>CM023487.1:19565994-20027173 GCA_013339685.2 Hyalomma asiaticum
GAAGGTAGCTTTGACTCGATCAGAAGTCGCTCTAAATACGTTTGGCCGCATCATAGAGCATTCCTCTACTTTGTCTTTCTGCCGTCCGTCGCAGATATAATGACCGGCTGCTCGGCCCGCTACACGCGTTCAGTTTGGAGAGCGCACAATATAACGGCGCCTGATGAGCATACTGGCTCTCCCGGAGCAGCTGCGTTTGTCGAAAATTTAAAGGCCAATATATGGATCTATTTTCCATACTTTTTTTTTTTTGGCTTGAAGATTAAAGCCTTACGCCCCGGCCAAAGCTGTTCTGGAAAACGCCGATATTGATCGAGCGTAACGGTACCTGGCGCTAAATGTTAACAAAATCAATTAGTACAACCATGCCGTTTGTTTAGAGTATACTTATAGCTGTATTGGAAGGTTCTTTTCAACGCAGTGTGTTTCGCGCTATCGGTTTGTCATTATTGACTGCGGAGGTGTTCTTGCTGGCCGTAATGTGGACGGCGTCCACGCAGCTATGATCAACCTTACTACAGGTCCAACGTGCTGCGCTCGCATGCGTGCTTCTTCCTTCTCTTGCGCATGTGACCTCAGCCCACTACTAAGCACCGGCAACACCGCGGCTGGCGTGCGCACGTGCTGCACGTGCAAGCAGAACAACGCAAATACAGTCGATTTGTCCGGTGCACAGCGTCTCGTAAGGCTATGCCTTTGTGCGTAGCTTCGCGTCACGAGAGTGCGCGTCCTCTCATGGCGCGAAACTATGTACACACGAATACTGTATAGTACTGAAAAATGGGTAGGACGCCATCAAGCCGAGGTCGCGCGTGCCGCGTCCTCAACCGTCTGTGGTTTGACGCGAACGTCTTTACGCTGAGCAGAGTCAAGAAGCACCGCACACACATATCCGGCAGTGACGTGCTCTGCACGTGTTGGCATAACCGCACAAGTTGTACGTTGCGCAAGCAATCGGAGTTCATCGCCCCATGCACAGCTGTGCACCTGCACATTTAGGTGCGGAGCACCTTAGGGTCTGGGCTTGTTACTATGTACGCTACCGCAGGTAGCATAATATACAGTAACTCTAGGCTTGTCGGCGTGTCCTGCTGCTGTCGTCACGGTGGGGCCATCCTGGTGGCAGTGCAGTCAGACAGTGTGTGTGTGTGTGTAATTGTGGGCCGATCCTGGTGGCAGTGCACCCAGACAGTGTGTATGTGCAGGATTTTCGTGTCAGAAGCGATTCCAACGCTAATGTGCCCGGGCTGTCGGCGTCTAGCGTTGTCGTTGTCGTGGCCACGGTAAAGCAAGCCCATTAGAAGCGATTGACATTTCCTGCGGGAAACACCGGCGCACATCACAGCATGCTCCGCACCTTCCCAGGTGTCATCACGTTGGTGGAGCTGTACCTTGCGCATTGAGCGATGTAGAAAAACGCTGCGTCTTGCTGCGTGAACATAGCTGTGCATGAGTTATGCGTGCACCGTCATTGCAAGCGCGGAAGTCCTCCGTTCTGGTTTCGTGCGACGAAACGAATGCGATGTGCCTCTTTTATTTATTTATTTGTTTATTTATTTACGTCCCGTATAGAGAGACAGAAATAATCAAGAAATGACAAACAATTTTATGGTGAAGGATCTGGTACGGTCAGTAGATAGCGAAGAAGGGAGGGGAACGAACGTCTAACATAAATGATACGTCATTAATAGCACAGTGATGCCCGTGACAGGTGCGTCAAGATTAGCGATAAAAGAACGGTTCCGCGACGATTTTCGCGGCTCGAAACTGGTGTGATTTTTTTTTTGTTCGCGAAATGCATTTTGAAGAAAAGTTAATCAAGTTTTAATTGAAGTTCATTTAAGCTGGGGATAAAGGAGCACATCACGTTTTCACGACAAAAACACACATTCGTTCCCTCCGCCAGGTCACCGCAGTGTGCGGACTGAAATCGGCGCTGACCGCACTGGGCCACGGCTACCTGTTCGACCGATTCCAGACAAACATGGCGGCGGTGAGCCGGCACGGGCACGCCTACGTGTCCAACATCTTGAACGCCGTCTCGCTCGACGTCGGCCCCGTCACAACTACGTCACCGACGACGTCATCGTCTACCGAAGCTGCCGATGCGCCGACGACGACTCCAGCGGTCACCTTCCATGTCAACAGGCCTTTCATTTACGTGGTCGCCGACAAGACGGATGGCCTACCTCTGGTCATTGGACAGTTCGTCGATCCGTCAGGCTCTGCTGCCGAGGTCTCCAACAAGTTATGAAACCCCTGGGGGGCTTATTACGTCATTTCCACGAAAACTCACTCGTTGAGTCACATAAACAAGAATAGCAAGAGTCATGAACACGTACGTTTTGTTGTCTGTGTTATCAATCAGTCCGTCAATGAAATTCATTCAGCATCAGTTGACAATCAGTGCCAATGGCAATCGGTTGAGGGTGGCAATGCGGGCTTGTTGGTTGATCACACTTGTAAGAGCTGAGCGCGAAAGAAGACATGAAGAAAGAACCGTACACACCAGCGGCATGCAGTGTGTGTTTCTTCGTTTATCCTCTTCCTTCTTTCGGGCTCAACTGTATGATTAGTGCTGTCATTGTCAAAAAAAAAAAAAAACCGTTAAACAGGCCTGACAGGGTCTGCACCTGCGGGATTGCCATACATACTACACACCACAAAATTACAAACTTACGAACCAAACTGGGTAATATGCAGTAGGTTCTTGCTTTCACTGAAACGAAAGAAGCTTAAGTATATGTGGGTCGGAATCGCTAATGACATGCGCATGTAAAAACAGTAACATATAAAAGAACACGCAACAAAAGAAATAGGCACTAGTAGTGACATCAGTATACGAAGAGAACAAGATGAGTAAACGTGTTAAGTGTGAAGCTCTGAATTATTAAGTAGCGCAAGTAGCGGGGTGTTCAAACATTGGAGTACATCACAGCAACGACGTCGAAAACAAAAACAAAGACAACGGCAGATACAGACGCAGTTTGGCTTGATAAACTCTCTAGGATAACGCTGAATATAAGTCGGCGCATGACGCGGTCAGTAAGGCCCGCAGATTGAAAATTGGCGCACTCCCTCCTAAACAAACGAGCGTTGCAGTAGGTGGCGCCATCTACTCAGGCAAAAAGAGACTTCGTGTTCATAACGTGTTTCGGCGTCGATAGACGGCGCGATACATGCCATCTGCACGAAATTTGTTGAGATGTGAGTTCGTTTTTCTCTCACACTTACGAGAAGATCGATGCAAAGATTTAGGCAGGATGCGTTACGCTGGCTGCGGTTAAATGGAAAAGGAAGACAAATATTCTCCGTTTCCTTTTCCGGACAACAGTAGCAAGAGTCCAAAAACGGTGATCTCAACAACACCGGCGATCTCAGAGGCAGCCATAGTTATTAAGTTTCCCCACTATGTGGCACAACCATTCGCACGTATGCCCGTCCGTCGGCAACAGGCTAGCGCGAATATTTAAAATCAGGCATGGGCAATGTAATGGACTTCGCTCCAACAATAGATACAAACAACAGTGTCGAATAATCGTTTTGTTCGTACAGAATGGATAACAATATTTATTGGAGTGTACAGGGTCAAAAGACAAATGCAAGTGCTGCCTGCATCGAATGACCCGAAACAGAATTTTGCGAACGAGACACGAGCAGACATAGGAACAAATGTAGCATCTAACCACGGAGAGCAAATCACGTCATTCTTCTTTTGGTTTCAGGCGACGATGGACAATAAACTCACACAGATTTCTTAGAGCGAAAGGCTTGCCGCAACTAGTAGCGGCTTGCTCTAAAGCTCCGCAGCATGTCAACGAGAAATCGTGCAGCTAAACATTAGGCGATGTGCACATTAAGTTTTACGTTAGGTCATACTCTTCTAACTACATTTTGGGGGCAAAACGTTTGCAAAAAATGAATGACCTTCAATGAGAAAGTACATACGCCTGTTGGCGTTGAAGTCAACATACTAAACGACACGTTCCAGAACTGAAGAAATGTGCAGCGCACTTTCGCACTGTGTGAAACCCCGTGCAACGCATACCCGCACAACCCGGGCTGGGGTATGTGCGGGTTTGGGTCATGCGTCATCCCGGAGGTTGCCGTTCCACACGCCGCGATTACGCTCAAGGTCAGTGCCGGCGTAGAAACTTGCAGGGTTTCGCCTTAAAAAAAATCACGCTGTGCCCATTTTTGTTTAGCTTCACTGTCCCTCTAATTCAAAAGTGGTAGAGCTTTAACTTTATTTTTATTTCTTGGTTTCTTTGAAGCTTTACTTGATCGAGTATAATCATACAAACATATTTGAAAATATCTGCAATCTTACTGTTATGCTATACTGTCGATCCCTGCAGGATTCAAATGAGTGCATTATACAAGACAATACTATACAGAAAATGTTATACATAACAATACTATAAAGGAACTGTTCTGATATCAATGTTTTCCAATGGTGTTGATAGTCCCGTAACGGGCAGGGCGGCTGATTTTGCTCAGCAGTAAATTTTAAATAACCGAATGAACAATGCGTTCAAACCGAAACCGAAACGGGTAGATGCTTCTTGCAGCGTATGCGGTGACGTCACAAAAGTGTCCCCGCCATCAGAAATATGGAGCTGGTGGCAGAAAAACGAAAGCGGCGGTGTCATCCGACGACATATTGAGTTATATGCCAGCTGCCGATTCGAGCACTTAGGTATCACAGTATCGCTCTTGACAGCCCGCCTGCTCGGGTAGGCAGCGTAGACACTAATGACGTCAAAAACACAGGGTGGCCCGTATCAGAATGCGCAAAAAGTTTTTAAATTCGTTTTCAGGAAAACTAATTTGCTTGCTACTGCCTGGCTTCGCATATATTATTACAGTGACGATAAGAAAATATACTGAAAATTTCATTGAGATCCATGGACACTGAAAAATCGCCGGAGTTGCCCTTTAAGAACAATAAAGCATCTACTGCAATTGAACGTTTCCTTGAAGCATACGATTATGTCAGATGTAGAAAAAAAATTACTTGTTGCATCATTAGAGCAGTTCGACAGCAGAACAGATTTGCATTTAAGTTCGTTATCTATGCCCATTCCTCGAGAGGGCATTCCGTTCAATTGCGGTAATGCAACATGGGACGTTATAAGCGCATTGTTAGAATCGGTGCACGGACGACAATATGGTGTAGAGCGGGCGGCGCTGGCGACGTACATTGTACGTGGGGCACTTTCGAAGTGAGCTTAAGACCGGAACCGTGCATTAAAAAATACCACGACGAATCGAAAACGTATATTTAATTGTACGTCAGCGCAACGTTAAATAATTAGCAGCCGACCGTCACTCCTCTAAAGCGTTTTAATTCGCTCAACAAAACTAACAGTGCCGACCCTTTCCTTAATACGGACAACTTGGAGCGCTAACAGACGGGGACAAAAAAAAAAAAAAAAGACGCACGGCACAGGCGCTCAACTTTCAAATGAGCTTTACTGTGATTTACAACTGAGATTTTCAACAGAGATTTACATGGTCTTTTGGAAGCCCATGTAAATCCGCAGTTGGATCAGTCTGACTGACCAGTCCAGCACTATGAGCTGCTGCAGCAACGGGCATAACTACAAAAAACAGAGGTAAAAAGTCGATCTGCAACTGTAGCAGCGTTAATAGACATTTTTAGTTTAGCGCGTTAGCGTGATTAGCGGGGCTATGGGAATAGCGTTACCGTACCGCAAACATTCGTTGCAGAAACGAGCTTTAGTTGATCGGCGAAGCGTTTACGGCCCGATAGCTGTGATTGTGGCGCCATCTAGCGAAGGATACACGCGTTAAAAAGGTGAAAATAAAAAAAAAAGCTTGAAATGTTCACGTACACTCCCGCGTTCAGCGGCATTCTAACTTTTCGAATATAAAGAGAAATAATATATACGAACCAAGCACCAAGAGCATAAATTGACATGTTGCAGAAACGTAAACAGATGCTCTCTCGCTAGGCCTAGCAACGTTCGAAATGGGAAGCGATCTCGGAAATTCGGCTAAGTTATCCCTAATACTGCGTCGTCGAAGCTACCTGAAGGCAAGCGAAGCCATTCTGCACAGTCATTTGCTGCGAACGAAGTGAATCCTGCCACAGCAACGTCAAATTCAACTCGAGGCGGGCGTCCGAAACCGCCGCCATGTTTTACGTGAACTACGATAAACACGCAAACACGGTAATACCCCTGTCACACGGAGCATGTAAACGTCATTCGTAGCAAATGACATTTACAACTAATGTCATTCTGTTTTCGCGTTCCTCGTCTACACGGTCAAACAAAATGACATTCGCCAGTGATGTCGATGTTTACCCGTCGGATGCTAGGATAACAAAATGTTACAAATTGTGCCGTTTATTTGCATATTTTCTCTTTATTATTAGAAACACAGTGGTGAACATCGGAAGGCTATGTGAAAATATATCGCGATACGATACGGCAGCATTAATAGGCAAGAAATCCGCACAAGTAGCCAAAGCAAGACTAGCCCAAAGCCGCTTCGATTTCTTCCGTAGCCGACGATATCGTGGACCGTGCCTGCGTTCCCGTGACCGTGATGGACGACGATCAGTGTCAACGAACATTAATTGCCCTCCAGGTATTCACTACAAAGCGCCGAAACCGGCTGGAGCAGCTCAAGCAACAAACGCGCGTTTGTAAACATGGCCGACAGCTAGGAAGCGTCGGAGTAAACTCGGAGTCTGGGAACAAGAATATAGCTGCGCAGACTGCATCAAATGTCGTACTGTACGTCAGAAAGTTATCAAAGGGCCACAAGAGAAACTGAGAAGAACCGTAACGTTGTGTACATTTTGTTTTTTCCTTACCAAATTTGCATCTTATTGCGAAGCCCCTGTCGTCGAGAGTACACATGTAGGGACTGAATGAGTTCAGCGAACGCATTCAGTGGGCGAATGCCATTAGGTGTGAATGTCATTCGCTATGCCCGTGTAGCAGCAACAAAAATGACATTAACACATAATGACATTCGCTGCGAATGCCATTACACGTGCCGTGTGACAGGGGTATAACGTTAAGTCTGCGAAATACCGTGTGCACGCTAAACGGTATCGGCCGTTTACGGCACTGCGCATGCGCATTTCCATCCCGCTATTCCGGTAACTACGCTATTACGCTAAGCCCGATAAACTAAAAATGTCTATTAAGTGATACGTAAAAGCGGCTCCCACAAGAAGCCAAGAAAGAAGACACAAATTGATAAGTCATTACTGCTACCGTGCATTAACCACTGCGGCGGTATATACGCCTAGCGTTTCCAAAAAGGGATTCGAGACGGCCACGCCCAACCAACTGGATGCACCCCCGCCAGCCTGCATTATAGTCACGTCATGCCACGGAGGATATTGCAAGGCGCGCAGCTAGCAGCCAATGCAACGTCTGAAGAGCATACAGAGCATATACCGTATTTATTCAGATTTAGGTCAGCACCGATATAAGCCCATCAAGCCCATACTTGGAAGTCGAAGGCGGGAATAAAAAGAAATGGTATGCAACACGCTATCAATGCGCTGACATTGTGGGAGATATATATATAGAGAGAGGGCAATTTCAAGCGAAACACTGACTCAATTTACACTGAAAAAAAAATTACACAGTGAGAACTCTGATCACGGTGACAGGTTTCTTTTATCTTTTTTTTTCAGAAGATAATAATGATATGGTCAAGGTTTAATTTCAGAATTCGTGTGGAATCCACAGCGCCATGGACGTCAATGCGACGTTCCAAGTTTCGAAACTTTTCTTTTTTATTCGCGCACAATGATTTAACACAATTTCCTGGAAATAACAACGTCGAACCCCTGGAGCTTCCATAACAAATTCACAACTTTCATATTAACTCCGGAACACACCATGAAAATGTATATGATGTCACGGTTCCGGAAAAAATGGAAAGCGACGTCACCAACTATAATTTCTTCTTGCACGTTTTCTCACCAACAAGGCGCCTCATTCTCGCAGCGTATGTGCTTTTTTTTTTCAATTCAGGAACAGCAGTTCCCTAATTACGGGAGAACTGTCCTTGTTATTAGTGCCATTTTAACAATAACCCTGATGCGGTTACTGCCGAAATCTCCGGGCTTGCAACGTTCGAGTGTACACGGAATACCGAGTTCAATGCACCCGTACACAACACAACGCTCGCTCAGTGGGCGCCATTCAATAAACATTCCTTTGTCTATCCCCACGATAACCAAATGGAGGGCGAAAGAGCAGACGACAGCGCTGTTTGTTGTTAGGCCTAACGCTTTGCTCCCTTCACAGCAGCAGTCACGCGCGCGCATGCGCTGGCAAAGTCTCTAATAGGTTTTCTTCTCCCTCCCGCCGATGGGCTTCACGACTGCCCCCCCCCCCCTCCCCATTACCCCCTTCTCTTACCAGTATATTTCCCTTCTTATTCATCGTGCTCGATTCGCGCCGCCACGGTGTCTGTCTGCAGAAGAGGCTTTCGTATCATCTCGATTCGCACGCATAGACGATGACGATGACGATGCGGTACACGCATATACGTGCTCCAAGGTGGGCGGTGCCCGGATCCCATACCTTGAGTACCGCATAGACGCGCTTAATAGCCTCGCTCCCATTCTACACAGGTGTGGTGCCTCGTTCGTAAGGTTCAAAAATAAAAGCTACAGTCATGATTGCGTAGCATTCAAGAACAACCGTTACAAAGGTCTGAAAGGTCTTGAATAATTCGCGATGAACACCCGCAAGCTGAACTCTCGCGTTGGGTCAAGCCAGAGTCAAGGGCACTTCTAACCCTTTAGAGAGTATAGTGCTAGTAAACATCAGCTGCCTTACATAACCTGCGATAACATAGCTTTGCTACAGCCATATTACCTCACGTTAGCATTGTTATGGCTTCACGAATGTGGCTAACTACTGCGCTAACAAGGAGCGCGGTGCCTGTTAAAGCAAAACGTTAGCACTACCTTGTACTGCGCATTAAAAAGGTTTTACAGTGATATTCAACGTCACAAACTAGTCGCAGCCTGGTTGTTCTTTTAAACAATACTCTTATTTATTGAGGATCTTTGTGCATGGTTGGTTTGTGCGTCTTTTTTTATACTGCCCGAGATATTAGCCGCAATGGAAAGCGCGTGGTTCAAGTATTTGGTTCCCGCGCTGCACAAATTCATTCATTCATTCATTCATTCATTCATTCATTCATTCATTCATTCAAGGTGCACCCAAGTGCATGCACTCAGGGCTAATAAAATAACCGGTGCTGTAAATACAATTATAATTAGAAAGTTCAGAATGAAAAACTGCACAAGTACTGAACTGTTATACATACATACATACATACATACATACATACATACATACATACATACATACATACATACATACATACATACATACATACATACATACATACATACATACATACATACATACATAATTTTTCGGCCGCATTTTCGATGGAGGCGGAAATGCTCGACGCTCAGGTTTCATTACACTTTACAAGGACTAGGGTCGGAATTGCCGGAGCCCTCCACTACGGCGCCTGTCACGATCACATCGCGCTTCAGTTACACAACTCACGCTTTTCTCTTTCTTCGGTCAAAAATAAGAACAAAAAGAAAACAGAATACACCGACAGTATACCAACGGCGTGCGGCTATTAGACGAGCCTATGCGGTACTCCACAGCGTCGATATTCGCTCGCCCTGCGTGCGTTGCAGCGATGAGGAATCTCGTTCCACGGTGAAACCACGTTAGGCGAGAAAGGGGTTACAGACCGCGGCGTGAAATGCACTGGCACGTCTAGGCCACTCCCATCCGCGATTTTCTTTTTCGTGGCGCCACCACCCAGCGACAGTCTCCTGTTCAGCACCTACTATTCACCGCCAGATGGGGGCTGCTCAGGTAATAAAAAACGGTGGAAGAATAAGAGCCAACATAGTGTTTAGAGTTGCACGAAATAGATGCGATACGAGAGCGAAAGTTTAGTGCATTAACGAGTCAGTTAACCATTGCGGTAATTAATGCAAATTAGTTATGTGGAGGGGGTGAGCGCGCCACGCTGGACATGCACGCATGCACGTGTGAGTAAGAAAGAAAGAAAGAAAGAAAGAAAGAAAGAGACGTACAAACAAAGAAAAAACAAACAAATCATGTGTGGCTCGTACAGGCGCTGAATGTGTGGCTTGTAAGAGCCAGCCCGCTTATAGTTAATGTAATGTCTAAACAGGTCAACCGACTGCCCACTTCAATAAACGAAACTGCACCAAAATGCTAATAGGCCAGTGCTATTCGAGACACCTAAGTGAACATACATTAAGGTCGCCTTTGCTTTCTTTCCTTCTTTCTTTTTTATTTGTTTTTTTTTATGCCATTCAGAATCCGCCTTCACCCACTTGAGAACGCACCACACACTTTATATTTCCCAAAGACGACTTCGTCAAAAAGACCGTCCTGAAGGAACTGATTTCAACCGTGATAGCATCATGGACGAACGACCTTTCTATACCTTGTTAATGTGCCAGTTGTTAGTTACCACTAATAATGATTTCAATGAATTTCCTCGCTGGAGACAAGCAGAGTAACCTAAGTAGAAGTTCATCTAGCGCTGAAGTGGGAATTATTTTATATTATTTAATCGCAGAACAAGTGTGTCGCTACTCTCCGCTACTGACTTCATGCGTGATTTAGCAAGTACGTTACAATGCGACAATGCGCCGGGGTTCGCCAAGGCGTCAAACCCGGCGAATGGTCCCAAGCTGGAGCACCGGGAAACGTCCCAAGTAAAACACTCGTGGGATTCCACAGCAAAAGAAGAGAAAACGATACACTGTAAGAAGCGAACACTGGCCCGCGGGTGGCGAGGCTCCCCGTCTTAATAATGGTACGGCAAACAATCGAGCAAGGCGACGCCAAGGACCACACGCCACTAACAGCTGGGTCTGAAGCACCCGACCCTGTCATCTTTTCCCGGATCCCATCCCAAGATGGACGGTCTAAATTGCTGACAAGAAAGGAACGAAGAGAAAAAGAAAGAAAAGAAAGAAGGGGACGCTGAAAGCGTTGGGCATCAAAGACCGACGCGGCTACCGATTGCCCACCCATCTATCCCCGGTCCGGACCCTTCTTCGAAGAGCGCAGAAGAGACCATTTAATCGGGAAACCCACCCACCATTCCACGGGGTGGGGGGGCTCCCCTCCTGGGTTCTCACTTTTTCACGTTCCTGGCGGTGCTGCACGTGAGTGTGAGGAGCGAGGGGTGTGGCACGTGATGAAGTAAGTGTCCGTCCCAAATGCCCCCAGAGTGTTACGGGATCTGCGAAATAAAGAAAAAGAAAAACAGTAAGACTGGGGCCAACGGCCACAACTTCTGTCGAAAGGTCTGTTCGTGTTCTGATGAGGGAAGCCGAAGCAGGAAGAATAAGAGGAGAGTCATCTTCTTGCGCTTCGTTCTTACTTTTATCATTATATTGCTTTTTCTTCGCCGTCATCTCTAGATTACATCTGGAGATGGGACGACTCAATCAATTGCCGCATGCCATTGGGCGCCGATTAGCGGAGGCTTTGCGGGACTTCCTGCTTTTCCTGGAGTGTCTCCGCGGGAAGCATCTGTGAGAATGAAGCTGTCCTCAGGAGAATTGTTTTTTTTTTCTTTTGCCTTGTTTTGTTTGCATGTGGGTTCTTTATCGACATTGGTCTTCAAGAGACCGGCCACCAGGGTTCTTTCTCTTCGCGAACCGTGGTCATCTTGAGCAGCGATGCTTAGATGTCGGTTAGCGCCGACGGTCACAACGCACACTAAGGGGTCAAATGCGGATCGGGGGTTCAAATGAGACAGAAAGAGAGACAGAGAGAAAGAGAGAGAGAGAGAGAGGGGTAAAGGAAAGGTTCAAATGGGAACGTAGTGAAGGGGGGTTGTGGCCAAGCTGCATGTGGCTTTATCAGCGCTGTGGTACGTAATATAACGTGTGTTTCGTTGTAACGACTACTCAACTGAAACAAACGCAGCATTCATTTATTCATACAGAATACAAAGTACACACACTAGCACTGTGTCTCAGCTAACCTTTCTACTGAAACATATTAACATGTATAAAGTGGAAAGTACCACGATGATCGAATAGAAAGCCTTTGAAGGTAGGACAAAAAAAGAAAGAAAAAAACGTCTTTCCTTTACATAACCTTGCGCATGCGTATACAGTCAAACCGTTTGCCACTTATCAATATGCCCTACGACTTTTTTCACTTCATGCGACAGATGGGCGGCTGATAATAACAATTCCCGAAGTTTTACGTCCCAAAACCACGTACTATGAGATACGCCGTTTAGTGGAGGGCTCCGGGAGTTTCAACCAGCCGGGGTTCTTTAGCGTATACACTGACATCGCACAGTACACGGGCCCCGACATTTGTACTCCGTCGGAACGCGGCCGCCATTCACAGTTCACAATTACACCTTCACAATTAGCATTGAGCACGATATATCATTCCACTGTATTAGATATCCTTCGAAGCAAAAGACATCCATCGAAGTACAGCTGACAATGGTCAATCGAAGATGCCCTGATTCACCTTCACACCATGCACCTGCGTTATATATACGTTCGCGTAGTGACGTCATAGCATACGTTGATTTCTACTGACGTAATTTCGTACGCTCCTCCAGTTCTTTCTGTGATGCATAAATACCGCGCCATCAGTGTGGCCTCGGTGATTCAGCGCGGGTGCTGATCCTCAGCCCTCTTTCACATAACTGTCCTGCGCCGTAACTGCACGATAAAAAAAAAAAAAAATTCCCACCGATTCTCGTGCCGCACATGTAATCAGTGAAGTCGGCCAGCCAATGACAAGGAGCACTTACGAAACAGAAGTACTGTGGTTTCGGCGCCCCGACATTTGCGAATAACTTTGGTTTGATTGCTCGCAGCTTCCTTATAGATTGCCTACGCAGGCCGAATTTCGCCGCTACTCTAGCTACGCTGCAGGCATTTATTGGGGTCGAGTGAAACGTAACGAACGACAGCAGCGCGGACGGCAAGAAAAACAAACACGGTAAGTGAATCCCGAGACAGACGGATCTAACAGTTGCGCAAGACTTAAAAGGCACGCCGTCTTTCCTTTAGACCGAGGGCGGGTTATCAGAAGGACATGATGGCCGCATTCGCGCGGTTGCAACGCCGAGGAGTGTGCGGCCAGAGTGCAGAAAAGCAAAGCAAAGAGATGAGAGGTTTAACGCATGCAAACAAGGAAGCGGAATCTAGGTCGCTGACGAGCAGCCCGCCTTTGCACTGGCAGAGTGATAGTCTGTCACGTTCGAACGTCATCGATCTACCCTTGCATCCGCCCGCCAGTCCGCCCCGATGAACGGACGGACGGACAAACAAACGAGCGACCAGACAGACAGACAGACAGACAGACAGACAGACAGACAGACAGACAGACAGACAGACAGACAGATAGATAGACAGATAGATAGATAGATAGATAGATAGATAGATAGATAGATAGATAGATAGATAGATAGATAGATAGATAGATAGATAGATAGAAAAACCAGAACGGAGGAGTTCCGCGGTTGCAGTGACCGCGCAAGCATCATTCATGCCCAGCTTTTTCAACGTCACGCAATGCACAATAAGCAGCTCCAGTAATCTGAAACGCGGGAAAGTGCGAAGCATGCGGTGATGAGCGGGTGTTTCCCAGAGGAAACGTCAGTCACTGCTAATGGGCTACCGTGGTCACGAGCACATAGACGCCGACAGCCTGGGCACATTAGCAGAAACTCGTTATAGAATCGCTTCTGACACGAAAGCCCTACACATACACACTGTCTGTGTGCACAGCCACCAGGATCGGCCCACATGCACACACACGCTGTCTGACAGCACTGCCTCCACGATGGGCCCACCGTGACGACCGCATGCGCAGGCCAGCCCCTAAGGTGCTCCGCACCTGAAAGGCCCGTTGACGTTTGCATATGCAAGCGTTGATCCGGATATCGAATGGTACACGTCCGCTTTCGAGAACTCTTCGCCCGTGATGGCACAGTTGTCATGATGCTCGACTGCCGACACAAACGACCCGGGTTCAATCTCGGCCGTGGCAGTCGCATTTTCGATGGGGGCGCGAAAATGCCGGTAGTCCGTGCACTCTGCCTTTTCGGTGCATGCTCAAGAACCCCAGGTGGTTGGAAATCAATCCCAAGTACTCCGAGACGGCGTGCCTGACAATCAAGCGGTGGTTTTGGCCCGTAAAATCCGCAGAGATTATTGCTTTGAAGGAGTGGCCAACGTGTGAGTCTTAAGCCTTACGAACGTTAGTCATGATAAGTGCGTTGCACCCGTGCAGAGCCCTTAGTGCATTCAGTACATATTATCGGTTAAGATACAGTTGAACAGAACGTGCTCTTTCACTTAGGTTTCTATTCATTGTCGACCGTGTCATCGAGCGCGCTATCTCAGCCTTCCGGTTAAGTTGAATTTATTGACTTGTGGGGTTTAACGTCCGAAAAACAGCTGTGATTATGAGAGACGCCGCAGTGGAGGTCTCCGGAAATTTCGACCACCTGGGGTTCTTTAACGTGCACTGACGTCGCAAAGTACACACGGGCCTCAACATTTCGCCTTCATCGAAATGGAGCCGCCGCGGCCGGGATTCGATCCCGCGACCTTCGGATCAGCACTCGAGTGCCATAACCGCTAGACCACCGTGGCGGGGCGCTTCCGGTTAAGTTGATGCCTCGTTTGATGCTCAGCAACATCGGCGTCAAGGTCGCGTGCCCTATAGCTCACCGTCTTTAGACGCTAGGACTATATACGGCTCGCCTGAGGAGATCGAGGTTGCGAAAACACTTGCTCGTCGCTATGGGGCTTGTTGATAAACACAGCTCATTGGAGCGAATCAAAGGAAGGGTGTGCATGTTTGTGAAGAAAGATGAATGCCCGAGGGAGGGCGAGAGACTGTCAAGAAGGAAGGAAAGCCTCTTTTCGCTACTGGCCTCATTTCCTACGACCTTCTATATGTTATAAGTGCGTTAGGAGAGACCGTGCGCCGTAGCGTTGAGACAGAACTGAGTGCTTGAGTACGTTGCCTAAACTTCCTGAATAGGAGCGCCCGCCCCCCTCTCACCTCATCGAGGCAGAGAGCTTCCATCTGCGTTCGCCTCAAGGACTTTCTTTCGCTTGGAAAGACGAGCAGCATGGGAGGACGTTTCTACAGCTTAAAGGGGAATGCCACAAACGAACGTGTTTTCGCGCAGTTCCCGGAAGCACTTACAAAAGCTGGAGAAATGCGAAAGCACTTGAGCTGCACCACGACCGCTGGAACACGGATTTTTAGTCTATATGTCGAGATCCAACGATGGCTTAATAATCAGAAAAACCAAGCATGAAGTGATGTTCTATTTTTTTTTTTTTCCTGCTAGCGAAGGAAACGCCGCGGTTTCTAGCGATCTTGACGTATACACGCGGAGAAAGCTTCAGTGGCGTAATTGTGCAGCGTTGGTTGCGAACGGGGAGGGGGTGGAAGAAGGGGGGGAGGGGAAGAAAAGGGGGGGGGGGGGCATGTCGTTAGAATTCACGAGCTTGTAGCAGCTGGCGCTGGACACGAAATTCACAAAACCCATTCTTTCAGTTATTGACATGATTATTAATAGATTTCATAAGAGGCACTGTTCCATCGCTATGCTGAAGGTATAGAGCACAATGTACATAATTTCTACCGTTAGATAATCACGTAGGCCTTAGAAGACGACAGTAATAACCTGTGATGGGAACATCAGAGCGGCGTCTCAACCTGCGTTTTCTTTTCGCGCGTTTCCTCAACGCACTCTCACCGCAAGAATTGTCCTTTTGGTACGGCGAAAAGGTACTTTATTGTGTGTGTTTGTTTCCTCTATCTCGGTCAAGTTTTTGTTAGCGCTGTTTTAACCATAATGGTACTTTATTAAGATGAGAAAGAAAAATGGGTGTTCACTCAAGCGTAAGTTTAAATGATCATACTAAGGGCGACGCACACACATTCATGAAATGTTAACATTAAGTTCACACCGTTATTATTTCAAGACGTGAAACCAACTCTAGCCCATCCTGCAACCTCACTAAATGATCACAACGCCGGCATGTGGGTGCGCGAAATGGCCCACAGGCAGGCACGCCTCGCCTGTAAACACGTCTATGAACTCGTTTTCACGATTTTGTTGCCCCTTCGTGTATACAGTTCAATATACAGCACGCCCACCAGACAACAGACCTCATAGTTGGGCCATGGTTTCTGCCACGTGAAGACTTCCGTATTTCTCTTCTATACAGGTGTCGACACCCACCGGTCAGTCAATCTCGGTAGGTGTCAACCAGACGTGGCAAACAGACATCTCCATCACATCGCTCGAGTAAAAAAAAAAAAAAGAAAACACTGCAAAACGTGTTGCTCGCCTTCAAAGCGTGACAGCTCACTCTCCCGTTCGCCGCTAAAAGGCCACCGCCAGCCCACGCCCAACGGCACCCTCGTCTGACATAGACTCGCTGCCCGTTCAATCTTTCGGCAATGATCTCGCCCGCGAGCCCGTTCCCACGTCTCCAACGCCGTACAAACAGTTGTCGAGGTCACGCCGCGGACAGCCGCGAATCCATTGTCACGTTCGTCCAGAGCAGTGAAAGGAAAAGGAACCCCTTTGATGCCGCGAGGACGCTGTACGAGCAGCCCGATACAACGGCTCTATACAGATAGGAGATCCGGATATGCGGTTGCATTGCTTAGCGACTCGATCAGACGGGCCAGTTGCATGCAGTGGAGGCGAAAAGTATACCGGCCCAGCGACACGCCAATCATAATCAGGAAGTCAGACTGTGAGAAGTGTTTTTTCGGAACCGCCGCGATGATCTAGTGGCTATGGCACTGGTGACTGGACTGCTAAGCCGAAGTTCGCGGGATCGAATCCCGGCCGCGGCGGCCACATGGAGGCCAACATGAGATGTCCGTGCACTGTGCGACGTCAGGGCACGTTAAAGAACCCCAGTTGGTCGAAATTTCCGGAGCCCCCCGTCAACCCTGCAGAGTCTCTCACAATCATATCGTGGTTTTGGGACGTATAGGGCCCCAGAAGTTATTATTACTCGTTGGTATTCCTCATGAGCCGAAGAAGCCGCCTGTGTCCAAGGTCTAGAGGGCTGGGGTGCTCGTGCCCCTACCCCAACCACATCACCGGATATATTCTTTAATACAGTTTCTCTCTCTCTCCTCATAGTTCACCTCATATCTACAATGGTGGATCGAGCTCTGTTTGAACGTCGGAAGATTTATTTCAATTCAGCTCTTGACTGAGTGATTGATTTTGTGTCCCAAAACCAGCTCTGATTATGAGAGGCGCCGTAGTGGCGGTCTCCGGAAATTTCGACTACCTGTTGTTCTTTAACGTGCACTGACATCGCACAGTACACGGGCCTCAACATTTCGCCTCCATCGAAATGCAGCCACCGCGGCCGGGATTCGATCCCGCGACCCTCGGATCAGCAGCCGAGTACCATAACCACTGGACCACCGTGGCGGGAATTCAGCTCTTGGATTTTATTTCCAAAAACCGCAATGTTATAATGAGATACGCCGTATTGGGAGCTACAGGTTAATGTCAACTACCTGTACGTTACAGCGTTGTTAATAGCTGGAGTGCAGCTCCACCACGCGTTGATCGAGTTCTAATACCGTTGCAGCCTGAAGGATAAGTGGTGCGTCATTTACAATCAAGCTGCATACCATAGCAGCTACATTTACGAATAGGATCACTGCTATTGTGTATGTGCACTGACTTACACTCTGGCTTGAATCATCCACGGACTGTCTTCAAGTCAGTTCTCATTCCCAAATGATGTATATCCTGACTTGAAGACCACCCGCGAGTGGTCTCTGGTAGTGAGAATCGCCTTGACGCTTCATTAGGCCCTGCAACATTTTTTTTACAACACTCAGAAAACGATGCCAGTCAGTCGTTGAGGCCCTACAGGTCAGCCAAATATTATTGCACTGCACGCACAACAGAATTTGAAATCGCCTGCTCTTCTTTCAACAAAGCCCCGCCACGGTGGTCTAGTGGTTGTGGCACTCGGCTGCTGTTCCGAAGGTCGCAGGATCGAATCCCGGCCGTGGCGGCCGCATTTCGATGGAGGCGATGTTGAGGCCCGTGCGCTGTGCGATGTCAGTGCACGTTAAAGAACAACAGGTGGTCGAAATTTTCGTAGCCCTCCACTACGGCGTCTCTCGTAATCAGAGCTGGTTAAACCGCACAAATCAAATCATCTTCTTTCAAAAAATGACGTCACTGGCAGCACAGACTAGATCCCTCGACTTTTACCGTTCCTCTTGATGACAGACGTGCAAACTGTGTTTATGTGTTGAGCTCAAAACAAACAAATAAAACATAGTAGATGATCTTTCCGTGATCACGAGATCAATCAATGCTATTTCTATACCTCGAACGGCGCAGTAGGTGTTCCTATAGTGACGTCATTTGTTGAAAGATGATGAGGCAGTTCCGAGTTGTACATTTGGAACCAAACTGTTCCTTAAAGGTCCCACTACAATGCTCTAGAAGCCGAAATTATGACATGGATACGAGACACGTTGAGTACATAAACTCGCATTAGTCTTGAATTGAAGTTGAATTCAAGTTTATTTGTCCTGAAAATTCTTACAGGAGCGCGATTAGAGGCTAAAGGCTATACATCCTGACAAGAGGCTGTAGAGGAACCTGCAGGGTTCTTCAACATGCACCGGAACACGCATATGCGTTTTCGCATTTCGATCCCCGACATACGCGGTCGCCATGCCTGATAGTCGAACCCACGCGTTTGAGCTCTGCAGGCTCAGCAGGCCCTTATAGATACCACTGGCTGAAGGTAAGAACGTGGTGCACGTCTTATACGCTAGTTCGCGCCTTAGCTCCGCGTCTCCTCTCGCCGCCATTCAATTTCACGGCCCGGCGCGAGAGCCATCTTCGCTCGAATTGCTCCCGAGATCACGTGGTACAGCTTCGAGTGCGTGCGTGTATAATCATAGAGAACCACTTATCCGATCATTACGCAATTCTGCGGTCACTCGGTCAGAGTACATATATAGGGCCCGTACCACGCAAGAGGAAGAAAAAAAAAGGAGAGAGAGAGAGGGCAGGCTTATTAAAATAAAGAGGAACCGCAGCCGGCGAGAGATGCAGGTTTAATGGGTTCGAGGGAAAAATTACGCCGAGTTTATTGCATTTTTGTCGATGGCATTTTGTTGTTTTGTTGTTGGCGTGGCCCTTGCGTCGTGATCGACGCCGCATAATCACGCCTATTGGCGAGTCGTCGCACGTGTGCGTACGGTAAACCGCATAGTCTCGCGTAAGAGCCTCAACCCAAACTTGCCTCACCAAAACTTAGGCCCGTATTCATAAACCTCTCTCGTCCTTGATTGGTTTCTGAGGTTTAACGTCCCAAAACCAGCTCTGATTATGAGAGACGCCGTAGTTGAGGTCTCCGGAAATTTCGACCACCTGGAGGTTCCTTAACGTGCACTGACATCGCACAGTACACGGGCCTCAACATTTCGCCTCCATCGAAATGCAGCCGCCGCGGCCGGGATTCGATCCCGGGACCTTCGTACCAGCAGCTGAGTGCCACAGCCACTAGGCCACCGTGGCGGGGCAACATGTCTCGTGCTTATCGCTTGTTTTCCTTATCTTCCCTATGCCCTTATCATGTTTCGTGAAGAAATTAGTCCAGTATCTGCAAACAAGCCTTGTGATAAAGTATTTCGCACTGATTGCCAATTTAGTCCCCTTAACACGCCTTAATGCCACAGGGGCGATAAAAAAAAAGCAAGCTATTAACCTTTACAAAAATGCCATATATGGCGATATCAGGAATTGGGCATATCTCGCTATATACGGCTTCTTCGTGTCATTCATATAAAGTCATTCATGGCATTCTTCGTATATGGGTCTTTTATTGCCACATATGCCTCCATTACAATTTGGGCAAATAGAGCCACATACGGACACGAGCCACATATAGCCAGATATACCCAATTCCTGATATCGCCATATATGGCATTTTTGTAATGGAAGATAAAACAGGTTTACGAATACAAGCCTCACATTGAACGTCCATCTTTACGTTTTCGGAATGTGGGTGGCCGATGGCGGTGGGGAACGGAGTGGTGGATGCGCTGGTTTAAGCTGGGCATTACCAAGTATTTAATTAAAGCGTTTCGGGAGTATAAAGGGACGTGTTATCAAGGATTATTTGGAAAATAAAGTTGACCAAAATGACCCGGTCTTCGTGTAGGGAGAGAACCACGTCAAAATCGCTAGACACAGATAGATGCGGCCTTTACACGAGTCGATACGGTAAGTAAGCCCCCAGTAGTGCGTTGTATGCACATGCTGCACGTGCTCAACAGACGGGCATTAAACGCGTTCTGAGCGATGATCGTGAATGGTACGTCTATATGATCGCGAATGGTATACATCCAGACATATACAGTATATACACACCAATACAAGATGAGGCAAGACGAGAGAGAGAAGGGTTTAATAAGGCTTCAAGATGGGGGGCAATAGTACTAGCGAAGGATATGTCTTGATACATGCATGAACGTGAGTAGGATTGGAAACGGCCGACCAGTTTGAGTGCTGTGTGAATCACGATACGGCGATTTAGGCTAAACTGCAGCCAAGCAAAGCGGGCCGAGTGAACAGCTATTTGCAGCTATCCGCATCCGCGAGGTCGTGCAGAGAAGGGTCGTTCGGGAAATTGATATTGATTACACCGCGCAAATTTCCATCACGAAGTCTACCATATACTCCGCACCATGGAGGATGGCATAATTCGACAGACATCTTCATGATAGCTTAGTACGAGCGATGTAGCGAGCTGTGTGTATAGATAACTCTGCCGTGTTTTCAGCCACTATAGCTGTAGGCGCTAAAATTTCAGGTCTTTGCAATTTATTCGTGGGATACTTAACCTCTCCCCTCTTTCGTACTTTTTTTTTTTCGTTCTGCGTGTGACCTGAACTTGCCCCATTGGTCGAATCCTCCGAGGCAAGGACACTATACTGTGGTATACCAACTGCCTGAAGCTGTTTTCATCGCAATGGAACATGCCCCAATTCCGTTCTTGTTGATAGAAGAGGGAATGATCTAGTTAGACAACGACAACAAAAAGAAAGAAAGAAAGAAGAAAGAAAGAAAGAAAGAAAGAAAGAAAGAAAGAAAGAAAGAAAGAAAGAAAGAAAGAAAGAAAGAAAGAAAGAAAGAAAGAAAGAAAGAAAAAGAAATTTCCTGCATAAGGAATGCGAACAGGTTCCAACACTTGCCTCCGGGAACATTCACTCCGTCAAGAGCATAAATGTCACATTTAACTGGTATACCAGCAAAACACAATAACAAGCTGTGATGCATGATTTCATCCAAACAAGCGCACTCGATGACAGACTAAGTAGCAAAGATTCGTTAAAAAGAAAAGGAGAGGGGGGGGGGGGGGGGGGGTGTCATGTGATACTGTACAGCATAACACATTATGAAGAGCAGCATCATTCGACGGCTCAACCGCCACCTACGCATTTCGCCTACGCAAATTTCGACCACCTGGGGTCCTTTAACGTACATTGACATCGCACAGTATACACGGGCCTCAACGTTTCGCCTCCATGGAAATGCAGCCGCCGCGGCCGGTATTCGATCCCGCGACCCTCGGATCAGCAGCCGAGTACCACAGACAATAGATCACGGGGCGGTTCACGAGCCTTCGAGAGAAAAAAAAAGTTTTATGAACAACACTATCCAGTGAATGCAGTATACACGGGTGTCATTTGTGTTTAAACGGAGCAGAAAACAAGATAAGGATGAGAGGGATTGCACAAGTCGGTTCACGAGTGCTTCTTTTGTTCTTATTTTTTTTTAATTTAATGCGACCGCTGTGGAAAGTAAACTAGCCTGCACATTCGGGGTATCAAAGCACGATGAGTTCGATTACCGAATTCAACCGACTAAATCATCGCGCAATTGCGTAGAAACCTCCTCGAACGGACAATGTGCAATGCATTCCGTTCGCGCACACGTAAGTGCACGCTGTTAGCCGCAAACAAGCATTTTTTTTACAGAAAGTCTACAGGACGTTTCTTTTAAGACGTCCCGTAGACTTTGTACCAAAACGTCTACGGGCTGTAAATAGTATCCCCGACCACTACGGTTCTATGACAGCGGTGGTCCAGGACATGCGAGCTGTCGCGACATCATATCTATCCTCTCTTATCTGCATCGCTGCTCGCGAGTTCGCACTTCCACAGGTCAAGCAAACTGTCACCACCCGCGTTCTCGCCTCTTGTAAGTGCTTGGAGCGTTTCACCTCTCATACTACATACTCAACCGTAGAGTGCGCATACGTTATCACTTGTTTGCGTAAGCGGTCGCGAATTTCTGTGCTAGCAGGCCCCCGTACGAAAGTGGAACGCCGCTATCCCAGCATAAGACCTATCGCCTTTTTATCGCGACTGACGATATCGCGAACAAGCGGAGCTGCGAACGAGCTCCTCGAGACTTTTGGTCAACGGGCCCCCTCCTATATCTTGCTTTCCAAAACGGCGGAGTTTGCGAGGTTCTCGTAAATATTGCAACCCGGTATGCTATCACTAGGGCTCTTCCGACCAGCACTGCTACGGACGTCGCCGACTTCTTGTTGCTTGACGTTATACTACACCACGGTGCCCCTCGCCAACTGCTCACAGATCGTGGCCGCGCATTTTTGTCGCGAGTAATCGACGATCTCTTGCGATCCTCCTCCACGCAGTACAAGTTGACCACCTCCTTCTCGTAACAATATCTTCGGCGCGGCTCACCGGAGAACTGATTTACAGCGTGCTCGCTGCCCGCGGGTCACGTGCCAGCCGTCACGTGGGTGCTTACGTGATAACGCCCTGATTTCCACCCGTCTGAGTCTTTGCAGCGTGCGCCGAAACGGTCTCAACAACATCCTGCCCTTTGTTTTCGACGCCGGTGTAGCGACGTGCCTATGTGACACAAACGGCTCCGCTGCCGTGAGTGGGATGTGCTCTTGTCGAACACACACACACACACAATATATATATATATATATATATATATATATATATATATATATATATATATATATATATATATATATATATATATTACAGACAGCTTCTCGCCACAGTCGTCCCAGCAATTGCGCTATCATGACGCCCCCCCGCGCCGACAGGAGAACGCTAAATAAAACAGAGCACATGTAAATGTTATCTTTTAGCTTTCTTTTTCATGTTCGAATCGACGAAAACCTCACCGTACATTACACCAAGCGCGTAATGAAGCGTGTACTTGTAGGCAAACCAACAAACAGGCACTATCCACCCATTCTGTCAGGCCGCCATCTTGTTTGGACACCAAAAAATCCAGCATTGTCTCAGATTCTGTCTTCGCGTAGTGAACCGTCTACATGAGAATTGGAATGGGACATAAGATGGCCGCTCTCCGCTCTTCGTTCAGTTGCCTAGCCGTCGAAGGCGAGTATTGGAACACTCCGATCACCATTACCATAACCACCACCAACACCCGAAAACTAGGCATACCTCTTAGACACTTTGTGCTATACAGGCCATAGCAGAGGACATATTGCAGTTTTATCGGCTCGGAGCAGACAGAACAGTCACGGAAGCGATCGACTTCTCTGCCTCGCGTTTCGGAGAAATTATTTACGCACGCCCACCTCGGCGCCGGAACGTTAAAGGGGTAATGGCACACACAGCACGCGTAACAGCTACACGCACCGCAAGCAGTCAAGAGAAGGAAACGCCGAAGCAAATTGACCTCACGGAGTATGGGAACGACGACTCGCGCGAAGACGTGGGTGGCCCCTGAACGTGAGCCGAATCCAAACTAACCCCCCACCCCCACCCCTCGCTTCTTCCTGCAATCCATAAAGCACAACACAAAGAAACATTGCTTTCCAAAAGCCCAGTTTGAAGCCAGAACCGCCCTGCTGTTGAAGATAATACAGCTGCAGGGTCACGGTACTGTATATGATATGGCGCCAGGGATGGCCGTAAAGGGTTGCAAAGGAGAGAGCAATTACTTCAAGGGGGGGGGACCGAAATCGAGCTGATTGTATGGGCGGGTCGTTTCAAATTGATTTCGAAGTGTGCCCCCATGGTGTAGGTGCACACACCGCTTGTGAGAATAAAACAACATCAAAAAAAAAAGAAAGAAAGGGGGAAACTAGAAGGCATACAAATCGAAACACGCCCGAAAGGGAAGTAACAAATTGAATGCAGATAGGGGGGAGGTCTTTTATCAGAGAACAGGGTTTTCACAGAAGGGGGGAGGGGGAGTTAGAAGGGTTCGCGTAATGGCTCGCAAATGGGAATGGATGTGCGCTGTTTAGGGGCTAAACAGCGCGGAACGTGATGACCATGCCAACGAGGCGAGCGTCGGGAAAATGCACTCGCGAAATGTACAGTATAGCTTTTCTATACGACGCAACGATGAAACAGTATACGTAGTGGTTGTGGAAGTGGCTTGCGCGTTTCGTACTTCGGGATGCTCCTGGCAATAAGTGTAATCGGTCAGCAGGGAATAGTTGAGCTGTTTGGTGAAGCAAGTATGGGTTATTTGATTTGATTTGTGGAGTTTAACGTCCCAAAACCAGCTCTGATTACGAGAGACGCCGTAGTGGAGGTCTCCGGAAATTTCGACCACCTGGGGTTCTTTAACGTGCACTGACATCGCACAGCACACAGGCCTCAACATTTCGCCTCCATCGAAATGCAGCCGCCGCGGCCGGGATTCGATCCCGCGACCTTCGGATCGGCAGACGAGTGTCATAGCCACTACACCACCGTGACGGGGCGAAGCAACTATGAGGAATGAATCCCTATAACGGCGCAGACAAATTATACCATGTATTATCCACGATTTCCTTTTGAAACAGGAGGAACGTGACGTCACGAAATGTCGTTGGGTTTCCTCAGGAGGGCATGGCGCTAAAGCGACACAAATAAACGTTTAATCGAAGCATTACACAGCTTTACTGATCGACGATTTCAGTAAAAACGATCTCAGCAGCAGCAGCAGCAGCAGCAGTAGTAGTAGTAGTAGTAGTAGTAGTAGTAGTAGTAGTAGTGGAGGGAGAGATGGCAGTTGCTCATCGAGGGAAATAAGTACGCATATTTTTAATCTCTGCGCCACAGTACTACAACTTCGAAACAAAACGTATCCCGTAACTATACACCGAAGCACTGCGCCTAAGTAGCGAAGTTTAGAACACGAATATCGTTGTGTAGTCACTTAGGCAATGCCGCGTGCAGCGGGTGCGATTCCGAGAACACGGCACCATATATACAAGACAGGCCATTCCGGACGCCCCCCGGGAGATAACACATGTCTGCGCGCGCGTCGAGTGAGAGCTTCCGCCGTGGCCCCTCGTTTATGATCGCGCCGGGATGAGGCAAACGGAGATGTGTACGTTAGGAACGCGTGTATATAATATAAAAGATAAAAAACGACATAAAACGAGCCGTCGTTTTTTGTGGCGAAATCAGCAACGCAAATGCCTGCGCGAGGAGTCCCGCGTCGCGGAGTGCGCCTCGACGATTCCCGGAAAAATGAGAGAGAGGAATCCCGGGAAAAAAGAAAGGGAGAGCTAGGCCTCCCAGAGACGTTTTGTACGCTCTTCGCTGCGGCTCTTCCTAGATTGGAGGAACCAGGTTCGTCGCGTTTTCGTAGTACCGTGCAGTGGGGCGTAAGCGGTACGCGAGGAGAGTGGAAACACACCGAAATGGCGATCCTTACACCGATCGGAATACGCTTCGAGGACGTGGACAAAGAAGACCAGACACACACAGCGTAACTTTAAAAGTTATTGTGAAATGAAGTCAGCATCACGTATATACAATCTTCACTACACGTGGCATTTTAGTACTTTTTTGTTTTTTGCCCCGCCACGGTGGTCTAGTGGTTATGGCACTCGGCTGCAGATCCGGAGGTCGCGGGATCGAATCCCGGCCGCGGCGGCTGCATTTCGATGGAGGCGAAATGTTGAGGCCCGTGTGCTGTGCGATGTCAGTGCACGTTAAAGAACCCCAGGTGGTCGAAATTTCCCGAGACCTCCACTACGGCGTCCCTCATAATCATAGCTGGTTTTGGGACGTTAAACCCCACAAATCATCATCATCATCATCATCACGTGGCATTTTAGCAAGCGCGCTACATTCTGTGGGCACCCAAAAATTCTAGTTCCTTGTTTGACAATGCGACGGAGGCTACACTACTGCAAGTTTGTGGATGTTCCCAAATCATTTTCGATTCGGCGATAAGCCTAGCAGCTTGACTGCTATTGCGGTAAACTACAGTGGACCGATTAAACTGAGGGGTGCCCTTCACCCTTGGCTATGATTTGCGGGATGGCCATTAGTGTTGTTTTTGACATTACTGTTGTGTTCCCTTATACGGTCGTTGAGGCATTGGCCGGTTTGGCCTATATATACTTTTCCACAAGAAAGCTGTATGTTGTGCACAATCAGTACCAACTAGCCCAGCTGAGTGCCTCGACGGTCTTGCTTCACGTTTAGAGCAGTAATGATAAAAGGCGTGCTGCGAATCAAATCGAATGTCGAATAGTCTTGCGAATAACTTTCGAATATTGAACGGCTGCAGTCTCGCGATTAACGTGAATCGATTTTTCCCGTTCTCGTATTCAAAACGTTCGCACAAAAGGTACGTATGCCTCACCTGAAGGAAAATAAGCGGACCCTTCGAATCCAGATAACTATTCAAAAAGCCTAATGATCACCGAAGAGCTGTAAAGTCACGACCACTAAGCAAAGTAGCCTGCTGCGCTATAAAATCTCACGCTTTATGCCAGCAGTATGCCAGCGGAGATAAAATTCAACGTGCTTTCGCATATACTTAGTGCTGATTTCGCTGCAGCTAAGAGCTCGAAATATTCGGAAAGTATATTCGAAAAATAATCTGCTTTGCGAATAGCGGCAATGCGCTTTGAAGACAGAAACTAAGAGATCACTATTCGATTTGATGTTCGAAACTTTCGAACATTCGCACATCCCTGGCTGGCACCGATACGGTGCCTTAGTCTGCGCGACGGTGAGATAGCGCATCACTACGTAATAGCTCCCGGCTATCAACAGCGCAGGCTGATGAATTATCGCGTTTCAATCGCTGATCACCGCCCAGACACGACATGCATACCTGTTGGTTTTAGTCGCCAAAACATGTTTACATTCCCAATAAAACCGCACTCTTCCTTCGCTGCAGTGCAGAAGTGTCACGCGGTGAAGCGTACTTAACGTGGGAAGTGCCCGCTTCTTTCGCAAAGCCCACTGTTTGTTTGTTTTCGTGGGGTTTTACGTCCCAAAACCAGTTCTGATTATGAGAGACGCAGTAGTGGAGGGCTCTGGATACTTCGACCACCTGGGGTTTTTTTAACGTGCACTGACATCGCACAGCACACGAGCCTCAACATTTGGCCTCCATCGAAATGCAGCCGCCGCGCCCGGGATCCGATCCCAAAGCCCACTGTATACATTCCGTGCCTTCTTTACACACTTGTGCATGCGCGGTATGCTTGTGCGTATGAACATTACTAGCGACCCTTCACAGCTGCCTGTGACGTTGCAGCGTCCCAGGAAATTGGAATAAATAAATAAGAACGCACGCGTCTTTTCTTTCGTCACATCTGCGTAGCCCCTCTCCCTTCCCCATCCTCATCATGATTGCGAGTGCACGAATCTCAAAGTATTCAGGATGGCAGATGTATACACGCATACACCTTTGAGATCAGAATTACAGTGCGCAAAACCCCGGGTGTTCTTGGGCTACTGACTTCGTAGATATGCGAAGCTCAATTAAAGCCTTATGCCATCTGTTGCACACAATGAACCGCACATTAATCCGCCTTAATCCGCGTAAATACGCGCAATGTATTGGTTTCGACTCCTATGGAGGTCCTGGGTTCGAGTTGCGGAACGTCTCGGGCTCCAGTCCTAGGAGATCGTGGGTTCGAGTAATATGGGATATTTAAATACACCTACTATTCATAATCAATCATTAATTAACGTTGATGTTATTTATTAAGCGTCTTTGGCATGCTTTGGATCGCTTCTAATCTTTCTTTTGTCACGCGATGTCTCTCGTACCACATTTGCTGCTGTTCGTGTCGACGCCGTGGCCGTTCAAAAACACCTTCCAGCGACACACATAACGCGTCGATCGATATCAATCTGATCAAAGATTATCGCTTGTGTTCGCACAGCAGTATTAAATGCGGAGCATTTCTTAGTCGCATGATGTCGCGCTTCGGCGTCGGCGGCCGGCGGCGCCGTCAACACCCCCACTGCGCATGCTCGGCTCGTCTCGTGCCGGCCCAGGAAGACACCCGCAAAAATGTCGCTCCAGGCGGGCGTTCAGCAAGCCGAGCATGCGCAGTGGGGGTGCGGACCTCTCCCTCGAACGCGGGCGGTGTGTATATAAGCGGCGGAGCGCGCGTTCGGAATTCATTCAAGGGCGTCTTTACGGACCTCTCCCCCGTACTCCTCTCCCTCGAACGCGGGCGGTGTGTATATAAGCGGCGGGGCGCGCGTTCGGAATTCATTCAAAGGCGTCTTTACTTGGCTTTCGCTTGACTTGACGCTTTGCTCAAGAATAATAAAGACGAAATAACAATTAAGCATTCCCAAACCATACCCAATTACGCAACATTCACGCGATAACCCCACCACTCTGCGACGCATTTACTCGAGTTCCCCCCGTGGGAAGATGTGGGCGTCCATTTTTTTTCTCACTCGATGCTGCATCTTCGAGGCTGTCTCATCGCGCGTCGTGCTCCTCTAATCAGCCCGCCTGCTGCACCGTACTTCTGAAACAACGGCGCGATAGATCGCAGCGGGCGCAACCCACAAAGAAGTCCGCACCGCATCCAAGTGAAGCTGTCACAGCTTCTGACGCAACGCGGTGTCGCTCACAGCAGGCTCTACTTCGCGCGGCTTTTAAGTTTATAGCACGCAAATGTCATTTACATCAGCGATTCTGACCTCCTGCGTACTATACAGCAACCTTGTTTAGGGCCCCTCGGGCTGACGTTTTCCTCGTCACTCATAAATATATCTATCTTTGTCTAAGGCGAGAAATTTCTTTCCTTCTTTCTTTCTTTCTTTCTTTCTTTCTTTCTTTCTTTCTTTCTTTCTTTCTTTCTTTCTTTCTTTCTTCCGTGAGGGATCAGAGGAGTTTCTTAGCTTCTAGAAGTTGGTTTATTTATCCTTTCCGGGAGTTTCTTCGCACATCTGCGGCGTCAGTTGCAAGCGGCGCTTCCGTGTTGCGTGAAACAAACGGACGATGCGGGGCATATGCGTGTGCAAGTACGTTTTGACGCGCGTCGGCGGGGGGATCTGGAAAGTGTGAGAGCTAAATCGCGCGCACACGTAGTTACCCCAGGCATGCGGAACTGCCAAGCGTGGCTTTATGTGCACTCTTTATTTATTCATGTTACCCTACATGCTCCTAGGATTATTGTGTAGGGGGTCTAAAAAATAAGACATAAAAGGAACTGCATAGTAAAAATTGGTATATTTGAAGGGAAATCACGCTTTATTTCTTCATGTTACCCTACAGGCTCCGAGGAGCATTGTGTAGGAGGGCTTATGGAAAAGGACAATAAATAACGCAAAAAAGGAACTGCATAGTACAAACGGGTACACTGGAAGGTAAAAAAAAACACACACACAGGCAGACATCGAAAGAAAAATATCGTAACACGAAGTCGACAGAACACATGAAGTGTGCAATTGTTCGAGAAATTGAAAAGGATCCTTTAATAAAACAGTGTCACTTGGAAGGCTATTCCACAGATCCTTCCGGCATTATAGGAATACCCTTCACGAAAGAATAACAATGGTTCATGAGTTTTTACGTGCCAAAGGCACGATATGATGGTTAGTGGGCTCCGGTTAGCTTTGACCACCCGTGCAACTCCGGCGACTTTTCAGTGTCCACTGATCGAAATTTTCCAACGTATGTTCTCCTCGGTAGCGTAATAATATACGCCAAGCAAGGCTGCTGAAGGTCATTTAGACTCCTGAAAATGATTTTTATTTTCATTTTTATTATTTTTATTTTCTCACGCGGGCCGCCCTGTGGTTTTGACGTCATTACCTTCAACGCTGCGTGCCTACCCGAGCAGGCGAGTGTTCAAAAGCGAAACGATTATACTTGACCGCTCAAATCGTCACTGTCGAATTAAGGAGAGCTTGCATAACTTAATATATCATCGGATGACACCGCAACTTTCATTTTTCTGGCACCAGCTTCATATTTCTGATGGCGGGGAGGCTGTGACGTAATCGCATACGCAGCGCGAAGTGTCTACCCGTTTCGGTTTGAACACATCGTAAATTACGTTAAATTAAAATTATTGGAGAGTCTCTGAGCAAATTGAACCACTTTGCTTGCCACAGGACTATCAGCACAATAGGAAAGCAGCAATATCAAAATATGGTGAGAAAAAAAAACAAAAAAGAAAACGCCGCAGTTCCCCTTTAACTTTTACCTAAATATACGCATACGGGTGTTGTTTGCATACGGGCATTGTTAGTGCCATAGCCACTAGACCACCGTGGCGGGGCCGATCCTGCGAGTCCAGAAAGATCGCTGCGGCTAATGCGGCAGAAAACACGGCAACGTCGGACCGCTCGTCATGACTGATAGCTCTTGCCAGGGGAAAGCTGCGACAGATGACGGAGGCCAAGCGAGCGTGTCGCCTCCGAGGAAAGGGGGTCAAGTTTTTCTTCCTTCGTATAATTCTTTCTTACCCGTCGCGTATACACTTCAGTATTTCACGGTACTTTTTATTGTGCGTTCTTTACGCACTTCCTACGGCCTCTATGAGGCCGACCTCGACCTGTAACGCGGCAGCCGCTTACAAACACTCATCTCTCCTCGCTAGCTCGCGCTTAAGTCGGAAAAGGCACGAGTGACAGCGTCGCGTCGCCTCGAGTCCTGACGAATTATGGGCGGCACGTGGCAAGCTGGAATGCGACCGGACGGAGAATTTGCATACCCTGAGAGCTCGCGTGCATGATGAGTCACATATACGTATATGCATTGCGAGGCGGCTGAGCAACGTGTACACCACTTAACTGACTCCGTATTTACACAGTGACACCCTCGGATAGAATCAACGCGTCCGGGGTCGTCGCTGTTATCGTATCCATTGAGACATGGTGATGATTGTGCGAAGTCCAAAGTGCGGCATTTTAGGGTTCTTTTAGGGTTCTTCTTTAGCGTGCACTGACATCGCACAGTATACACGGGCCTCAACATTTCGCCTCCATCAAAATACAGCCGCCGCAGTCGTTTCATGCACTGCACAGAATAACTTAAATAAATTATAGCACCTTACTGAGGCGTCCCACTTCTTCAAAGGCCGACACGCGATAGAGACACGCGCCTTATTATTTTTTTTCTCGGTAATTCTTTCCCCAGTTCCAAGATTCCTCGATAAGAGACGGCTGTTCCTTATAAGCGACGCGAGAAGATAATCAGAAGACAAAGTTGTTCATTCTGAATCGCCGTCTGCTTCTGTCTTTCTTCTTCTTCGTCTGCTATTCCATCTCGCGATAGCAGACGACAGACACGCATCCAGAACACAAACAGCAGGTCGTGCGACACATCTGCAACCTGTGGGACAGCGACCGCGAAAGTGTCGACCTTGATACGAGGGCAACAATACCATCCATCAAGGCCTCACTGTTTATTAACGCATGCATCTGCACAGGATGATTCGTGTTTTTACATTCTTCCTACTCTTCTTCTTCTTTCTTTCTTTTTTTCCCCTTGTCGTTGTCTCACGAGGACACGTGAATAGAGCCAGCTAGATCAGCGTACCTGTACAAGCCATCGTTTCCGCTGTATAGGTCCTGACGCCATGCAAATGTGAACCATACAGTAGATAGCATTGTGTTGCTTTCTTTTCCAACGTGTCTTGCACCTGCGCCTCAACGTGGCTGTTCTAGTTCGGTCGCCCCGCCACGGTGGTCTAGTGGCTATGGTACTCGGCTGCTGATCCGAAGGTCGCGAGATCGAATCCCGGCCGCGGGGAGCTGCATTTCGATGGAGGCGAAATGTTGAGGCCCGTGTGCTGTGCGATGTCAGTGCACGTTAAAGAACCCCAGGTGGTCGAAACTTCCGGAGACCTCCACTACGGCGTCTCTCATAATCACAGCTGGTTTTGGGACGTTAAACCCCACATATCAATCAATGTTCTAGTTCGGTCTGCGTTACGTCATTGGTTCATGACAACTGCAACGTCACCAGAGCACACAGCCGTCGCGGAGCAGCTGGCTCCGAGGTTGTGCCTCGTTGTTCTATGAGCAAACCCGGGAAACTTAATGCCAAACTGATAATCTCGTTTTCTTTCTTTTCGAGCGAAGCTTGTATTGGCTGACTTGTGATGATGTTGTCGATGGCGTACGCAAGAAAACAAGAATCATGATTACGGTTAAAAAGAGTGCGCGCGAAATTCTTTCTTCTCTTTCAGTTCGAACGATAAGATAGACTCAAAATTAAAAATTGCTCATCAGGCTGCGCAGTCGCACAAACAACTTCCGGGTCGCGTGACCACAACGCTAATCGATTCGGCCATAGTTGGTTAGTTCAGAATGCGTGTTAACCGCTAAGGTCGCATTATGATCATCAACGCAAATCGCTGGCCGCCGGTTATTGACGTTTACAATGTCTGTCTTTTTTTTTTTTTTAACGTCGCTGTCCATATGTAACTCAAGTATCATCTAAACTAGAAGAGAGGCTCAGAGGAAAATGGAGGGTTGAATCGATGAACACATCGCTAAAAACGATTTAGAACAGGGAATGTCGCAGGAGCCAACGTTTCGACAAGTGGACTTGTCTTCGTCAGGACAGCGACCTGACAGAATCGCTGTCCTGAAGAAGATAAGTCCACTTGTCGAAACGCTGGCTCCTGCGACATTCCCTGTTCTAAATAGTTTTTCGCGATGTGTTCATCAAGTATCATCTGGAATACGCGGCATGGAATTCACCTAATGGTATATGAAACGGTGGTACTACTCAAAAAAGCTTCGTACTGGTTTATCAGGTAATAAATATGCATGATACAGAAAGACAGTCCTTTAATGTGCGCGTGGGCTATTGGTTCCAATTAGACTACTTCTGTCGCCGCATGTATTCCCTTCAGGTGATGTGTGCATACTGAATAAGGAAAGCAGAGCTGCCATACGGCAACTGACATAAACTCGACATACATGGCTTTAGACATGTAACGCGTTGGGGCATTCTGTATAGTCCAACACTGCATTGGAGATATAGGCCTACAAATTTTGGCCAGACAAACGTCGCATCTCCCGTGTGGCTGTATAGGACGCGGCTGTCATAACGTTATCGCTTTAAAAGAACACTCAATTAGGGCAAAGTGTCTCCCCGAGAGATATAATGACATTAGGTCTTTGGACTTTCTGTGTATTTACACGATATCGTTGGGACTGCTGCATGGGACTGCTGCTTTGCTTCACCCCAAAAGCACATCGCTAGACATGGTAGTGAATGCGAATAGGAGAGATTAAAAAGCGCTATTCAGTTTGTAGCAGCTAGGCAATATTCAAGGCGTTCTATACAGTGTTATATTTATTAAGGTTTTATTTTTATTTCATTTTCATTTTTTTGAGCTAATGTTTCACCAACTACGGCAACATCCAAATCATTATAACGGATAGTTAAAAAAAAAATCTATCTCGCAAAAAGATGCTTCACGAGAGCCAATAGTGCGCTAGAACGATTGCCCATCACATTTTTTTTCTTTAATTTCTTTTAGAATAGAATCGAAGGGTGTCGAGAGCGAAGTCTGGGACGTTTGGCGTGGAACGACCCATACGCGAGCCGTACATACTACGAGTGCTTGCCACAATAAAAGGCCCGGAATGGCCCAGAGGGTATCCAAGCTTTAGCCCACAAAAAGGGGCCTCTCCCGATATCTCACACCGAGGGGATTACGATGGAAGCGCCACGTAGCATGGCATCCAAAAGGACCCCCGAGGCGAGAAATAGAGAGATATATATGCACCAGGAAGTGCTGGGACTCATCTACACAACAGCTACATATAGGCTTATTGCCCGTCCCAGACACTTATTACTTTCACATCTGGAAGCCCCTCCCTGGACCCCGCACCAGCAGCCCAGTTGCCGGCCCCCAAACAGCCCAACACTCCCATAACACCACTCGCACATCTATAGGAAGCACCACCAACCACAAACACACTCACACCGGCGTCCGAACCGTAAATCATCGAGAGATAAAAACGACAACCCGAGAAGTGTACACGTGCTGTACGTGCACGTGACCACGTACTATAGACACGAATGCGAGCAAACGAGCCGCCAGACGGGCGCCCCCTGGGTCCACACTGAGGCGGCGGGCACGTCTTATGTTTGAGCGGAAGAGCTGAGCCGGCAGCGCCGCGTTCTGAACGGCATGCAGTCACGTGTGTGTATATATACACGGGCGAACGATGGTTACATGCGTATATGCAGGACAGCCCGCAGTCTGCAGTGGTCCTTTCTTTCTTTCTTTCCATTTGGACCACAGCAAGGAAGGAAACGGGGGATAGTGTGCTCCGCTCTCAGATCCAAAAGCCAAGAGATGACGTCTCTATGGTCTGCAGCCTTGCACGTAGGTTGACGTGTGTATTTATGAGATGGAACACGTAGGCAAGAAGGGGAGGGGAATGGTTGGTGGGCGTGTGGAAGGTGTTAGGAGGGGGGGGGGGGGAGGTTGCAAGAACTGGTGTAACAGCTACAGAAAGAGGCGAGTGCCAGGACTGAAGCCCCTCTATACTCGTGTATCCGCGGTGTTGGGGGCCTAGCCTTCACGGTTCATGGCTTAATTGTACCCATCAGCGTGCGTCAGAGAGCTTTTCCTTTGTTGTTGTCGTTGATGTTCGCAAGCTTCCCAGAGAGATGGAAACGGAAGAGAACGACGTGATGAACTTGTAAATTGCATGCATTAAGCGAGGTGGCTCCGCGGTCCGGCGTCACTTGTTGCAGAGAACACAGCGCCCTGCATGGCCAGGGCCGGGGACTATACACTAACGTAGGAATGATGAATTGCAATTTACAAGGGCGAGGTGGGCTCATATCGTTGGTCATCACATCACGTGGCGTACTTCGTGTGCCAGTGATGAGATTGGTACAGCTCCGTTTTATTACGAGCTATAGGAGAACGCCGTTTGGAACGCCGGATCTTGGACTTGGTAGAAATCGAAGTCGTCACAGCCTTGCGGGAGTCGGACCCGTTACCTTCAGCTGGTCTACAGCGAATCTGCTTCCAGACGCCGACATAGCGCGAGGCCTAAAGGCTCACATACTATAACGCCCCGACGCCCCTCAAGGGAACATTAACGACACCTACAGCTTTTTCTTAATCTATTTGTGCTTGCTTGCTTTGTCACTCTTGGACAGGAGAGGTTTGCACGCAGAAGTCTTCGATATGAACGCGTTATTACGTAATGAACGCAGCATATACAGCAAAATTGACTGGCGTGTTTATAAAGAAGGTCGCTGCCCCTTTCACTCCGTGAACATGATCGAACAGAGAAGCTGCAGCTTCTCTCTTCGATCACTTGGGATCACTTGAGATTGGGTTCAAGCACTTGGGATTAATCTTTGGTTGTGGTTTATTAACGTGCAGCTCAATGTAGTAGCCACTCATGCATTTCTTTTTAATGCGATACTGCAGTATGGTGCTGAATATAGCCGTCCACTGTGACACAAAGAAAACAATACCAAACCTTCCACTGTAGCTGAGTTGTGCCTTTGCTCAGTGGGGGCGTAGGCGAATGTATTTGCGGAAAGTTCTTTTTGAGATATTCGACTTCACATAAAACTAAATTCCTTTGCATTTGGTGAAAGTGAATAAAAAAAAAACGAAAGGAGAAATGGGACTTAACATTCACTTTATCCACCTCTTTGTTGTTCAATAGATAATTAGACTTTCCACGTTCCGCTGTATAATCAGGTGAAAAAAACGCAAACTTCTGCACTTGTAATTTGATGCTTGCAGTCATCGCTGTTTGTGCTAACGTTAAAAGCTTGATGCGCGAAATATTTGCAGTCTGGCGCAGCAAAAATGGCTGGCTGCAATGAGGGCGTGGGAGTGGCTTCACTGCAGACTTGAGTTGTATCCGCCTATAGCTCAGAACAGCAAATATCCCTGAGGCATGCGGGGAATGCACAGCAGCGACGTTCATTTACTCTTAACTCCAGTTGACTTTCACAATGCGAGGGACTGTCGATCTCGGTATGCATCAGCCCAACCAACACGACTGATCACCTAGACCTTGTCGTCTCTTTCTCATTCCTTCCCTCTCTCTCTCTCTCTCTCCCTCCGAGGTGAAATGTATTCCGGGAACACCGCACGACCACTCCTCCCTTTTGTTTCTCTCCTCAAAAGAGGTGACAGCCCAAGAGGCGCCACCATGCGACAGCCACTCCAACTAACTCGAATGTCGAGCCACGTTTGCGGAGCGAATGCCTCCCGCGTCGCTCGGCACTCCGCCGACCTAACACACACACACACACACACACACACACACACACACACACACACACACACACACACACACACACACACACACACACACACCAAGAAGAAGAAGAAGAAGAAGTAACACCACACACACAAAGAAGAAGTAACACCACACACACACACATACATACACAAAGAAGAAGAAGAAGAAACAGGCACGCGCTCGACACGCCAGAAAGCATCGTTGATGACAGTGACAAACACGCCAGGTATTCTTCGGACTCGTCCCCTTGTCGCCGTCCGCGAGGTCGTCGCATGCATCTATGCATCAGGTGGTGAGCTCCCAGCGTTGTTCCTCTCCGTGCTCGAGAATAGGCGCTTCGTCCTGGCTTAACGTGTCGATCTTATCGCTCGCTTGGCAGTCATCGCTTCTTGTTCGGGTGCTATGGAGCGGGGATGAAAGATGAGCGTAGCCCTGGCCTGACGTTGCTGCTCGAATGTTGACTACATCAAATGCCGGAGCGCGCTTCACTATTCATTCCTTATCGCACGCGGAAGCCAGATTAAGCAAAAGGCCTCCCCGAATTACAATACGGGGACCGGCCTCGCGTTTGCTTTTCTTTGAGCTTAGGTCAATGAGGACAGCTGCAAACGCTCTGACGGCTCAACAACGTCACCACATTCGTAGCATGATGATGATGATGGTTAGGTTAAGTAAAGGACACTTATTTTCTGCAGCCCATGTTGGGATGATGACTTTTGTGGCTCGGTTATGACGCTAATTTCTGCAGCCCATTTCGGGAGCACGGCTAAGCGTCCGTAGGGGAAGCGAAAGGGACTGAAAGAGATAGAAAGGAGAGAAAATCCGTAGTGGAGGGCTCCGGAAATCGCGACCACCTGCGGTTCTTTAACGTGCACTGACAACGCACAGTACACGGGCCTCTGGCATATTCGTCTCCATCGAAAATGCGACCGCCGCGGCCGGGATCGAACCCGCGTTTTTTGGGTGGCAGCCGAGCACCATAACTACGACACCGCCGCAGAGTCACGCATCGTGGTTGTTTATTTCCGTAATATTAGTTGCTTCAATGTTGCTGATAACCTGCTCCTGATAAGGCTGTTTTTCTTTTTCTTTTCTGTTTATTTATCATGCTGATAAGGAAGTTCATCTCATCGCTGTACAAATGCCCCGCCACGGTGGTCTAGTGGTTACGGCACTCGGTTGCAGATCCAAAGGTCGCGGGATCGAATCCCGACTGCGGCTGCTGCATTTCGATGTAGGCGAAATGTCGAGGCCCGTGTGCTGTGCGTTGTCAGTGGACGTTATAAAGAATCCCAGGTGGTCGAAATTTCCGGAGACCTCCACTACGGCGTCTCTCATAATTAGCGCTGGTTTTGGGACGTTAAACCCCACAAATCAATCAATCAACCGCTGTACAAATATCTATTATGTGCACCGCAGCTCACTGGATACTCGCCAAAGTGTGCTTTTGGGGGCCGGAGCTAGTCAAGCTGCTTATCAGTTTTTTCGCCCAGCCTCCCTCATCTTCTTCGGTGAAAAATAAAGGAATTATTATTATTATTATTATTATTATTATTATTATTATTATTATTATTATTATTATTATTATTATTATTTCAGCGTGTGTACTACGCTCAATTTTCTCACTGTGTGCCGCTAAGCACAGTCAGTCGGTATAACTGATCACAATCTCAAGATCACATCGAAAGCCTCACAGTTACAGCGGTGCTTTAGCACGTGTCACGCGTTTTTTTTTTTTTTTTTTTTTGCTACGTATTTCTGGCTGACTTTCATCGCCTCGATTTTTTTTTTTTTTTTGCTCAAGTTGCCCCAACCCGCCACTCGCCGCAACTATAGCGACGTTGCTGAAGTTCCCGGCGAACGCACATAAGCACATAATGCAGGTGTGTTCGCGCAGAGGCGCAAAAGTTCGCAGTCGTGACTGTGAAAAGTTCCGGGGAGAAATTTACGTACAGACTGTAAAGATGCGACAGCTGGAGCTCCTTTTCAAGCAGCGGTAAAAAAAAAATTAGGAAAGGAAAACAAGTCACAGGCAAGTACACAGGACGTAGGCGGCCTTTTTTTTTAAAGATCCCCTTCGTATACGACGGAAACCCTCTTTTTGTCGTTGATGATGACAAAAGACTGCGTGACTGCAACATTCGTGAAAAGCCACATGTTACCGTCCAGTCTCGACGCTTTGACGAAGACCGCAAGTCCACTTCACGAAATGGTCGACAACATCTGTGTCTCGATTCTATAGGGTCATAGAAATGAAAGAAGAAAAAGAGTAAATGTGAAAGGATTTTCACTCACTTTCACAGCTCTAGCCTGCAAGCGGGAGATACGCTTTACAAAGAAGTAGTATGCGCACGAATGCCGCTTTCAAACATTTAACACATTGTGTTGGTACCCTACAGTACAGACTGAACCGTCTTTGGTTGACGGGGCACTTTTCTTGACCGACTCGGTTTCTAGGTTTAGCTCTGTAGGTTCAATGACGTGAAAGCATCATCAGCAACAAGAAGAAGAAATAAAACAGCATCAGCGTAAACAGAATAAAGCCTCTCACGGCAAACAAGTGCGTAGGTTGTGGTTGAAAGACCTGCGCTTCTTAGAGGAATAGTTGAATGTGAATGAAGGGAAGGCATACGCTGTAGCTTACATTTAACGCAAAGATTCATGCGGTTTTCGTGCGTGTAAATTTTTCTTCACGCTTTCTCAGCAACAGCGGACAGGCGAACGGATCAAAGGACGGAAACAGACAGACAGACAGACAGACAGACAGACAGACAGACAGACAGACAGACAGACAGACAGACAGACAGACAGACAGACAGATAGATAGATAGATAGATAGATAGATAGATAGATAGATAGATAGATAGATAGATAGATAGATAGATAGATCCGTGGAAATTATCCTGGCTGTCTGTCTGTCATCCCAAACTTAACAATACCGAACTCATTTGAACGCCTTACACGCCTATTTGAATGAGAAAATCCCTGTCGTGGGTCGGGACTTCAAGGTAAAGCTTCGTTCTTAAAGGTCGACGACCTTGTTTATGATGCTATCTCAAATCTCTTGCCACCGTAAGCGAAATCGACTGCATCTCCCTTCTCCTTTTACTCTTTTGTTTACCTTGTTTTTGTTACACGCGTGCTTTGTCAAGCGCAGAACGTGCGCGAGCCAAATGCCCTTTATGGCTTCTTCCTTCGAACGCGAGCGCGAGCATGTACCTTCATTTGCATACTCCCTCGTGCAGGGGCTTCTAACACTGTTACGCGCAGAAGCTCGTTCTGATTCGGGAAGCCGTAGCAAAAGATGAGCCGAACTCGTGCTGGCTAGGGTACGTTGAACCTTTTCGTTTGGCCATCGATGCTCCTAGCGACCGCGTACAGCCTTACAAATGCTCGCTTGGCTTCTTTGTGTAAGTACACGGCTCCTGGCGAAAGCTGTACTGCATTTAGATGGCGGTGGAGCGCGAGAAGGCGCGCGTACTGTACGTTAGGGAGGATCGACGGTTGAATGCTTGTATATAGTAGTGGTTGTTGCTAGTGCTGCTGCTGTCTTCTTTTCTTTCTTTCAGATGTGAAAGTATAAGAAGGTAGGCTACGTTAGGGCCGGCTATGTTAACATCGTGAAATTGATATTAAAGAAGAAGTTACAAAAACTTGAATTTAAAAAAGAAAGCAAGAAAGAATAAAAATGATGAGGAATAAGAAAAAAAAACTATTGAAAAACCTTATGCACACGTACGATCACTGCCGCCGCTGCTGTCGTTGTTCTTTTGTCGTCGTCGTCGTCGTCGTCATTGTTGTGTTGTTGCTGTCGTCGTCGTCAATAGGACCTCAAAGATAAAGAAAGAATCTTATCCGTACACTAAAATACGCTATCACAAGCAGAAAAACACACCACTCTTCTGCCACGAGGAAGAGCATGGTAAACGAGAAACCGCTCGAAAGGAAAACACAGAGGGCGAGGTACGCCGTACTCTAGGTCTCCGTAACAGTTCACCATCACGTCATAGACGTTTGAAAGCGTCCTCGAGAGCCTACACAATATCCTCATCGGTACCACTTACATCTTGCGGTACCCGGAACCGTGCTGCCCATCGTGGCCTTTATACCACGAGGGTTGCCTCGATTTTTGATGGCGCCGTTGCTATAGGTAAGAGCAACCACGTGGGCCGCAGAGCGCTCACTGTGTCAATTACGCACAAAATGAAATTGTAATGCACAAATTCACGCATTTTAGTAGCTTTAGCAAGCATCAAACGTGCTTGCATATTCAAATTCATTTTAAAGTCAGTACAAATTGTTAGCATGTGCGACGCATTTTTATTCCCGACTGTTCCGGGTTTTGTCGTGGGATCACGTGGGTTTGGTCGGTGCTTATAATATGCGTGTGTTGCGTAATAAAAGTTAGTGTGAGACAGCGCTGTGGTTTGTGTCCTTCCTCGCATATTGTCCTCGTTTTTTTCGCGCTGACGGTGAAAACGTTATTTCTTAACTGGCGCCGGTTACGGATGCCTCTTCGGCAGGCCAGAAAATACATGTAGAGGTCCAACAGGTAAGGCGACCGTGCGGGGCAATAGGTACAGCTAAAATCCCTAGATCTTCTTTCCGTTTTTATATAGGGACAACCACCTCCTCTCCCGGCACCCTCTCGCTCAAAGCCCGCGTCGGCAGCCATGTTCTTCCTAAACACATGGAGCGGAGCACGCGCGCGCAGATAGCATCCGGCCGTCAACATGCGTGTTCCTATCAAATATGATAGTGGACGTGCCATATGTAAGGAAACACCTAATGAAACGCGCAACTTTCTTTGACGTTCTCTCGCTGCAGCATTCAAGTAACACCTTTAGGAAGAACATGGCTGCCAAAAGCAGCGCCGACCAATCGGATGCGCCAGCGACACAATAAAGCTGAATATAAACGGTACACCATAAGAAGAAGCATGATGTGTGTTGCCCAACTGGCAACGTTGTGTAAGTGCCATATTTTACACCACTATAGCCATGGCGCGTCCGCTTCGTACGTCGTCGCTTGTCCAGTTCTCTCAATGTGCTGTTTTGCTCGTGCATAAGATGTGGAACAAGTAATATCTAGGGACTTTAGGTACGGCTCAATAGGCCTTGCTCCAATGTCTTCTAGGAAGTCCAATCCCTCGATCATCGCCGAATCTCATTCGTGAATCTTTTACCGCATTCTGAGCAGGTTCTCACGCCTCGCTACGTGAGAGATGCATGAGCGGCGTGCATGCATATACACGCCTTCAAATCGTGGCGAACACAGAACATATCCCTTTGATGTCACGTCGCGAAAAATGATGAGCCCGCTCGGCATAGCGGCAGCTGCCCACGAAATGATAAACAGCGCGTACCTGTTGCACGTTTCTCGGGCCTTCAAAGGGTGCCCGAGTAGAAAAAAAAAATGTGTGAATTGGCTATGCGGCGGCACGCGTACCGGGTACATCAACGTCGTGTTCAGCGGCAGATCAGCCACGCGAAAACATGCACGCATGCATCTCCTCCTGTAAAAGCGATCCAATCCCTTTTTGCTCGGGAGAATGTGAACGGGAGTGGACGGCGCGTGAAGTGAGAGCAAGAGTAACCAGGATAACGAAAAGAAAAGTAGAAAGGAACTTGTAATAACGCCATCATAAGATTTGGATAATACTTGCTAGCCGTGTAGTGCCAGATCAAACCGTTTCCATAAAAGAAACGGACCCTTGCCCTGACATGTGTCCTACTGTCCTGTCTGTATAAGGATAACTTGTCGCTATATGCACTAAAGCGATTAAATAATTGATTGATTGATTGATTGATTGATTGATTGAAAGAAGAAAAGCAGATCTATAGATCGTTCAAATCTCTGCCAACCTTATCCGCAAATTGATTGCACGTGGAGCTTATCTTTTCACTGTAATATGTCGACGAATATCTGCCCATATGCAACGTGGCAATATCCACCCCCTCCCTCTCCCCCTCCATCACCAATCGTAATGTGAGGTAATGCCCCTAGATCTTTTTTCCGTTTATTTTAAAAACGGAAAAAAGATCTAGGGACTTTATGTAAAGACACTGTTTCATCCAAAAGAATCCGACAGGGTGGTTTCAAAGATGTTTCGGGGCCGTTCCGACACCAAAGTTTGGACGCGATGCTTCCAAACTTATATTGATACATCTAGTAATTTGTGCGCAGCAAAGCTTTGTCTATAGCCTCTCTCACTTTGACGACCAAAAACCACAATATTTTGCGGCTTTCGCGTTATCATGTGCGCGCTTGAAAACATCGCCGCCGAAGTAGCAGACAAGCCCCCGAGATGTGTGCGTGCCCGTGGAGAAGTCCCAAGCCTCAGAGGCTATGCAAAAGGTTGCATGACGACGACGACGACGACGACGACGACGATGATGATGATGATGATGGTTCAGTTAGGAAAGGACGCTTATTTCTGCAGCCCGTTTTGGGAGCTCGGCTAAGCGTCCGTAGGTGGGAGGGGAAAAGGACTGAAAGAGATTGAAGAGAAATGCTCTATAGTGGAGGGCTCCGGAAATTTTGACAGCCTGGGGGTTCTTTAACGTGCTCTGACAACACACAGTACACGCGTGCCTCTGGCATTTTCAATTCAATGTCTTTATTTTCTTGAGCTGTCAAGAGGGCGGCGAGGACTGAATGCTTGCGAGGCAGACAAAGGTCCCTGCCCCCGCATACACCTCAGACAACGTCTAGCAGGCTTAGGCTGCTAAACGTTGTCTTAAGCACGTCGTTAAGCACGTGCTTAAGACAACGTTAAGCATCCGTGAAGCATCCGCGTGCTTAAGCACATGAAGCGCGTGAAGCATCCATGTGCTTAAGCACATGGATGCTTCACGGATGTGACATCAAGGTCTCTCCTTCGCTTTCCTTCCTGCATGCTGTTAGTAACACATGTTGTTGGTTTCGTTGGTTCATACTGCTCATAAAGCAGAAGAAACAAGAGGGACAGGACACAGCATCAAGTTGTACGTTGTTGTTAGTCGTCTGGTGACGACGATGAGAGCCACGACGGGCAGCGACGACAAACGTCCTTCGGATCAACAGCCGAGCATCGAATGACTCGAAGCGTTCTGTAACGCCTTCAGGTCACAGCCGACTAAACTCCAGAGGACGCGTCTTAATCACCGGCGTTAGCCGGCGAGACGTGACACGTCTTTATAGAGGTCAGCCCGGGCGCCCCAGTGCGCTGATGGTGTGCACCCTAGTTAGAGATAGAGGAGCACCCTTGTTGCACGAGTCACGCGCTCCTACTCTTTCGTGGGGCGTGCTTTAGTGGACGTGCACGCGGTGTGATGGATCGCCTCGCGTATCGTCATCCACATGGCTCTGAGCCTTGCATATATACCGGGCCGTCCAGACTTCGTGCGGGGCAGATCAACCGTGCGAACGGAGAGGGAATGGGTGCATCCACATGTGGCAATGCGAAGGCAATGGCACCCAGACTTTTTGCCTCTTCATCTAGCGCCCAGGACACGAAAGGACGCGGTGAAAACATAAAGGCCGGTGGTTCACCCGAGGACAGGCCCGTCATCACTAGGGCAGGCGCTTTACTCGTCCTGACCTGGCGTGTCTTGTGCGCTATAGATGAAGAGATGGAACACCAGCATGCTCAAATGTTCGTTGTTCCAGACTTCATGGCTCTGGAGAGATATAGGGCGAGGAGTAATGTGTCCACAAACATTCTTTAGGCCTCGTACAGGTAGACAAGCACATTGAACTTATAAATGTGAAATACGTCGAGTAGGCATTGCGCTTTTCTTTTTCTTTCCTGGAGTGAAGGATGCGTTCTAGCCATGGGCGGTGCAAAAATATCAGAGAGAGAAATGAGGAGCCTTTCCGCAATCGGGAAAATAGAAGCAACGAAGCTTTCTTTCTTTCTTTCTTTCTTTCTTTCTTTCTTTCTTTCTTTCTTTCTTTCTTTCTTTCTTTCTTTCTTTCCTTCTTTCTTTCTTTCCTTCCTTCCTTCCTTCCTTCTTTGGGTAAAAATCCAAGCAACTCCTATGGCTAAGATACGGCCCAGCGCACGTGTTATGGGCGCGCGCCTTAATAGTGGACCACTGCCTAGAACATAATGAAGTGGCCACAAGGCTACGAAGGTAACACCTCATCACGTTACAGTGGCCTCGAAGGTGTTACGTTCGTGACCACTATAACGTCAACAGTATAACAGCTATAATCACTCCAGTGTTCGCTGTTCAAGATTATGACATATATTCTCATTCGGAAACCAAAAAGGATATTTTTGCCCACAATGCAGTTCTTCGCTGAGTAAGCCCATCTTAGTGTTACCCAAAGTACTCGGAAACTTGACAGACGAACAAATATCTGTATTGGGAACACAGGTTATTGATGACACGCATTGAAAAGAACGGGCTCGGGTCATGAAGCTTCCTCTTTAACGTGCACTTGCTGACGCAGTCAACCAAATAAACGTTGACGTCCACCCCTTATTCTACCTGTCCAGATGTTATTGTCGACCAGTGTATAATGTAAACCAGACTCGATTCACGGAACGGTTGGCGCACACAATGTTCGATCATGACGTCAAACTAGCAGAACGGTTATCGGATGACGTTACCTAATGACGTCCGTGCTACACATATAGCTGAGTCATCTTTCAATACGGTTTGGTTGTGTTGCACACAACCAAACCTACAGCTTCCAGACGGTTCCGGGTGGAGCGCCTGTTAAATACTAACCGACTTCCTGTGAAACAGACCACCTTACACAGCGCAAGACAGTAAGGTTTGACAGGGCAAACGAACCAGTGCCAAAGCGAAACGGCGGCCTCATCTCAACACAATATATATGTGTACTGACTCGGCGAATTCTACCGAGTCATCCATCAACTGTATTTTATTCCGGCTTCGGTTTAGTCTTTCGCTGGATCCTTTATCGCCGAGCAGATGTCTTGCAGATCTTCCCATCTCAGCGCTTCCAGACGTTTCCGAGAAAAGTTCCGTCTCCTATGCCACCCTAACCGGCTTCTGGAAACAGCGCAGACACTTCTTTCTTCTTTCGTTTTGTTTCACCACGTAAAAACAGTCGGGTTAACAGGGAAAAAAAAACGAATCAACCGAAAAACGAACCGCCGACCCGCCTTTATCCCAATCTTCAGGCGAAAGAGCTATAACGGTCCGTTCGCAGTTTATACAAACTATCTGTTCTGCGGGGAAGTCATTTTGTGTTGTGTAAACCGCTGCCCCCTTTTTCGTATGTTTTCACACGAAGGCTAGAATAGTCGCGTGGCTCAAGCCTTCGCCACAGGTTATACCATGTGTGCCCTAATTTTGGTCGACATTCCGCGATTGTTTTTAGTTCCTCGGTTTCCGCGTAGATACGGAATCCCTAACAAAGCTATAGGGCGCTTCGCAACGACGCGCGAAGTTGACTCCGCTCTTCTAAAGATAGTGCTTCGGTTGCTGCGCGACTTCTTCCGTGTTTATCGTTGGGAAGTTAACAGCACTGCGGTGCTCGCTGCCTTTTGTTTGTTCAAGAGTGAACGATAGTGAGAGGCACGTAAGTGTCCCACTAAGCGTTTGAAAGCTTGAAGACGTAGCTTTCTGCTTTCTTTAAAGAATTTGTGGGTCTCGCTTCGTTTTAGGGAATCAATATACAAATACACTCTGTCGAACGGCTGCGGTTTCCGTGTTTTGAGCGGGAACACAAGCCCGTACAGCTTCCGACAATGGAAGGTTTGACGTGCTTAACGGAAAGACAGCAGCTCTCTCTCTCTCTCTCTGTATACGTTCCAAAAAGCCCTAGCAACACACCGCTTACTTAACCGCCGAGGAAGCTTTTGTAAACGTCCAGAGTATACATAACGACGAAAAAGGGGGCACTACATTCGAAACGACGTTTCCAAACGTTGTCTGCAAAGCTGGAATTATACTGTTGTCCTAATAAAATTATTAATTAGACATTTATAACAACTCGTCGTGCTGCTAAGCACTTCAGTAATGAAAAACAAAAGTACGATGCGTTCAATCTTTCCCTCGTTGCCGCACTGATCGCTGTCAGTGTCACCCAATCAGGCGACAAGCAAGCGACGGTGTTCATGAAACGCACTCCAAAAGCCACAGTCGACCGCCAGAGACCGGTCCTGTCGCATCGAGATAGTCCAGATAGAGAGGCGGCTTCGCGGAACTAAACACGGCGTGGTGGTGGTCATCTCCGATAGCCATACGTGACCACCCAAGGAGTCCCCACGCCTTGTGTTAAGTTTTAAATGGTCGCGCGCGCGACACAGATCACTGCAGAAAACGGGTTCACACTGCGATTTCCGCATGCACGGCGACGCGTGCGCCAAATTTGCACAAAGGGAGATCAATACCTCTTGTCGATGAAGAGGGGCGGTGCGGTGGTTCGCACACATTACACACGCCACGCCGGCGCAAACGGACTCTGTATCGCGGCTGATTCCAGCGCCGCTAGCACGTACGTACGTCCAGCAAAAAAGATGGACGCCCTCAGGGGCCGCGTTGCGCCAATTGCGGTCAAATTAGTGGACCGCCCATGTAGCTGTTTGTCGTATATGCCCCGAAACAAACAAGAAACAAAGCGATAAATTGCCGAGACCTCAAAATGAACCACCGACTCAGAGGTATATAGCCCCCCTCCCCCCCACTCCTTTAGCAGCAGCTACAGTTGCCGAGAACACCAGGAAGCCACGCACGTGACCAATAATTACGTATGACTGAGACTAATGCGTCGACACGCGCGCGCTCTGTGTACACATATCGAAAGCATGCTGCGATACTCTCCGCAGGGCGGCCTGACCGGGAAAGCCTGGCGCAATCGTGAGCTCGCGCTTTGGTGGTCGGTATTAACTAGAAAACCTCCGTGTAACCGCAAGCCAATTACCTGAATGCGCGTCCCAAATGTGGCCTGACACCGCGGGATCCCCTGTGGTCAGCGAGTTTTTATATAAACTGGGCGCAGTGATAGCGCAGTAATCGCTTAACTATACAGAGTCCGAGCACGGGTCAAGCGGGCTCGATTATTTAATTAGTGGTCGAACAAGCACGTGCGCGCGTATATAATAAAAAAAAGAAAGAAAGAAGAAAACATGTCTGATGATCGCGAACGCTAAGAACTAATCGAAACCACGAACACACCGGACGCGTACACCGAGGCTTGATCGGATTTGAATGGAGAGTCACGATACATGTAAATATAGATATGTATGACTATACTGCGTCTTGTATGGTGCGAAGTGACGTTACATGAATTGTGGTTCGGTTAAGGAAAGGGGGCTATTTTCTGTAGCCCACGTCGGGAGCACGGCTCAGCGTCCGTGGGGGTGAAAGGGACTGAAAGAGATAGAAATGAGAGAAAGGACGTAGTGGAGGGCTTCGGAAATTTTGACCACCCGTGGTTCTGCCATGGCTTCCAGAACGAACCTAACCTAACCAACCAAACCAAACCCGTACCAACAAACGCACCACGGGACAATACAGCACAAAAGAAAGAAAGAAAGAAAGAAAGAAAGAAAGAAAGAAAGAAAGAAAGAAAAGAAAGAAAGAAAGAAAGAAAGTGCACGAGGGAACAACAAACACGTGACAAGTGACATCTCGGCCTCAGTGGCCCCGAGTGAGCAGATGAAGGGAACTCAAACGATTCCGCGAAGAGCACACTCTAACGGGACTCCCAACAGGACGCCCCACAATGAAGGACACACAAGATCTGCCATTGGTGTAGTGCAGGAGGACATCGTTGCTCGACGTTCAACGATCACCGCGGGAGCGAGGAAACAAGAAAATGAAGATATACCCGGACAAAAAAAAAATACAAACGGCATAGAACGTTCTCATCTAGTCCCAATGAACGATCGACCCCGCGTACACTGCGCACGAGTGGCGAGTACACACAGTGGCCGTGAAAGCAATGAAAAAGGCCGAGTCATTTATTTTCCGGCTGCGTCCCACGACATACCCTGGAATGATGGTGCGTTGGGGCGAACGACCGCCCGCAATATGCGATGAGTGTCGCTGGACAAAGTGTCGTGACCGCTTCTTTTTTGTTTTCCTTCTCCTTAGCTTTCTGTTCCATCACGCGGTCCGTGGGAAAGCTAGGCGACGACTTCGTTGACACGCTTGCTTACAACCCTAGCCCGGACTTCGTGCGTCGTTGTGTTGCCGCTTTCGTTATTAATTCCGTCATTCGTGTCCCCACCCCCCCAGTGCATCGTCAGACATAGCGATCATTGAAGTGGACGAGGTCAACCCCTCTGCCTCCCGCACGTTCCAGGGCAAACAATCCGTAGCAACGCTGATGAGCAAGGAGCGGAGGGCACACCAGTGCTATAGGGAGAGGAATGAAAGCAGCGTTCCCCAGGGGGCTACTATATAGTTTCCGTTGATTAAGTTACATCACGCCTTTCTACAGCTTCGCTGTACGTAATGCTTCACGTCGTCCTGGCCTGTACAAACCTACAAATATGTAACACACCAAAAGTCCCTTAATTAATACCTGAAAACTGCATAAGCGAAAGGGGTTTAGAAAACGTTGCAAGCAGTTCTGCAGGTAACTAGCTACACATGCTCGCCAAGTCTCTTTCTTTGAAACAAGAAAGGGAGTTGGCAAGTCTACTGTGGGCATAGCTAGTTGCCTGCATAGCCGCTTAAGGGCACGCAGTTTTCAAGACCCATTTCACGTGTGTAATTCTCAGGCAACAACTAAGTCCCTGACAGAAAGGAATTCCGGTGATTGAACCTTAATACAGGCTGCGTCAAACATAATGGTCTACCTGGCGTTAGAGTTACGACGGTGCTTTTCAAGCACCTGTGTTTTTTATTTGCGGGTTGCGTAGACCAGTAGTTAGGGATACTACTGGTGCGGATCAAACCACCCAAATAAATTGATTTAGCATTTTAAAGGGACACTAAAGGGCAAAACGACTTTTAGCCGATCAGTGAAGCACTCTTTCATAATACCAAAAGCCTCGCTCTTACAGCGGTAATTCACTTGGGTAGCGAGAGAATGCGGAAAGGGAAAACAGAGGTGCCGAAACTGTCTTGAATTTACCGCATCGAAAGCTGTGACGTCACAGGCTTTGAATGAGCTGCTAGGTCCCCAATAATTATTCACTGATAAAAAGAAAATACCGTCGTGCTTCTAGTTAGCGTAGCAAGTTTCATGAAACTCCATCCGCCATTGTGGCTAAGTGCAAAAAAGAAAAGCCTCTAAAGCCGTGACATCATACTTGCGTTGACGTAAAGAAGTTCCGGTGCGAAATGTTGAGAAAACGGAAGTTTGACCTTCATTTCCGACTTGAATGTCGAACCTAGAATGAAGAAATCAGCGAATATAGTGTTGTTCTCGAAGAAAAATAAATCACTAAAAACTGATTTAGTGCTTCGCATTAGTATTTCTTTTATCATGCAATGAACTCACCCCATCGCTGCCGACCGCATCAACTTGTAGTGGTGGTAGCCACAAATTTTTCTGGCGGAAATGACGACATAACACACAGGGCTCTTATTGGGCAAGAGTACCTTTGCGGGTGGTCACGGCATTACAACGTGATAAAAACAAGTTATCTTGCTTTTTTTTCTTCGATTGCGTGCTTTTTCAACGAACGCCAGAACGTCGGAGAAGCTCATAATTTACAGCACGGCACGGTCACACTCTCCACGTCGCATGTTGCTATGGCAACGGCGTCATCAGCGCATTGGAGAGAACAGGAAACTGGTGTGCGAACTTCAACGCAGGAGCCAAGTTCATGGAGGAAGAAAATAGCTAGGAGGGGGCGTCATGTAACATCTTTGAAGCATAATCATAAAAAAAATTAAAGGAGAGAATAATGAGAAATGGACCCAGGTCATGTGATATGCAAGCAGTAGATCAATGTATGGTCAAGCGCCACTAAAGGTTACCGGGTCTAACCAACCTCGAGCAGACAGGCGTTTATGTGGCCCTGATCCTACCCGAGAGGCATTGCGCACAAGACGTCCGATGATGTCGGCTTGCCAAGGCTAGCGCAGTCACGTGATACCGCATCCAAGTTTGTTTTCGTTTTTTTTCCTCCATGTTTGCTGTCCAGCTTGTCATACTTCACAATTTCTTTTAACAGCGACGCTGTTTAAGGTACTCATAATTTGCCGTGTCACAAAATATAACCTTGAAATGACCTTGCCTAGCAACCAAGGGACGCTACATCTACCAGCGTAACCTCGTAAGGCCTCGACATCATGCTACATCTCATAACATGACGCCACAACGACACGTGCTCGGAAGAGGATGCCGAAGAATATGAGCAAGAATAGTAGTAGCAGTAGTTCTAACCGCATTAGTACTTGATCTTCATCAGGTACATTAAAGCTTAATTTTATTTGAAGGCTATTATTGTTAACGTTTGTTGGTGCACTTGTCGAGACGCCTTTGGCTGTCGCTTTTCGCTAAGTGGGTACCTTAATACTGTAGTGTAGTAGTAGTAGTAGTAGTAGTAGTAGTAGTAGTGTAGTAGTAGTAGTAGTAGTAGTAGTAGTAGAAGAAGAAGAAGAAGAAGAAGAAGATTATGATGATGATTATGACTACGAAGACCCGGGCCAGCCAAGTGTCCATCAGCTTCGACGCTTGGCTAGCCTTGCGCCACTAGTGCAACCTGCGCTAAATTATTTTTTTTTTCTTCCAGACGTGAGCTGTCTCCAAACTTCTTCACTCTACGTGAAGAGAACACAAGCGAACTGAATCGACGGACTCGCGACTTTTTGTTACGTGTGTCAAAAAAAACATCCCCAGCTGCGTCGCTCGCCTGCGTGTCGGTCCATTGGCACAGAAACACCGTTCGCCGGCTGCGTTAAACACCGCGCAAGCTGCCGCCGCAAGGAAATTTGCGTATGAAAGACGGTCGCTTTAACCGGTACAAGCCACGGATATGCATATATACTCCCTGCTCGTCAAGTCACGCGTCGGAAACAGCTGGAAGTTCCCTGTTTTTATCATCTCTTTCGTGCTTGAGAAATTGACGGGATCGTGTTTTCAAGCCGTCCGCAGCTGCACCAAGCAGGTTTGAGCAGCAATGGTAGAGTGCAGTAATCCACTCTACCAGCGTGCGACACTACTTTAATGGTGGCGCGTGATGTCATGGCACGGCCATCGAAGCGATACCCAGTCAGGCAATCAAACTGTGCATGTGCAGCCTATGTATACGCAACGTCGATAGATAGATAGATAGATAGATAGATAGATAGATAGATAGATAGATAGATAGATAGATAGATAGATAGATAGATAGATAGATAGATAGATAGATAGATAGATAGATAGATAGATAGATAGATAGATAGATAGATAGATGCAGGCAGGTATTCAAAGACGGGACCGGTGCCAGTCAAGATTGGAACAGGGGATCTACGAATATGTTCGTCAAGGCACTCACTTGGGCTAGTTGGTTTTGCATTATCTTTGGTGGAAATGCGCTTTGGACGCGGACAGAGAAGAAGTCGAGACACACACAGCGCAACTTTCAACTTTATTGGGAAATGAAGGCAGCATCACTTATATATGCTGATCACATTTCCCTATAAAGTTGAAAGTTGCGCTGTGTGTGTTTAGTCTTCTTCTCTGTCCGCGTGCAAAGTGCATTTCCACCAAAGATAATACGAATATGTGCCTCGTAAATGCATGCAAACGGAGCGTCCAGGTCAACCCGTTCTGCTGTTCAAAATGAAGTCATTGAGCATCGTCTATTCTTTCTATTGTTATTATCTTTTTCACTGCGTCTTTGAGCTACTCGCAGCGGAAGTCTAGAGTGAGAAGAAAGGTCATCGCACACTGCCGCTACGCTGTAAAGAACTATACCGCCTTCACCCATTTCCTTCCTCTTAAAGAGAGGACGCATTGTCCGGGTACACCTGCAGTGGCTCTTCTTTCGCGTCCCTCTCTCTCTCTCTCTCTCTCTCTCTCTCTCTCTCGTGTGTGTGTGTTCGTGTGTGTTGTGTGTGTGTGTGTGTGTGTGTGTGTGTGTGTGTGTGTGTGTGTGTGTGTGTGTGTGTGTGTGTGTGTGTGTGTGTGTGTGTGTGTGTGTGTGTGTGTGTGTCAAAGGAGCGCCAACTACGCCATTTGAATGTATAGTTCGGCGGCATCTGTGGGCGCGTATTAGAGTCGAAGGGGCCGCCCCCGCAGACAGTTCACAGAGAATAACAAATAGCTGAAATACGGGAGCAAGTGTAAACACGAGATGTTCGAAACGGGGTCGCAGACTCTCGGTCGCCTTCCGCTTTGTCGCCCACACGGCGGAGTCGTCAAACGCTCCACCCCCGCGACCCCTATACCGTTCCAACACATCCTTCGCCGGACAGCACCTCTATTTTGATCTTATTAGCTTCACACGGGCGGCTTCTCTAGATATTTTCATTATTACTGCGTAGAAGGCGCAGCGTAAGGTATAATGCTTTCTGTGTATTGTGCTACCAGGCGTCTTATCACCCACCCGAAATTTAGCAACACCCCCCCCCTCCTACCGACCCCCGCTCTCGCTTTTGTAACCGAAGCTAGAAGGAGATTATTACGAATTTCTTTGAAGTGAAAGCAAGTGGAACGGAAAATGGTAGGTGTAATATTAAGGGACAAGAAGAGAGCGGAATGGGTTAGGGAACAAACGCGTGTTAAGGACATATTAATAGAAATTAAGAACAAGAAAGGGACGTGGCCGAGCCATGTAATGCGAAGACAAGACAACCGTTGGTCATTAAGGGTAACAGAGTGAATTCCTAGAGAAGGCAAGCGTGGCAGGGGGCCGCAGAAAGTTAGGTGGGCAGACGAGATCAGGAAGTTTGTGGGCATAAATTGGGCACAGCTAGCACAGGACAGAAATCATTGGAGATCTATGGGAGAGGCCTTTGCACTGCAGTGGGCGTAGACAAACTGATGATGAAACCCTTAAAGGTGACAAGAGAATTGAGAGGGCTGCGGAGAGCACACAGCACAGTCACAGCGTAAGCTAGACATCCCTGCTCTATCTCGTTCTCCACCTCTTTTAGTTTTATTCATCCGTTCCTGCTTCCCCCCAACGTCTTTTTCCTCTTTTACTGTCTTTATTTACTGCTTCATCGCCGTCTTCTCAGTAACCGCCATACTCATCGACGTCGTCCAACTTCCTCCCTTCTTTCACTTCTGATTCTTCGTCTTCTGCGTCGTCTTGTACTTGTCGTTCTCCTCCTCCTCCTCTTCTTCTTCATCGTCTTCCCCGTCTTCTTCTCAAGAAGTAAATTACAGTGAAGTAGTTATAATTGTAATCAGTGTTATAGTTTTCGGTAACCTGTACAAGTCTGCTCATGGGCACGTAGTACAGATCTATCGGTGCATGTGCAGTGATTTCCGCGTTGAGATGACAGTCGGTGTAGGGATCAACCAGTGCACGATGCCTCCTAAACGTTTCTTTCACCGTCCTAGTAAAGTGCTGCTGGGAAGTGGCACACGCGCGTGGTATAGGAAAATGTTGGCATGAGCACATGAGGCTGCTTACATGTGGGAATGCGAAAGCACATGCAGTCGCCCACATGCCTGAGATGTGTGCACATGTAGTCACGCACGCACTGGGCGTACGCTTAGTCAACCACAGCCAAAGACCTGCCGAGATCGACTTGAACGTAGTAAGGCTTTCAAACCACCCCAACCACGAAGGCTCTGCGCCACGGCGCAGCTGCGTTAGTGTACAAAATTGAATTTCTCAAATTAAAAATATGTCAGAAAAATTGCTACAACCTACACATCCGATGTCTTGGATTGCTAGTTGAACGTACCAGAAGACATGATTTTGTTGCGAGGTAGCTCAAATACAAATCCAGTTTCCAGCGTTTCTGCCATATCGACAGCGACGGGCCCAATCAGCGCCACCTATGCAGAGGAGGTGCTGGCCCTGTTACTTGAGTGAACACCCTCCAGATGGCGCTACCGCTATCGCGTTCCACTCTTAAAGGCGAACCTTATACATCCTCAAATTTTTTAACTCTTAGTGATTGTTTTCCGCCGAGGACATTGGAATTTCCGCAATACGACCTCCATAACGCTATATCGCGTTCTGGTTCCACATACCAGTCTAACAAGCGAGCTTTTCATAAAATGTGGATTCCTGTTACTAGCAGGATGTCAAATGGCACATCACTGCTTCTCAATGGCCCTATAGGCCATATTGATAGTATGTATGATAGAAGGGCGTAAACCAAGGTCTTCTTCTTAAAAAGTACTTTGGAGAACAACCTAAAATAAGATCTACAGATGGATATACAGCTAAAGGATTTCAATGACCAAGCGCAGTTCCAACCTAATTATTGCGTTTACTGTTGGTTAAGTGCGATGAGGTGTTGATTAAAGAGCTTATTGTGATTTCGTTAGAAAGTTGTTATTGTTAACATTTGCTGCGCACGTGTTTCAGACACCCTTAGCTATATTGTAATAAGCGACAGACAAGGAAAAAATAGAAGATCCGCCATGGACTAAGGCTAGCGTTCTCGTTTGGCACCCCTGGGGCCCGGGTTCAATATCCACCCAAATGGGGCAATCCTCAAGACCATGAAAAGTTGTTGGAAAGCACTTCCTTGATGAACTGAAGATCAAAAGGAGTTCATTTGCGTAAAAGAAAAAAAAGATGACGTCACGTGAGGACGTCATCATTGGGGTCCCCGTGACGGCAACAGACAATTTTACGTTGTGACGTAATTGTGATATCGCGTGAATGCTTTACTATTCGGTTACACCACTAGTGGTATCATTCACTTCAACGACGAAGGCCAGATTTTTCAAAGCGCAAGGCTTTCGCATTATGATTGATTTGTGGGGTTTAACGTCCCAAAACCAGTTCTGATTATGAGAGACGCCGTAGTGGAGGGCTCCGGAAATTTCGACCACCTGGGGTTCTTTAACGTGCACTGACATCGCACAGCACACGGGCCTCAACATTTCGCCTCCATCGAAATGCAGCCGCCGCGGCCGGGATTCGATCCCGCGACCTTCGGATCTGCAGCCGAGTGCCATAACCACTAGACCACCGTGGCGGGGCAGGCTTTCGCATTATAGACGCGTAATAATGCTCGCTGATCCGGGCAGTAAACCTTCTGCAAGTCTTGCCTGTCGCCACCATATGTCGCTGCTTGCTTCAAGGCTGTTCAAGCGTCTCCTCTACACCTGCCTCCACTACAACCTCTTCGATTTACATAAAGCGAAAGAGATATGTGTATAGAAGGAAAACGTAAGCTTATGCCGCTGGCGTAGGGGACTATATAAACAAAATTACCCCACTACATGTGGATGACACGGAGAAAGTATCACTCGCACGTTCTTGCCGAGTTTATACTCTCTCTACCTTCTTTTAACGGACGCCATCTGCTTGAGACGTGAAGCGCATGGGACACATGCGGAGTGGCACCATATTTTGCGGTGGCTGAACAAGTAGGTCGACTCCATCTCCGAGTTCTGAAAACTCTTGCTAGACATTTCGTGTAGTACGGCAGCGGCAACATAGTGAATACGGTTTTCGCCCGCTTGTTTATTATTTTTTTTTTGTAATGTATATCAGCTACACCACTTACTCTTTAGCCTAAAGCGTGCAGTGTGTTGGTAGCTATGGTGCTTCCCCTTTTCTTCAGAGCAAACGTGCCGTCCGACACAGACAGACAGACAGACAGACAGACAGACAGACAGACAGACAGACAGACAGACAGACAGACAGACAGACAGACAGATAGATAGATAGATAGATAGATAGATAGATAGATAGATAGATAGATAGATAGATAGATAGATAGATAGATAGATAGATAGATAGATAGATAGATAGATAGATCTTGAATTCATAAGCCTGCATTCTTTCGTAGCCGATTGTATATTTAAACCAACCAAGGCTCAACAACCAGGCCTGCCTGTATAAATTGATTACAGGTCATCGCACCAGACAAGCCTGCGAGATAGAGTCCATATGTTTAGCGCTCCTATGTGTATGTAAGGATGTACAATAACAGATTTTATTAAAAACACCGGGGACCTGTACCGTCCCACGAAATATGGAATACCCCCTCATTCATGGACAACGCAGGCCTCGAAGCACCCGTTGTAACACACACGCACCAACTCTAATGCCTGAAGGGCAAGTCTGCTTTACAATGAAAACGAAAATATGATGCATGTATGAGTATTAATACGGGTGATCAATTAGCTGAAACAGAAGCTTTACTACACCATACAGCTATTTCCCTGGTATCACGAATCATGCGTTCGCAACTCCACTGACTGTGTGGTGGGGCCGTATTGTGAGACAGCCACTTTGGGCGATGTGACCCAAGTGTCGCCTTCACTCCGCGCTGATTGGCTGGTTGCGGAAACGCAACCAAGTAGTCGCCTCGTCATTGGGCACGCCATATTCTACTTCACTGAAAGCGACCCTACTGCCGTAAGCGTTCATCTCAGGAATATGGCTCCTGGAGTGGGTTCGGTTTCCTTGCATGACAAGCGAAATGATTAAATACGCAACAGATTACATGCTTGTAACACGTTCTCGAACGTGTAAACATGCCTGTAGCTGCGCGCGCGTTAGAAAATATTTCGTACATGTATTCACATCACGTGGTCGTACATGAGAACTTGCTTCCTCCTTGGATGACGTTCCCACTACTTTTTCAAAAATACGCTGCACGGTTCTATACAACAGAGGGGTGATGCAGATCGCTCGCTCGCTCGTTTCCCGGAACCGCTGAGCTGTGCGCGACAGACTCCGCATTTGCGTTGCTGATTTGCCCGGCGCGGCAAGAAACAGCTTCTTTTCGTCTCGGCGTTTTGTACTTAGTTTAGGCAGTTTCGTGCAGCAATGCGAGAGTTACAGGCCCTCTTCGGCCAGTCACGAGGAGAAGAATCAGGAGGGGCAACTGCGGTGATTTTTCAGTGTCCACCAATTTCAATGAAGCTTTCAATGAATGTTCTCCACGGTAATGCGATAATATATGCCAAGCCAGGCGGTCGCAAGTCATTTCGCTTCCCTGAAAATGAATTACAAAATTTCTTTACAGGATTTCCACGAGGACCACTCAGTGTTTTCGACGTTATTACAATGCTGCCTACCCGACCAGGCGGGCGGTCACGAGCAAAACGGTGATAGTTCAGCGCTCAAATCGTCGCTGTCAAGCTTAGAAAAGCTGGCATAACTCGGTACATCTTGGGATGACCGCGGCGCCTTTATTTTTCTGGCACCGCTCCACATTTGTGATGGCGGGTAGGCTGTGACGTCATCGCATACAACCCGTTTCGGTTTCGGTTTGAACACATCGCTCAACCGCTTATTTCAGATTGTCGGCTAGTTTCCGAGAAAACTGAACCACTCTGCTAACTACAGGACTGTCAGTAGCACTGGAAAACAGTGACATCAAAATATGGCGAAAAAAAAAAAACACCCGAGTTCACCTTTAAGTGTGTTCCTCCGCGTCATGCCGTCTGCTAACTGCGAACACTGTAGACGGAAGCGGCAGAAGCATCTCGGAACACTGGCACTCCCTTACAAAAGTGCCATATACGGCTCTATCAGAAACTGGGCATATCTGGCAATATATGGAACGTGTCCGTACGTGGCCATATTTTCCCAATACGTATCAGAGTCTTACATAACATTCCTCGTGTTGGTCTTTCATTGTCATATATGCTTCTATCACGATTTAAGCAAATATGCCCTATTCCGGATAGCGCCATATATGGCATTTTTGTAAGGGACTACAACCCGCTTCGCAAGAATTCTGCGTACGTCGGTCGCGAAGCCTTGGCTCTGCTGCACGGAACTGCTTAAACAGAAATTCGGGTCGGCACGAAAGCGTAAAGGAGTGCTATCAATTTCTTTTTCCTTTTTGCATATTCCTTTTCTACGCCTCGCCAAAGGGCCGCATACGCATCAGAAGCAGAGGCTTTCTGTCGCTCGTTCGGCAAGAAACCCCTTTGGTGACGCTTAACCGCACGAATACCAATGAGCTCACAGGTGCTAAGACCCTTACGAAGGCTCGGTACCTTTCGTTCCGTATCACTCCTATGTGGGCGACCTCACGAGGTTCCCATCTGAATTCGCGTGGCCGACGTCGACCTCTCGTTTGCCTTCACTTATCATTTATGAGCTGGAAAGATGACAAGTAGTAATAATTGCTCGGGTTCTTCAGGTACGAAAACACTGTCAGATGACGAGTCACGCAGGAGTGGGTGATTTAGGATTAATGTTCAACAAAGTTCTTAACAACGTTACAGTGCACAGCACGTGACAACGTGCACAACACAGCGCAGCACAGCCGGAGTGGGGACATCGGGACATCGGACAACCTTTAACAACATGATGTTTTTAATTGCAACATTGCAGTGCATAGCACACGTCAGGAAATATCGGATGCAGGACCTTCGACCTACCACATTCCACATTACTGCAATTCCCTCTCTTTTTACTCTAGGTACCTGCTCCCAGCGTAGGATAGCAAACCGGACAGGCGTTCTTGATTCATCATGATCACCGCCGCCACCACCATCATGGGCCTGTCTACGCCCACTGCAGGCCGAAGGCCTCTCTCATCGATCTCCAATCAACCCGGTCCTGTGCTGTGACCAATCACCACAAACCTCTAGATATCTCATCTGCCCACCGAACGTTCTGACACTCTTGCCGTATCTAGGGACCCAAGCTATACCCTTAACGACCAACAGTTGTCTTCGCATTACATGGACCACCCACGTCCATTTCTTCTCCTTAATTTCTATTAATGTGTCCTTAACCCGTGTTTCTTCCCTAACCCACTCCGCTCTCTTCTTGTCCCTTAACGTTACGCCTCTCATTTTCCGCTTCACTGTTCTCTCAGTCGTCCACAATTTAAGCTGAACCCTTTAAATGAGCCTCCAAGTTTCTGCCCCGTAGGTGAGTACCAGTAGGATGCAGCTCTTATACACTTTCCTCTTCAGAGACAATAGTAAGCTACCATTCATTATCTGAGAACGTCTGCCGAATACACTTCACCGCATTCTTATCCTTTTAACGATCTCAGCCCCATGGTCGTCTTGATTATATAATTTTATATCATAATTTCGGTATCTTACTTTGCACCATTAGTGGCCTTTTCCCTTTAATATTAGATCGGCGAGCTGGTGTTTTCTTCTTTTTTTTTTACTTTGACCGTAAAGTGCGGTCCATAACTCTCGACTTACAACTCCCCACTGGGGCGCACCGCACTGATCATCCGCACAACGCCGAGTGCATTTGAATGTCAGATGCACACCGGGAATCACTGTGTTACCGTAGCACATTTGTCCGCCACGAGTTATCAGTCAACTACAGAAATAATTACGCGCGATACCCTGGTTTACGCCTCCTCTACGCATCCCTGTATTAAACACACTTGCGTTTCTGCCGGAACCACCCTTACAAAAATGTCATATATGACGATATCGGGAATTGGGAATATGTGGATATATGTGGCACGTGTCCGTATGTGGCCCTATTTGCCCAATACATATTAGTCTTATATGGAATTCCTCATGTTCGTATTCCTCATGATATATGCTTATAACATGATTTCGGCATATACGGGCACATACGGCCACGTGCCATATACCCCCAGATATATGGCCAATTCCTGATATCGCCATATATGGCATTTTTGTAAGGGAGCACGGAGAACACGCAATCAATCATCACCGCGTTTCGCGGAGGCGCATCTGCTCTGCGCTGTAGATGCTATATATACAGCGACGGCAGCATGCAAATTCGAGCTTCACCTTGAAACGTCGTTCCGTGATGGATTGCCATCGCCAGAAACACTTCGACGCACGCTTCGCTGCGCAATTTCAAACGCGCAGCGACGCTCGCTAACGATATACGAACAGCCACCGTCTACGCGCGCAATTTAAGCGTGCGGCGTCACTAACTACCGCCGCAGCTACCATCTAGTCCGCTTGGAGCGTGTACAGCGAAAACACGCGACAGCGGAACGCGGTAATAACTGTTTACAGAACACGGCGCGTCTATTTGTATATTTTTCGGTTTCTGGCATGGCTCTGTCTACGCGCGTTCTTGGACGCCCACAGCTTCCGTGTCTTACGCCACGGCGACGTGGGGTCGTGGACAATATCAAATGACTCACTTCGCGCTTCGTGTCGCGGATCCCATACATTTCCGAAGTCAAGGTTATACATCCATCGTCACGGCGTTCTTTGTGCGAGAATCGCTTGGCGGAACTCTGGCGCCGAGAAAGAAAGATTGATTTCTGGGGTTTTACGTCCGAAAAAATGACACCATATCCTGCTAAAGGGGACCATGAGGCGATGCGAAGCAGCACGGGGGTGCACAACGCGTTTGCATTGGTTTGACTAGGTGTCGCGTTTGCATCGGTTTGACGCTAGCAGACGCTGCCTGCGTCAGCGTTGTCTCTCGAGGGCGAGGGCGCGTTCTCGTTCCTTGCGAGCTGGGAAAGCGCTCATCGAAGATTTCCGTCAGGCGGCAGCTGCGGGCGCTGCGGCGAGCGCGCGGCAGGCGAGGGAGAGAGTGACGTCAGCGCGCACTGCGAGGGGAGCGTGACGTCAACGCGCAGCTGCGGCGTGACCTACTTGGCACCGCTCCAACACCTGCGGCGAGGGGAGCGCGTTGCGGCGCGTTCGTACGGACGCAGGGACAGCGTTACACAGGCTAGTCAAAGAGCTGCTTCAGCATCTAAAACCACGATACGATTGCGAGAGACGCCGTAGTGGAGGGATCAGGATATTTACACTAGCTGGGGTTCCTTATAACGTCCACTGACACGTTGAAGCCTGTGATGAGGCCCGTGCACGCACATGTTGAGACCCGGTACTGTGCGGCGTCAGTGCACGTTAAAGAACCCCAGGTGGTCGAAATTTCCGAAGCCCTCCACTACATGGCGTCTTTCATAGTCATATCGTGGTTTTGGGACGTTAAACCCCAAAAATCATCCTCCTCCCATGATTACGCTGTCCGCCATTTTCCTCAATACGCTCGTTCCCTCGCTTGAAAATCATGTCAATCATGGCGTGACAATCATGGCGCCAATCCATATTCTTTTTTTTTCTTAAAGGGACACTGAACCACTTTTTAAAAAAAACGAGATTATGGTGTCATCATACGTAATTTCGTGCGGCGAACTCGAAAATCAAGTCGGAAATTTGCATAAACCAACGCAAATAACTTTATTTTGCCGAAAACAAGCAGCAGGCGCCGAGGCCGCCATCGCGAGTCTCGCCGCCGCTGTGATTGGTCGAAGCTCCATGACATCATTGTCAGGAAGGTGAGGACAGCAGACTGCGCTTGCCGGCAGGCAATGCCGTGTTGATCTGTTGAAGTCGGGTAGTTGCTGTTAGTATGGCGAACTGTGAAAGTCGGAACGAGTTCTCTGTACATCCGTACATGTTCGAGCCGGTCGCCACTGTAAAGGCGACCACTGAAGCGGCACAGGAAAGCGAGTCCCAACCAGCCACCTTCAACCGCCTCGGAAACAGACTGGCACGTATAAGATGCATGTCAGTGCTTAATTTCACTGTAGTAAACTGTTACAAATGATACGTTCATCCGTGGATATCAAATTTGATAAGAAACAGCAGCATCGGCACTCGCTTTTAGCCGCGTATTGGCACGGTCCGCGCTACGCGCGGGCATCGTGCAGAAACATCAGTTGTTCGTGGATTTCACAGCTCAGAGTGCAGCGTTGTTAATGCAGTCAGTATCGTACTTCGCAGCGGGCAAGGCGCACGCGATGAGTCAGTATGCTACCGCGAGGGAAAAAAAAAAAAGAGCCAGACGGGTGCCGCTCTCGCCGCAGTGGTGACATGTGCTCTGAACTGCGCTGAAAAATTGCGCAAGGATAGTTTGGCTCATATATTGCAGTTCTGTTTTTTTATAATACCGTCGCTTTTTCTAAATTCCGCCCAGTACTACAGTGATGGTGTGTTAAAATGCAAACGGTATATTAGCTGCGTTAGAAGCATGCGACTGTCGTGTAGAGTAGCTGATTTCGATGCTGCGTGCTGATATCTGTGTACACGTGTTTTCGCCATAGGTGCTTATGCGCTCACTGCGTGCAAATGGGGAAAGAGGAGGACTGCTGCTGCTGCTGCCTCGAAATTCGGCAGATTCGCGACCGCCAGAAACATCCGAGGTGCATCACAACAAAAATATTTAAGAAATTTAAAATTCACGAAGGCAAGTCGTGGTGGCGGCGAGGGCCCCTTCAGGTGCGGAAACACAGAAGGAACCGCGTCGCTGTTCAGTCGCACACTCTTGATCGTCAATCCCAGCGACTGCATGAGAGCCGGGTTTCGTACGTAGTCGCTGTCACGAAAGTGCTTGGAGCGCAGCACGCTTGATCTCGTAGGCTTGAAGTCTTTTCTTTTAACTGCAGCGGACCATTTTGCAGCCATCTTCTGATCCCGAGGAAACTTGTGAAAAGCGACCTCATCGCGACTGTAAGTGCTGCGGCAGCCATATGCCGCGCAGTAACTCGGCATCGCGAGTCCACTTCAACCTTGCACAAACACAAGTAGTGAATGTCGGATGGCGAAAATCTTCAATCAGAAGAGAACGGTGCAATGGCAAGAAATCCCTACGAACTGGCAGAACTGATGTTTCGCTAGGCAGCAGATCGCAGCAGAAACAAGCTGAGCTGACTGAGCGACGCAGGCGGCCCGGCGGCTCGACCCTGACGATGACGTCACCTCCCCACGTGTCTATCTCTCCCAAGCTCCGCCCCTGCGCGCGAGCGCGCCGAGGGGGGCGTTCCCTCGGTCAAAGTTTGCTCGCTTATAGCGCCGTTGTTTAATCGAACATCGCGAAAAAAACCTGCGTAGGCATGTTGTAAGAGGTCGCGGATACCGAATTCGCAATAAATTCGCGAATTCGAAACCTGTTCAGTGTCCCTTTAACGCGATGCCGCGAGGGAGCGCGCGTCGCATAAGAATCTGCAGCGTCAGCGCCGGTGTCGGCGTAGGCGTCCGCGGCGGGAATGATCATCTCCAACAACCACATGTTTCTCGGATCACGTGTACCCGACTACGCAAGTCCTCCGCGACGGTGCAAGTACTTTGGTGAAAAAAAAAAATTCAATTTATCAAAGTGGAACCCGTCACAGAGAAGTTGTAAACTACCAGTTAGTCAAGGAAGGAACGAAATGGTAGAGGTGGAAATGCAGGGAGGTTAACCAGTGTACGACAACCCGTATGCTACCCTGCACGAGGGGAACGGGGAAATTGAAAGCTTAAAGAGAAAGAGAGAGAGAGGAAGCACATAAAGCACATTGTCAGAGTCAGTGGCTCCTGCATGGCATATGCGATATCACTGTTGACCAAAAATTCGGTACATGATAGCTCGGTCTGCATAATTTGAATGAAAGAGAAAAGAAAAATGATTCTTTTACGAACAAACTCAAACAATTCCGGCATGTTATAGACAAGCCGCTAAATTTAGCGAATGCGAACGAGAAAGCGAATGCGAAAGAGGGCTATGCGAACGAGATCCAATGACGCTACAGCGTTCCACTCTCAAACGAGAAGCTTAAGCAACCTCCAACTTTTCTTTCTTTGTTTTCTTTGTGTGTGAGGCGCATTGTGATTTCAGCGTGCAGAGCTTCCGTAACTTAAGCCAAAGATGAAAGAGACCTTGACTTTGGAAATATACGACAGTCCTTGACGTGCTCCGAGAAATGAACCACGTGGCACCTTCCACTGCCGCAAGCGCGGTGGCCATTGCTTCATTTACTCCGATTAATGACTGTTTTCCGCAGTGGGGAGCTCAAGTTGACTTTTCCGGCGTTTTGTTGCGACGCCTCGATGCGATCCCGCGACAGATTGCGCACGCTCTTCCCGAAACGTGACTCCTGTGTTCTGCGACTACATAGTGTCCCGTAGGAACAAGAAAAATGAAGGGTTACACGACACGAATGACACTTGTGTGTTTCCGCACCGCTTCGAGAAAGGAGTCAGCCTACGTTCATATAAGAAATGAGCGCTTGCAGCGCAATGCGTGTTTCGTAAAGAGCATTCGTAGAGGGCGGCCGCCCAAGGAGGTTTAAAACTTAAAAAATTAAGATTAAGCAATTCTGGAGTGGAGATTTCGTGCTAAAGGTGAAGCCGGCGGCCGCCATCTGACTCAGGGAATCGATTAACAGCATCCAAATAGCACTAAATAAAAAGCGTTTTCCTGATGCTTCTTAACCCCTTTAAAGCGGTCAGTTTTGCTAGGCAGACACTGCTTTCATGTGCCTCTTTCTGCTGTGGGTGCTGGGGTGAAACTTGACCAATACGAAAATTTGTGTGCAATATCGTGGCATTGATACTCGGTCAATGGTAGTTTATTGATCCAAAACAACGCGCTTTTACATTACAATTAGTCTACAGTTTACTTTAGCAGATCAGGAACGCTTGAAATGATTACTGGTTTCTGTACGCTCTGGCAAGCTTTTAGGGCTGAACCATAGGCAAACGCCGGCTACACCCGTCGCGGTAAGCTTCAGCGCGCGTTGCCACTCCAGCATATTTTTTTTTCAAACCTCCTTGGTTAGCACAGGCTTGAGCAGTCTGTAGCTCCATCCGTGTGTCAGTCAATGAAACATAATAAAAACGTTCGCAATGGCCGGCCTCAGCCGACGGCCCCACGACTGGAAGCCGAGTCTCCCGGCAGCGGTTGTATAACATTGCCCACGACGTTCAACACACGCGCTTTGTCAAAAATTGTTGTATATGTGAACCACGTACATCGGGTTTGATAACGTATAATACATAAGGTTTCATTCCGTTTCATATACATCAAGTTCAAAGTTGTGGAGGATAGCGGGAGTGCATGCAGTATATCTGTGTATGTCTACCATGCGCCGCGGTTAAGCTGTAAGGTGGTGGTGCAGACATTTATTGACGACGAAATTTTTACAGAAAGGTGATTGGGCTAAGGTCCTATTGGCCTCTCCCTTCCCAATACTAAGTGGAACCCCTATTATCGAGCTTCATTGGCAAGCGACGCCGCCAGCGTCCGTTGAACCAGGACCTTTTGGGCCTCGTGGTCTTGACAGACGAGCAGGGACGCCTCCCAGTCCTCTCCCCTTATGAAAATGCATGCTGAGAGTCTAATGTCTACCTAATGACTCCTAACGTGACATCAGAGAGTAATTAGACTTGCTATGCCTAGTGTCACCTGGCATTAGATTCACATCAAAAACCCTAATGTTAATGCACATTAGAACTTACGGTGCCAGAAGTACTGCAGACTCTAGTGTCAGTGCACCTATGGATTTCTGGTGCCAGCAGCAGACAGACACCCTATTGTCAATACACATGAGGTTTTCTTGGCCAGCAAGTACTTAGTGTTTCAATGCATTACCTAATGTGAAGGTTGGGGTCAAGCGGTAAGGCGACGTATGCGTGAATGGGCTTTCAAATTACTGCTTCTGCGACTACGGTGTTTGCAATACAAAAAAAAAAAAAAAGACAGTCCGTATATGCGTAGTCCGCGTGAAAGCCGAGATTAAAAGGAATGAGGTGGCACTAAAGTTAATTACTCTCGACCTAAACAGTTATGTGCGGCTTTACAGGCTTGAAGAATATGCACGCACAATTCGAGAAGGTAACTGAAGCCACACGTGCGGTTGGTCGGTTATTCAAGATATAACCTTGTTTCTCCGTCGCCCGTGTGCTCACGGTAACTCTTATACTTTACTGTTTCGCGTGTCTCTCTTGAATGTTCATGCCCCCCCCCCCCGGTGGTTATGGCACTCGGCTGCAGATCCGGAGGTCGCGGGATCGAATCGCGGCCGTGGCGGCTGCATTTCGATGGAGGCGAAATGTCGAGGCCCATGTATACTGTGCGATGTCAGTGCACGTTAAAGAACCCCAGGTGATCGAAATTTCCGGAGACCTCCACTAAGGCGTCTCTCATAATCAGAGCTGGTTTTGGGACGTTAAACCCCACAAATCAATCAAACAAATGTTCATTGCTACCAACTTTACAGTGCGTGCCGGCCTCAACGTCCTGGCGCGGAATTCGAAGATAAAACTTTACCTTTATTTTCCCTTCTAATGTCGAACTTAGGAGGAAACTAGCGACAGTATAGTTCGCGAAAAATAATAGTTCATCAATCTAAACCACAATTAGTGTTTCACTTTAGTGGCCCATAAGGTTCACGTTTAAATGCGCGAAGCGCATGCGCATTTGGCCACTTACAGATTACGGGCACCCTCAGCTCGTGACATGCAGGATAGCCGACATCCCGACTCATGTTAATCACGTCTGCCCAGTTCTCTTCCTCTCGCTCAGGTGTTTATTTTCCAGAGTTTCGATTTTTTTTTGTGGTGGGGGGGGGGGGGCTGTTACCCGCGGTTTAACCAGTACCAGGGCGGGTTTGGTGTGTGTGTGCGTGTGTGTGTGTGTGTGTGTGAGGGGGGGGGGTGATATGAATTCATTGATTACCTCAAGAACATTTTTTTTTTTGGGGGGGGGGGGGGGAGGACACAATTGGGGGTGTGTTAGGGAGCTGTTGGTGGGAGGTGGGGGGGAGGTGTATAAACACCTGCTCCCACTCACTACAGACGCTACGAGCTGTGTTTGGTCACGGCCGGTCTGGACGCGCGCGCTCGCTCTCTCTTTTACAGAGGGAGCGAGCGCGTCCAGACCGGCCGTGGTTTGGTAGCACCGTTGTCGCAAGGGAAAAAGGCCCAGCGCACGGTGCCTATAGCGTTCTGGCAACCGCTGCAAGCGACGTGAGTTGACGAAAAGAAGTTTGCTTTTCAAATTGCTTCTGCTTTCACTTCAGCGACGCGCGTATACATCAGCACCTGCGCGCGTAGGTGGCGACAGGTTAAATTCATTATTTTTCTTTTTCTGACTCCGCTTCTTGTTATCGCCATCGCTTTCAATCTCGCCGCCACTTTGGTATTCTTCCAAGTTTTCTTTATTATTTTTTCCCGTTAAAGCGGTGTCACAGAATGTCACTTCGCCACCGTTCCGCATTTCGCCACTTCGTTATGCACCGTCGCACGCACGTCACGCTGTCGAGACAGAGACAGTTGCGAAAGCCTATAGGCGCAGGAATACACCACTATAAAACGAGAGCCCGGAGAGACGCTAAAAAATTGAAAAAAAAAATATATATCGCCTACCGCAAAGAACCGAGCATACGCAGACCTATAGCCGGAGAAGGCGTGTGAGCTGTCGAACTCAACCGATCGTACAATGTTCGCGGAGACACGTAATGCAGCCCACGTGTTTGAATGCGGAAAACACTTGAGGTGAGACCCGGACGTGTGGAGTGCAATCGCGCAAGCCATATGCATATACGTTCGGTAGTAGGCACGCTATGGCATACGCTGCACCTATTTGAACAAATTACGCCACAAGGAAGCAGCGACTACATTAGAATGGAAACTTGAGCTGGTTGGTATTTGTCCAGTTTAATGTGGGTGCACGGGAACATCTCAGGGAACACGAGCGCGCAGATGATAAGACAAAGCCGTGGTCCCTTACCACCCATTGCCAGGAATGCGGTTGCTCCCCTTTTATCTATTGCGACGCGATAATACTATCATGCCATAAACAGCAATTAGGAAGGGAAATCACTGAAGTTTTTTATATTAGAAGGAAGGGCAATATTAGATGCGAAGCATCTTATGGCGGAGTTTAATCCGGTGGTGGTGTGCGGCGTGACCACCCTTACTGCGCATGCGCAAACCCTCTCCACACAACTCCTGTCCACTCACCTCTCCACGTGGCTTTCTCCACACACCTCCTTTCCGAACGGCGCGCGTCGACTATGGAAACACTCTTTCTTCGATGAACGCTTTACCAGCTCGCAAGGAACGAGAACGCGCCCTCGCCCGCGAGAGACAACGCTGACGCAGGCAGCGTCTGCGAGCGTCAAACCGATGCAAATGCGACACCTAGTCAAACCAATGCAAACGCGGTGAGCAATCCCCGTGCTGCTTCGCACCACCTCATGGTCCCCTTTAGCTGGAGATGGTTAATTTTCTTGTACTTAAATAGGACGTGTAAAAATTTATATCAATGTCCATGTGTTCCTCATGTCTTGTCTTGCTTGTACCTTTCTGCCAAGTGTATGCACTGCTTGTATATTCATGTGTCTTTCCTAATAAAAATTTAGTTGCGAGTCAGCGCTGGTCCTGTGCATCTCCTTCTTTGTCTGTGTTTGTGTAGCGCTGCACCCACATTAAAATGAGCAGCGACTACTTACCCTTCACATCCTTCGGTGTCCTCAAAGATAGATATGCACACTTTTCTTCATTCGATGATCTCAGTACGGATATATAAAGCACCACTGGGCATAAACACCCTCCTCACTCAATTAAACCAGGAAACCACCCAATTGCTATAGTTCTGCCTCGAGCGACGTGGCCGCGGTGCCCGTTGTGACGTCAATTGTTGAAAGAAGAGCGCGTTCTTTTCCACTGTTGTATTTCAAACCAAAATGCAATATCGGTTCAAATTCAAATTCACTTCGACTTCAAAAGGCAGTTCAATAGTGTTTGTCTTACATGTTCACAGAAGCGTGCACGACTGACCGAGCCCCGTTTTTTGATTGTGTTAAAAAAATATCGACCCAGTTCTACATAGTGAAAAGCGAAGCTGCAGTGTTCTTTTACCGTCCGCAACTCCCAAGGTTGTTGAGTTATTGTTGTCCTACCCTGTCATTCATGTTAGCGATACATTTCGTACTCCGCCAAAATCGTTATGTCTTTTATCACCTAGCGGCGTCTCCATACTTCACCCTTCATCGTTAATTCCAGACCATACCTCATCATTGATTGGTTTATGGGGTTTTACGTCCGACAACCACGATTATATGATCATGAGAGACGCCGTAGTGGAGGTCTCCGGAAATTTCGGCCACCTGGGGGTTCTTTAACGTGCATTGACATCGCACAGCACACGGACCTCAGCAATTCGCCTCCATCGAAATGCAGTCGTACCGGCCGGACGACCCCTCGACGCTTGGATCAGCATGTCACTAGACCACTATGGAGGGGCGTATCTGAGCCGTCATCATACACTCGAGCATTTCTTTCTTTCTTTCTTTCTTTCTTTCTTTCTTTCTTTCTTTCTCTCTCTCTCTCTCTCTCTCTCTCTCTCTCTCTCTCTCTCTCTCTCTCTCTCTTCTTTCTTTCTTTCTTTCCTTTTCGCGCTATGGAAATCCAGCTGCTGATGCGGGGTTCGAACCGGCGACTTCGACCTAAACGTTTGCTACACCTTATGACGCATACGGCTTCGCGTAACAACCACCATGCAGTAGTGGGCCGAGGGAAAGAGTGCGGGTCGGCTCTTCCCTCTCGCGTCACACCGCAGCAAAGCCGCCACGGACTCTACCAAGTAACTTCACTGTTAAAGGGACGCAAAAGTGAAAGTATGAAATGATTTACAATGATAACACTATTGTCCTTAATTTCGCAATTACGCGTTCAATATTAAATGAGAAAGTCAGATGTCAAAGCCCTAGTGTTAAAAATTCGCGCCATGATTTCGACCTCGTGACGTCAGAAAAACCTCTTTTTTTTCGTATTCTCGCCAAATTCGCTAGATAAAATGTTCTGAAAATGCTCGTGTTAAGTCTCTGGCTTCCTTGGAGCACAACGTAGGTCTTTCTTACCGATAAATAGTTACGTGGGCTTCAGCAGACGCCGTCGAAGACCAGTGACGTCACGCGTTTTAGTGTAGGAACTTCAAACAGTTGTCGTCATCACCCGTACTTTATTTTTTGGCGCGTTTTCTATAGCTTACCGAAGGTCTTCTCGCAAAATCAATGTTTTTGGTATTGTGGAGAGCTAACCTGCTAATGCGATAAAAAAAATTATTTTTCACCTTATAGCGTCCCTTTAAAGGTTCCGCACGGTATGTTTAATAGATCCTTTCTATTTTCCATCTCGCTGTCATGGCCTTCTCCACTCTCACGCATCCCTGGGGACCACCTTTCAGATATTAGTGCAGTGTAATAAGCACAATTCATTTATGCTCTTGTTGTTGTTGTTGTTGTTGTGTGACAAGACAACCGATGGTCGTTAAGTGTAATAAAGTGGATCCCTAGAGAAGGCAAGCGTGGCAGGGGGTGGCAGAAAGTTAGGTGAGCAGATGAGGTCAGGAAGTTCGCGGGGATTAATTGGGCCCCAGTTAGCACAGGAAAGGGATAATTGCAGATCTATGGGAGAGGCCTTTGCCCTGCAGTGGGCGTAGACAGGCTGATGATGACGGCGACATCGTACGCGTGTGCGTACGTATGCACAAACAAAACGTGAAATATTGAAACAAGACGCGAGCCGGTAAAGCGCTCATCGAAGAAAGAGCGCTTCCATAGTCAACGCGCGCCGTTCGGAGAGGAGGAATGCCGAGAGGAGATGTGACAAGGAGAGGAGGGGGAGGAGGAAGCGCATGCGCAGTGCGGGTGTGGACGCCACACGGCGGATGGAGGGAGGGACATAGCCCCCGACCATAAGCTGCTTCGTATCTAAAAGAAAACAAGCACACTGGTTCGAGCACACGTCCTTTGTCATCCAATAACAGCAACCACAAACGCCACCGTGTCTCGGAACTCTTAGAGAACTTGCGCATTACACGCACGTACACCAGTCCGTTCCACTAAAGCCGCGCAGCTCATTCATTACCGCTTGGTCATCATTACGTATGCACCGGCTCGCTGTGCCTTACCACGGAATACTCTATACCCGTCTGAAGACATTGCCATTGATCACACAATTGCATACGCACAGTACTTATTGTCTTGCTCTTTTTGCCGCAACCGGCCCTGCAACCTCTACTTGCGTCAAACACCACCACACATTATTATCATCATCGTCGTCGTCGTCGTCGTCTCTGACACGTAGTACGGGGCCCCGCCACGGTGGTCTAGTGGTTATGGCACTCGGCTGCAGATCCGAAGGTCGCGGGATCGAATCCCGGCCGCGGCGGCTGCATTTCGATGGAGGCGAAATGTTGAGGCCCGTGTGCTGTGCGATGTCAGTGCACGTTAAAGAACCCCAAGTGGTCGAAATTTCCGGAGCCCTCCACTACGGCGTCTCTCATAATCAGAACTGGCTTTGGGACGTTAAACCCCACAAATCAATCATCACGTAGTACGGGTGCGGCTCCTTCCTTTGCTTGACATTTGTTTCGTGTTATAAAATACTCCAGCCTCAAACAACGTGCTATTTATGTAAGTGCATACGTGCAAGGTCATCAATGCATCGCTGTGGAAAGAAGAGAACGGAGCTATTACGACAGTGGAGAGCCAACATAAGTCGGCATTATTCAACACAAGCGATAGTTTAGGACACCCTAGTCACGATGTAGCCAACGTGTGGTAACACTAGCTTACAGCTTCTAAAAGTAGGGCCGTGCTCGCCAACATTAGCAATCATTTGGCTATATTTAGTCAGTATTAAACAGCCTCATATAGTCGTTATTTAGCCAACATTCCCCGTCAAAAGCCAACGTACAAACCAGCCTTAATCAGCACCAGCCATAGAAACACTGACGTTTGTCAGCATGTAGCCACCGATAATCAATACAAGCTAATACTAGATGTGCCGTGGCTTTTAGATGTAGCCGTGGCTGGATTGTCCAGCATTTAGTTCACATTTGTCAACGGTAGGCGGTACTAAGCGACATCAGTCATCATTTAGCCAACTATATTCAGTAGTCAGCCAATGCTAACCGGTGCTAACACTAGACGAGTAAACGCGGCAGTGCAAGACACCGTTAAAGAACTGCGCACGGCGGGAGACACGCTATAAGGTTTGCCTTCTTCGCACATAAGAGCCCCCTTACTGCGTACCGTCCGCGACCACGGGAACGAATTCGGTAACGAATTCCCATACGTGCCCCGTTAATTTATCTCGCCTCACGTCTTCAACTCCTTTTTTTTTCTTTTCCTTATCTAAGCGCTCGCGCTCAGCACCACAGGGTACCACGGAGCACTGTGAGTACCCTTATTTATGGCCAACCACTTCGCTTCTGAGCATGCTGCACTCGTAAAAAAGAAAGAACAAGAAATAAAAAAGAACAACTTTGAACTCAGGCCTACCTAAGAGCTCACGTCCACTTCGAGACCCCCCACGTTTTTCCACACCATTGTCCGGTCCCTCCATTAGGCTCAATTTGTCGTTACCTCCCGCGGCGCGGCCTATAGAGCGCTTTGTCTTGTGTGCGCATACTGATTGCTCGAGAGGTATCTGTGCCCGGCTATATAGCCACGCATAACTCAGACCCACTTCTTCAAGGCTGGGAGAACTGGCGCACTGCTCTATTGTCCCACGCCGTGCGATCTATCGCTGGACAACGTTCTTTGATGAGCGAAGAGGGACGACTGGTTTACAGAGCACGACCTATAACAGTGCGCAAGAAAAAAATACGTGATGTGCGACACGCCACGGTTAGTTCGGCAAGGTCAGAGTAGACGCAGAGGGATTAGGTGGTGCTTGCGAACGAGCATAGGTATAGTACTCAGGTGTTGTTGTTTTGTTTTGTGGGGTTTAACGTTCCAAAACCACGATGTGATTATGAGAGACGCCGTAGTGGAGTGATCCAGGAATTTCGACCACCTGAGGTTCGTTTAAAGTGCACTGACATCGCACAGCACACGGGCCTCAACATTTCGCCTCCATGGAAATGCAGCCGCCGCGCCCGCGATTCGATCTCGCGACCCTCTCATCTGCAGCCGAGTACCTTAGCCACTAGGGACCACCGTGGCGGGGTTCTACATTGTCGCGTATGCATGACGTCGACTGAACCGACGTCAGCCGTTTCGCGTTTGTGCCTACAGCATAAGATACCCCGCCCCCGGTCTGGCTGACGTCGTGTGGCGAGCTACCTGACGGTGAGGCAGCTGCCGAAAGCAACAAATAGCTTTCGTTCACTCTGGGTATCTGCGCTGCCCGCAGCCTCGTCACACTTCGCGACTGATGTTCTAGCAACGAATAGCGTCCCCTTTTTCGGCGCACTGCGATAGCTTTCGCCTACCCCGCACCTTCAGCAGTCTGTCACGTGACAATATATGTAGTTCAAGTGGACTTTTAGCGTACCGGTCAACCAGTAAGAAACGAATGTCTGAGGATGAACACACGGAGCGGAGTCTTTCGAACGGCCGAAGAAAACAGAACCAAAGAAGATCGTGACGCAACTCCAGTGGCGCGAGTGAGAGCTATAAAAAGACGTGCGTCAATATGAATGAGAGCGGGGCCCGTATAGTGAGTCAGTCGCGGAGTCAAAGAGCACCACACACACACACACACATCCGGCAGTGACGTGCTCTGCACGTGTCGGCATACCCGCACAAGTTGCGCGTTGCGAAAGCAATCTGAGTTCATCGCTCTATGCACAGTTATGTACTGTGCCCTCTTTTCTTTCTTTTTGTTGGGTTCCGTATTGCGCAAGTCAATGAAAGCGTACATGCATGCGACGAAGATGTTCGAAGGCACCTAGCCGTCAGGATGCTTTGCCGAGGCAGAAAGGAGGAAAACTCGCCGTAAGTGTCAGTTGAACACTTCGGGAACAGTCAGAAAATATTCGTGGTAACTGTAACCAAAATAAAAAAAAACAAAATCACGATAGCCCCACTAATGTGAAAGCTGGGAAGGTGCGAAGCATGTGGTGATGCGCCGGTGTTTCCTACAGGAAACGTCAGTCGCTGCTGACCACGACAACGACGGCCACGACAACGACGTTACAACGACGACAACGACGTTACACGCCGACAGCCCGGACGCATTAGCAGGAACATCGTTAGAATCGCTTCTAACGCGGCAACACTATACATACACTGTCTGGGGGGCACTGCCTCCAGGATGGTTCCACACAATTTCTATATACCGTGACAGCGAGAGTCGACAGAAAGCCAGGTCCTACGGTGCTTCGAATCTAAAATATTAGAGAGTTTGAGTTGTCCGGTAAACTTCTTCACGTTTACGGATACCGCTTTGCCGGGAAAGTGTACGTGACCAGCATGCGCTGGTGGCGACGCCTGATGATGCGGAACCTAGCCAGGCACACAAAAAGCTAATATTATTGTGGCTTGCCCGTTTTGCTTGACTCCTAGAGTAAAGCATTGGCCGTGAGATAATAACTGACTCAGAGTACTTTCATTACCTCTATCGAAGAAAACGCTCACGCTACTAAAAAGAAAATCGAATGCATTGCGGTTAAGCAAACCGTGAATAGATGGCGCTAGCAGTTCTACTTCCACCGTAAACACGCACGGTAAAGCGGTATCCGCAAACGTAAAGAAGTTTACGGACAAACTAAAACTCTCTATTATACCTGTATGTATGATAGCGTGTCGGTTAACCCGCTTAGCAGACAGGCTGTCGGCTTGCTAATCCCCAGGTCGCGGGATCGAATCCCGACCATGATGGCCGCATTTTGATGGGTGTGAAATGCACAGAACGCTCGTGTACGTAGACTTAGGTGAACCTTGAAGAACACCAGTTGGTCAAAACTACGCCGGATCGAGCTCTCCACTACGGAAGCGTCGCTTCCGTAGTGGAGAGCTTCCGTAAAACCCCATCAGTTATTATTATCAGTTCTCTAAGTTCTCGCTTTCTTTCCGTCTGTAGAATCATTTGCAGCTACCTAAACCCTGGACCTACGACGACGACATCAACAGAGCTTCCAGCCACGGATGCGACCACACGGGTATTGGAACAAAAGACTCAAAGAGCCTCTGGACTCGGACAGGCCGTCATTGGAAATTAAACGTAGCGACTCTTAACACGCGAACCCTTTCAAGCGAAGCCAGATTAGCTGAACTACTAGAAGAATTAAGGGGTATTAATTGGGATATCATTGGCCTTAGCGAGGTTAGGAAACCAGGAGAAGGGTACTTATCGCTTAATGAGGGACACGTTCTTTGCTACAGAGGACTACCAGAGAAGCGCGAATACGGCGTGGGGTTCCTTATACACAAAGACATAGCAGGCAACATCGAAGAATTCTATAGCATCAACGAAAGGGTAGCAGGCCTCGTGATAAAATTAAATAGAAGATACAAACTAAAGCTAGTACAATGTTACTCACCAACGACCAACCACAGTGACGAGGCTGCAGAACAGTTCTACGAGGATGTAGAAACGGCAATGAACAAGGTACAGACCCAATATACGATTGTTCTGGGGGACTTCAACGCGAAAATAGGGAAGAAACTAAAAGGAGAACGTGCCGTCGGTAATTACGGAGAAGGAGATAGGAATAGCAGAGGGGACATGCTAGTAGAATTCGCCGAAAGAAACCACCTCCGTGTAACGAATACTTTCTTCAAGAAACGTAAGAACAGGAAATGGACGTGGAAAAGCCCCAACGGAGAAACGAAAAACGAAATAGATTTCATAATGTGCACTGATCTAGGTATAGTACAAGACACAGAAGTGGTTAATAAGGTTAGAATTAGTGACCACAGACTAATAAGGGCGAAGATATCCCTCAATCTAAAGCGAACAAGGACAAAGTTAATCACACGGAAACAGGCCAACCCCGATAGCGTCAGGGCGAAAAGAGAAGAATTTAGAATTGCACTTAAGAACAAGTATGAGGCTCTAGGACAGGAAGATAATGAGGATATAGAGAAGATGAACGAAGACATTACTAATCTGATCACCGAAACAGCGATCGAAGTAGGGGGCAAAGCACCAAGACATGTTGTGAGTAAACTCTCGGAGTCTACTAAAAATCTAATCAAGCAACGCCAACAGAGAGAATAACTAACTCAAGAGACAAGATAGAATACGCCGAGCTATCTAAGCTCATCGGTAAAAGTAGAGTCAGGGACGTACGTAACCATAACGTGAAAGAAATAGAAGCAGCCGTCAGAAAAGGAGTCAGCATCAAAACAACCAAAAGGAAGCTTTGTGCGGGAAAGAACATAATGCATGCAGTGAAAGATAAGCAGGGCAACATCGTTACTAACTTCAGTGGCATAACCAAAGTGGCCGAGGATTTCTATTCCGAACTATACAGCTCAAATAGGAGTCTCCCCACCACGAGTGTATTAAATGCCGAGCAGGACTACGAAATCCCATGCGTCACTGCGGACGAAGTTAGGAAAGCAATACAGGGCATGTCCCGCGGAAAAGCGGCTGGAGATGACGGCATAACCGCCGACTTGATCAAAGATGGCGGAGACTTCCTAACTGGAAAGCTCGCGACACTATACACTCAATGCCTCAAAATTTCAAATGTACCCGAAAGCTGGAAAAACGCAAATATTCTATTATTACATAAGAAGGGAGATGTTAAAGACTTGAGGAACTACAGGCCGATCAGTCTACTCTCAGCACTTTACAAAATATTCACAAAGGTTATCTCAACAGAATAAGGGCCACACTTGAATTTAATCAACCGAGAGAGCAAGCAGGGTTCAGAAAAGGATACTCTACCATGGACCACCTGCATGCGGTCAATCAAGTAATCGAGAAATCCGCTGAATACAACAAACCCCTCTATATGGCTTTCATAGATTACGAAAAGGCTTTCGACTCGGTAGAGATACCAGCAGTTCTGGAGGCACTACGTCGTCAAGGAATATGTGATAGCTATATAAACACAATAGCCAACATCTATAAAGATTCTACAGCCACCCTGCTCCTCCATAAGAAAAGCAGAAAAATCGCAATACAGAAAGGTGTCAGACAGGGAGATACAATTTCTCCCGTGCTATTTACTGCATGTTTGGAAGAAATCTTCAAAAGGTTAGACTGGGAAGAGACAGGGCTCAGGATTAACGGCGAATATCTGAGTAACCTGCGATTTGCAGATGACATAGTACTCTTTAGCAATGATGGCGACGAATGGCAAAAGATGATTGCAGACTTAAGCCGAGAAAGCGCTAAGGTAGGATTAAGGATGAACATGCAGAAAACAAAGATAATGGTAAGTGGCACGGCGAAAAAACGTCTATTTAAGGTCGAAACCCATACATTAGAAGTCGTAGAAGAATATCTGTACCTAGGACAGCTACTTACTGGAGAACCCACCCATATAAAAGAAATCCACCGTAGAATAAACATGGGATGGCGCGCATATGGCAGACATTCACAACTCTTGAACGGAAACCTACCACTATCACTCAAACGGAAACTATATAACTACTGCATCCTGCCAGTACTGACTTACGGATCAGAAACCTGGAGAATTACAAAGAAGCTAGAGAGGAAGTTAAGAACCGCGCAGCGGGCGATGGAACGGAAAATGATAGGCGTTACACTAAGGGATGGGAAGACAGCCGAGTGGGTCAGAGAACAAACGGGGGTCGCCGACATAATGAACGATATTAAGAAGAAAAAATGGACATGGGCAGGCCACGTGATGAGAAGGCTAGATAACCGATGGACAGCTAGAACGACGGAATGGATACCAAGAGAGGGTAAGCGCAGCCGTGGGCGGCAGAGAGTAAGATGGGGGGACGAAATCAAGAAATTCGCAGGCTTCAAATGGAATCAGCTCGCGCAGGACAGGCAAGGATGGCGAGGATTGGGAGAGGCCTTCGTCCTGCAGTGGACATAAAATTGGCTGATGATGATGATGATCCTTTTTTAATATTTTGTATACCATTCTTTAATAATCACTGAACATTGTCACGCTTTGTTTGGTTTTGTATCGCGTTTCAGTTAATATATATCTGCTTTGTTGTCATTGGTGCACGCCACGCTTCGTCATATACGTGAAGCTTCTCGAATGTCTTCGATCGTCCTACTTACCATGCATGCCACGACACGTATGTTTGAGCATGTTCCACATCGTACGCGAGCAACAACGATAATACTGTAATGTACCATGACGCGATTATGAAAACCCCACGCATTTCACCGCTAATCAGTTTTTATCGAAGACCGCTGCTACCGTTGCGCAGTGAGTCTTCTCTTTGCAGGCTTAGGCTTCCGCCATAAAAGTTTGATGCTTAACGATCTGGACTTTGCGCCCTTCATCATCACGACCATGTGACCAACTGCACTTTTGCCAACTGATCTTTATCAAACTTGCGTCTTCGTAGTAGAAGGCATTTGGCGCCCGTACCGGCCACCAAAGACGAAGCTTCGCGCCGTTCAGCTATAGCCGAAGAAACCACCAGGACAGCAAGGGTCAGTGTCCTCCGTAAAGGGCATGCCTAGTTCCCCCTCCCCCCCCCCTTCCCCCCTTGCAACTCAGCTACCTCCGAATAATCTTATTCCCCCTCTTTCTCCTCATCACCCTGATAAGAAAGGAGCGGTGACGTAGTCACGTCAGCACCTTCTCAATCAGTCGCCGAGGGAGTCGTTTACTTCGCGAAGGACATCTGCACGCTATACAGCGTTGAACAAGGTGACGAATCCTTTCGCTTTTCAATCTTGGCCGCGAGACTGATCGCCAACGCCTCTCTTCACGCTTCTTGTGTGGCGCCGCAAGCGTCATTACTGCAGTGACGGGAGCGACAGGTGCGAGAGCTGTCTTGCATCCGAATGAAGGTGGGGAAAACCCTTTGGGTCCCCCAAGCAGAAGAGCGTGAGAAAATTACGGAAACTCTTATCGTGATCTGTCGACCTGTCAGCGAATTCCTGCCGTGGAAGTAAGTGTACCGTGAAGCACATGGATTTTCTTCTTTTTATATATATATATCAGGAAGCTGAAAGGGTTGCGCGGCACCAGAAATGGCTACAGCCGGGAATGCGACTGAGCCTATGTATATACACCTCTGCGATGTGGAAGAGTTAAGAGAAAGGAGCAGTATTTATTGGCAGTGCTTCATTATCAATCAGCAGTAGGCGCCACCGTGGGTCGTGCCGTCACTGCCTGTCTGCACCCTGAAGTCACGGTGAAGTCACGAGATATATATAGGTACACAAAAGCACGGTAGTCTCCCAGGTGGTATCTCCTGTTGACTATCGTACACTTTTGTAGATGACGAAAAATGTAACAATGAATGAATGAATGAATGAATGAATGAATGAATGAATGAATGAATGAATGAATTCAAGGAGCGCGGCTATATTTTTATGAGAAGTAGCTTATAGTTTGTCTAGGTCGCACGTTGTCCCACACTGTGTCAGCGTCACATGCAATGTACCATGAAGTACACTACCTGGTATTTATTTATTTATTTATTTATTTATTTATTTATTTATTTATTTATTTATTTAACACAGTACCCACAGCGTCCATTGGCATTACTGCGTGTGTGTGCGGGGTGGGGGGAGGGAAAGAATGCAGTGTTTCAATACATAACACTGATGATAATACATCGAGAATACAAAAAAAGGTCAGTTCACTGTACATTTAGGTAGTGACACCTGTATGCAACACTCGGGCATATTGGCAGCTCATTATGACTATAACCAGAATCAATACAGCTAAAATTACGCTTTCCATGCTACATGGCTTCACAGTCACTTGAAAGTGACTCTGGAATCGAGAAGGAATCGAAACATCTGTTGGCATACTTCCGACTTCTTCCTTTGATACGTCGGAGTTGGACTCAATGGCTTCGAACGCGCGAGACTAAGTGAATTATTAATTGGTTTATCGAGAACCCGGCCATTTTCTTGCACATATTTCAATAAATGCTCGCTTCTTTCTGTGTAAGGACCGACACTAACCGAATGTTGCTATTTCCGTGTGTCCCCATTCACTTTCAAGTACGCAACACAATCGCTCGGCATGGTCATCGCGCGTGCACAAGGCATAGTAATAACTTCAGGGGTTGTAAGTCCAAAAACTATGACACAATCATGAGACAAGCCGCAGTGGAGGGCACCGTAAATCTCGATCACTTGAGCTTCTTTAACGGGCACTGACACCGCACGGTATCAGCATTTTGCCTCCATCGAAACGCGGCCGCCGTGGCCGGGATTCGATCCCGCGACCTTCGGGTACAAGCAGTCAAGTGCCACAACCACTAGACCACCGCGCGGCGGGGTTGCGTGTGCACAAGGCACCAATGTCACCGTCCCTCCCTCATCACGAACGCCATCACAGTATTCTGCAACACTGCACGAAACTACGTCTAACCACAAAAGAGATGGAGCGTGGTACAAAGCCACGTCAGGAGGTACGGAAGTAGATCGTTTAGGCGCGTATAGAGATAAGCGTATACTACTGGATATGATAGGTCTTATCCTGAGCACTGATGCGTTAACGCATCAGTGCTCAGGGAAAGAAAATCGTTTCAAGAGCCACCATCTGTTCTGCACATCGAAACCACAAGCACCGCGGTCCATCTTCCCCGGGTTCATCGAAGCGAATCGAACGGAGATGAACGTCGATCCCAGTAGCGATTGGGCTCAGAATCAAGATCGACAGGCATCGTTAATCCAGCTCTTTATATAGAGTAAAGAAGGCAGCGGCGGGGCTTTCCCGAGCGTTCGTAAACAGCGCACCCTTGCGCAGCGGCTTGCGATGAGTCTACCAGGACGGGAGAGGCTGCACTGTGGACGATCGGCAAACCCGGGACAGGGAGCGGTCCGCGCATTGAGCGAGGTGAGAACGAGCTCTCTGTGTGTGTGCGAGTGTGTGTTAAGAAAATGGGGTGGGTGGCGTGGAAGCTACTACTTGTCCGTGCGCTCAAGGCACACAAGACTCGCGTACACGTTTGCAGACCACACCCATTTGGTGCGTAGCACCACGCCCAGCCCATGACGCTTCCGTGGATCGCCACCACCCCGCCGCAGCCAGCGTCCTCCTCGAAGAAGACAAAAGAAGGAAAGCAAGCCACGTACACCTTATAACGAGTCCCACGAGATGAGCCGTATAGCGGTCAGACGTCCGCGCGAATTATAGCGAGGGCCTCTTTCATATCTGGCCGCTGCTGGCTACCGGTGAAGAAAGAAAGAAAGAAAGAAAGAAAGAAAGAAAGAAAGAAAGAAAGAAAGAAAGAAAGAAAGAAAGAAAGAAAGAAAGAAAGAAAGAAAGAACATCGATCAATCTCTTACACGGAAGTCGGCTTATGGAGGGAGGTAGATTCATCTTTATTTAGATAACAAGCGGCGCATACGGTTAGATTGAGCACCTATTGCTATACTACATGATAGTTCTCCCATACGACCGAGGTTCTCCTACATGCGCGCGCCCAACGACGTAATTGCAACGCAGCAGTTTAGTGGAAGACCCCTTGAAACTCGCGTGGTTTCCTCGTTCGATGCAAAGAGAGGATTACTAGACGGACCATGGCGGTCAGATGCACTCGCGTATATTGTAGGAAGCGCATCTCAGGGTCCTGACCACGAAAGCTACGAAGAAGCAGAATCCAAAAAGCAAAACGCTCAATACTACACGTCGTGTATACGCTATGCACAGACGCGTACATACATCTTTATTTGAGCATCATCAGTGTGTACACACGCAACAGTGCACGTTTTTATGCAGCAATACATGCTACTGACATACTGATGAGTCCCGCAGGGCCGGGGTTAATCGGCGTATGGGCGCACACGGCTGTGCTGCAGTTACGGGGATTGCTTGCTTGTTTCTCTGTTCTGTGCAATAAGAAAGACGCGCGAACTGGGACACTGCGGTTAACCATGAACGTGAACTTTTGTATAAGCAAAGGGGGGGGGGGGGGTAACAACCAAGGAAAGAAAAAAAAAGACATGTTTGGCGTGTCGTGTAAATACGGGGTCAAGAGGTGAATGAAATTCAGCCTTATTATGATGTCGCCATCTGTGCGTACGAATTATCATAAATCTACCTATTACTTCGTCTGCACCCCAACCCCTGCTTTCCTTACGGGAAGAGGTACACCATGCTTTAGTACGCGGCAGAACACGTGATCTCTTTCGCCTGGTGAGAACGGTACTTCCCGACGTAAACGAGGTCCTTCGCAAATTGTAGGCACAGCGTCGCGGAAGAGGAAAAAAAATAAATTTATAAAAAGGGACGGACGGAACACGAGAAACGTAAAGAACACAAACAGCGCTTGTTCGATCTTGTTGCCTTATACATTCTTCCTGTGATTAGTCCGGCTTCTTCTCCTTTTTTTTTTTTTTCTTGAGCTGTATCCACGATGAACCCCCGTACCAACTGGCCTAGCTAACGACGCTTCCGCCTTAACGAACGTATGTGCCGCTGATGTTCAGCAGTGATAAATTAAAGTAATAGCGCTGAAGCTAGAAGGACAAGGAAGACGACAGGGCATGCGCTACCAAATCGTGTCGTCTTCCTTGTCCCTGCCACTTCAGCGATATGGATTCATTTTATGGAACGAACCAACTAGCCCAAAAATATGTTTCCTTGGAATTTCAGCAACCACGCCGGGAAAGAATATATTTCGCCCCAAGTCTCCCACCCCCTTGTGCCCTGAGGCTGTCAAAATTGATATGTGGCGTACTGATATGTGGCGTATCTCGTAATCGCATCTCAGTTATATTTGGCGCAGAAAGCTCTGGTACTTAAGTGATATCTCTTTTTAGATGAACAGATCGCTTAAAAACGATGTAGAACGGGGAATGTCGCTGGGGCCAGCGTTTCGACAAGTGGACTTGTAAGCCGTCCTGACGAAGACAAGTCCACTTCCACTTGTCTTTCCACTCGTCGAAACGTTGGCTCCTGAGACATTCCCTGTTCTAAAATCGTTTTTAGCGATCTGTTCAGGGATTCAAGCGTCCATCTTCCCCTGAGCTTCTCTTATAGTTTGGATCAATTTATAGTGTTATATATGTGATAACACGTACAACACTATAACACATTTACCGCATAGCAATAGAGGAAGACACGCCTTTCCGGGCCACATGAGTGCTACGATATACCAGGACATCGATGAGATAGTTAGATGAAGCAATCCTGAATGGGCCACGAATGAACGTTGCGCCACCGAACATCACAGGTGATAGCAATACTCTTTCTTCTTTTACATTTCATTTATGCTTAATTTCTTATTGACTGTAAACTTTATATTGAGCACTGTGCCATTTTGGTGGTTTTGGATTTACAGGGGGCAGGCGCTTTGTCAGGCTTTTATGGCTTTTCGCCGGTCCCCTAGGCAAATTGTAGCTTGCTTCCCTTTTTTTTTCTGCTTTTTGCCTGAAATAAACTTCAACTTCAACATTACGCATTCACACAGCAGCAGTTACAAAAAAAAAAGGAAAGCACATAGAATCCACAGCTTAGACATACGAGGAATGAATCGCAGTGATTTGTGGCATCCGACAGCCTACAGACTTCGGCGACGAAAGGAAGCACGTGGGTTGGTACACCCGCTGGTACACTCAGTCTTCGCAACCTACGCAGCGGTTACGTTACGGGAACTTAGTTACAGAAGATCGTGAAGTGGGCGTTCCCGCATTTATAACACACACACGCTTCATTACAATTAACGCGGTGGTCAGGATGTATACGAACGCATATACCTCGCAATCGCGTGCTCCGGGACGGAGGCCGGCCTTATATGGTACAGCAGGTGTTTCAATTAGGCGAAGCCCGGCCGGACCATATGGAACAAGATGTAGTTACATGTATACATGGAGAGATAGCTAGAGAGGGTGAGAGAGGAACGATAGATGGATGGCGCAAGGAGGTTAACAAGGTTTACTTCCTGGAGGAGGAGGAACTGAAGTAAGCGGAAATGCAGGGAAGTTAACTAGAAAGGCATCCTGTTGGCTACCCTACACTGAGGGAGCGGGAAGGGGGACTGAACGATGAGAGAAAGAAAGAAAGAGAGAGGGGGGCAGGTAGGGGAATTCGGTTGTTCTCTGACATGCGGATGAGATAGGCTAAGCAAGAAGGACGCAAACACGTTTCGTCCCATTTTACGCGACAACGTTGAGGAGCTCGTGTCGCAGAAAATATGGCGTCGGCGTTCGCGTGTGCGGCGGGAATGATGATTTCTAACTACCACCGTTTCCCGGAACACTGCACTACGCAAGCCCTCGGCCACGGCACACATGCTTTAGCGTGCTGGCACGTAAAACCCCATCGCTTACCCTTATAGCTGTAGACCTTTCAGGTCTTCGTAATGTGAAGGCAACGCCTGATGAAGGTTAGTTTCCTACGGTGTGAGTGCCGTGAACGCTCGACATGACCCGCCGTTATGCCGGCTGCAAATGTTCGCCTTTGGCCACCACACCACCGCGAAGCGTTTTGCAACCGCTGATCAGTGGATGGGAAACGCTGCTGGACACGGCAGGGAGTTAGGCGTGGTGATGAAATCAACACGCCTGTCGGAACAAAATTAAACGAGCTCCCGCTAGACAAATGAAATCGGACATCATTGAGAGAAGCCTTCGACCTATACAAAGGACACCAATGGTGATGATGATGAGCCCCGCCACGGTGGTCTAGTGGTTATGGCACTCGGCTGCAGATCCCAAGGTCGCGGGATCGAATCCCGGTAGCGGCGTCTGCATTTCGATGGAGGCGAAATGTTGAGGCCCGTGTGCTGTGCGATGTCAGTGCACGTTAAAGCACTCTCAGGTGGTCGAAATTTCCGGAGACCTCCACTACGGCGTCTGTCATAATGAGAGCTGGTTTTGGGACGTTAAACCCCACAAATCAATCAATCAGTCAACGATGATGATGATGACATCACCAGCTGCGGCCGCTACAGTACGCTGCCCTTACACCTAGCGAAGAGCAGAACTGGTCTAGGAGCGCTTCCGCAGACATTGTTCGCCGTAAGAGGCAAGCTTGCTGGAATGAGACGCTGTGTGTGCACGCACGTGCACGCAATTATTCAATTTCTCCGCTATGGGCCCGACGTAGGCGTTCTCTAACACACGGGCACTCATAAACGATGGGCCGAGCAGCCAATCATTATACGTAAATACGCCACACTGCGGTCACTCGGTCGGCGTACAGGCCAGGCTCGGGCTACAGAGATGGCCCACGTTGTAATAGCCGCTCCGAATCATTACACTGTGTAGGAATTTGTGGTGGTTGCGGGCGTTGGCGGAGATTGGCGAAAGGGGGGGGTGACTTCGTAACTTCGCATGCCTTCGTTTGTTTGGACATTGCGGTGCCGCTGGCGGCTCTTCAGTTGATTACGCAAACAGAGCGTGAAAACTGTGAGGAGGGGGGGGGGGGGGGGGACACTGTGGCGGCTAAGCAATTACGAAAAAGGGTCTGTATAACGTGAAGCGCTCATCCCACGATGGGTCATGTGGATATAGGCGGTCATGGTGCGAATGAATAATGATCTGATATGGAGGGGGTATAGTTGTTGCGGTCAGATGCGCAAGGTCGAAAGCATTATGCATTCTATTGTACATACGTACTGTACACGTGTACTGTACGTACCTACGCACGTATCGCACACACCTACGCAGGTATTGTACACACGAACACACGTATTGTACACATGCACGCGCAAGGGCGAAAGCACTATGGGCTCTACTGCACAGGCATTATTATTGTGGCAAGTGTTTTCGCGAAACCGTACACTCAATGCCTCCGTAACTATTCTGTGATTTCGAAATGTGATTATGTTAGTGCAATGGGCAGTCACAAAGTTGTGCGCCTAATTAAAACATCGACAAAGAACAATTAAAAAAGAAGACAAAACGGCCGTAAAACCACCCCAAGAATCGCGCGCCGATAAACGCAGCTATGACATGCAAGGCCAAATGCACCGAAATTTCGCTTCGTTACTGTAGTTACTATAACCTTACATACACCAATATAGTCAAAGTGAGAGAAATTGTAGAACTCGTAACTGTTTATGCCACGTTCAAGGAACTTTCGTAATCGCACCTAAGCCAACGACGCGCGTAACTGATGTTCAGTACACTTCATGCAAACAAAGCCAAGGCTACGCTTCCAGTATCTTCCATGAACATCCGCCGAGGCCGCCCGATCGCCGAGGCCACGCCAAGGTTGCCACGTGTTCTTGCATGGTCGCGCGTCACTTCCGTAGCGGAAGTGACGCACAATCGTGCATGACTATACGGGCGACCAGTATAGACCAACTAAGGTTCGGGTGATCGGAAATTTCGCCATCTTTTTGCGATCTTTTCAAAACCTATTCTTTCGTAACTCAATACTTAAAGTTGGTGCACAACTGAGGCTCTCCAGTTACTCCGTTTCAAACCAGCCTTTTTACACTAAGCAGTTTTCTGGAGGAGCAAGACAAAGCTATTCAGTAGGAGTGTTGAAGATAACGGTCGGCTGGAGGTGACGGAACGAAGGACAGCGGAAAACGAAAAAAAAAACTGGCACGAAGTGAAGGATAAAATGATGGAAGCCTTGGTCTCTGGCACGGGTCCTCATTACATAAAAATGCACTTCACCTACACGAAGGTATAAACGAAGCTCATTACGACGTAAGACTAAAGAGGAAAACTACACTAAAAACAGGGAACTTATGGAAAAAGCCAGAATTCGCTGCGTGCTATCTCACTCTTCTTTCTCACTACTGTATTCCATTCCTCCTTTTCCTTCCCCCTCTTCTTCCTCTTCCATCGTCTGCTTCCCCTTTTCCCTCGTCTTCGCGTTCCTCCTCTTCTTCGTAGTCTTCGTGCTCGTCGTCTTCATCTTCATTTTCTTCGTAATCTTCTGAGCCTTCCACCTCCTCTACTTTATCATCGTCTTCATCATCCCCTTTCTCTTCTCCTTTTTCTCCCCTCCTCTCTCTTTCTCCTCGTCTTCTTCGACGAAACTATAGCCAGTGACTGATAAACATGTGGACTCCTGCAACACTACTCCTATATCACATCAGAGCCATTCTCAAGCGAACGATTAGAAAAGAACTTCCCCTCACACCTCACAGTATTAGGTTCCTCCCGTTCAGGAAGAGCAGCAGTAATACGCCGTATGATCTGGTCATGCTGTTAGGACTTTATGCCCTAACAACCAGGCCATTAACTAAGCTAACATCTCCGCAGTCATCAATAAGATATTCTCTCTCTCTCTCTATGCACTCTGGAGGAGCCGCATGATTGACAGGCATGCTGAACCACCTCGCTCGACGAAGTCTGTGTTCCGAGAAGAGGTTGCCCATATACGCAGTGTGGTTGAGTCTTTCGATCCTGTTCAGGACTGGCTTGACTTCTGGATGCTTGTGTCTGTTTACCAGACTTTTGAAATGTCTATGATCTTAAAAGTGCAAAGTGTGTTTTTTATACTGGAGTGTAATTAATATGTGTGCAACTGTATAGTACAGTTTAAACGCACTTACTGGAAACAATTCCATGCAATGAAGAAAAAAAGAGAGCCATGGCTGAGAGTGCAAGACGCCCAACAAAGTGGTGACGGTAGCCCAGGCGAGCAGCGGCACCGCTCCTTTTGAGCTGCAGCACAAAATCCCCATGGGCAAGGAGTTTGTTTCGTTTCTCCATCAGTGATGCTGATAGCGCTTACGGACACCGGCGGAGGTGGACATCACCGCAACCACCCCGCACACACCTCCTCTCCTCTCCTCCGCAGGGGGAGTGGAGAGGATGTGTGTGCAGAGGGTTTGCGCATGCGCAGTAAGGGTGGTCACGCCACACACCACCACCACCGGATTGAACTCCGCCGTAAGCTGCTTCGCACCTAAAACCAAGAAAACTCCTCCCAAGACGTCGTATATAGGAGGTATTGGGAAACAGCTCCGGTTAAATTGGAACGCAGACCTAGGACAGCTGTCTTGAAGACGGCCGCTGCGTAGACGCGATTACCGAACCAAGGCCAACGCGCGCTTCCACGTCTACGACCTGTGTCCGGAGGGTATATATACAAACTATCTATGTATATCCACGCGGAGACCTCCGCTTTCCATACACTCACCAGTCCGTGCTGGCTGCTTCCTTCTTGTTTACGCTCGCGCAAACTTAGTAACTGTCCGCGTGCTCGCCAAACCACGTGTTGCGCTACTTAATTTTACTCGCGCCTCGCGGCGGTCCCTTCTTGGCCTCGCCGCTGCCTCGGCCGTGAAATCGCTGGAGCACGCCGCGTTCTATGCGCACTCGAAACGGGTACGTGCAGTGTCTCTTGCCAGCGCCTCCTCTAAAAAATAGAGGAGGCGCTGCTCTTGCTGACCTTCTCGGGTGCTTATTCTGCGCGCCAGCTCATTGTTCTCCCTGCTCCTACTGACCTCTCATGGGCGTGTGAGAGTGAGGTCGTCATCGCCATCATCATCATCAATCATCATCATCATTAGTGACTCAAGCCTCTTCTTTGTTCTCGTCTTTCTGCGAGTTTCCCTTCCATCATGTCTTAGCAACATGCCCGAGCAATCATGCAGGAACGAAGTGCTAAGAAAGGCCGTCACGTAACAATCTTGAGGCCGTTACAAAATTTCAAGGAGAGAATCATGGCAAATCAGCTCCTGTCACGTGATAGGCAAGCGGTAGAGCGATCTACATTCAAGCACCACTAAACGTCACAGAGTCCGAGCAAACTCGAGTGGTCCGGCCACCACGTGGGCCTTGTCTTACCCGAGAGGCACCATGCACAAAGCGTCAGAGGACGCTCGCTTGCCGACGCCTGTAGAATCACGTGACCCCGCGTCCTAGTTCTTTTTACTCCGTGCAAACAGTCTCGTTAGTGATCATCATCATCGTCGTCATCGTCATTATTATTATTATTATTATTATTATTATTATTATTATTATTATTATTATTATTATTATTATGGTAACATAAAACACACCAGAACACAAAGGGAAGAAGGAAGGAGCAAGCTGGCAACTGCCACCGAGTGGGGCACAACGCCTGCTTACCCTTTCAGCAGGAAGGAATAGATAGATGTGAAACATGGGAGGCCTTGTGATCGAGGTATATCACATCAAAGCATTTAAGACGCTCATTAGTGCTAAGGTGTTGGCTTGAAATAACAAAAGTTTGGGCATATGTTGGCATTCCATTTCAATATCAGGCACAAAACAGACCGGGGGACACAGTCTCTCGCCCCGCCACGGTGATCTAGTGGCTATGGTACTCGGCTGCTGATCCGAGGGTCGCGGGATCGAATCCCGGCCGCAGCGGCTGCATTTCGATGGAGGCGAAATGTTGAGGCCCGTGTGCTGTGCGATGTCAGTGCACGTTAAAGAACCCCAGGTGGTCGAAATTTCCGGAGCCCTCTAGTACGGCGTCTCTCATAATCAATCGTGGCTTTGGGACGTAAAACCCAAGAAATTAATTAACACAGTCTCTCGCAGTCGCTTTCACTCTGTCGTCGTGTACCTTGAGCGGGGGTGAACGTTGGTCTGCGTTTGTTCGCATTACATAGGAGTTTTTGTGACTGCCCCATTCTTTCAATGACAGATAAATAAAGCATTGAACTGAATTGAATTGAACATTATGTCACTTTGCTATGATTAGTCATTTTTCTGTGTGTGCCATTTACCTTCGCGCAGCGGAAAAGAGGAACGTGGAATCTTCAAAACATCGTTAATGTCGTTATCCAATTCTCACACTAGTTTCGGACACATCTCATCGCACTTGTGGTGTTTTACAGGCGGTACTGACTCGGCTGTCGCAGGAACTAACCGCGTACGTACAACAAGTCCGCAATATCCGTGTTGACTCGGATCTCACAGGAACTAACCGCGTAACCACGGTACAACAAGTTCGCGATATCCCCTCGCACCCTTCTTTGCATCCGAGTAAGAATTGGACTGCAACACAGCGCTGTCACCTGGCAAATCCCGCACGACACACGTCAGGTCAACGAGGGCCATCCGTTTTCCTGATGGGTGGAGACCGATGGAAGCCGACTAGGTCGCGGTGGGCTTCAGGGCGGCCGTCAAAAAAAGAAACCACACAAAACAAATAAAGCAGCACAAACAAACTATAACGAATGGAAGAAAAGGGTCGACTACAACCGTCGCTAACCCTTCCGTTCTGCTCCATATGCGGACGGTAAGCGATTGGGACAGGAGCCCATCGCCTTTTTTGTTATTCGCTAATTCAAACCGACGCTGGTGATGCGAGGCTTCTCCGCTGCGTGATGCTCTGACTACGCAGACGCATGCGCGTCGCTGGCGGACGTTTTGCGTGCTGAAATTCAAGAAAGTGTGGGAGCGACGGTGCTTTCTTTTTGCAAAAAGCCTATCTATCTATCTATCTATCTATCTATCTATCTATCTATCTATCTATCTATCTATCTATCTATCTATCTATCTCATACATACATACATGCATAGATAGATAGATAGATAGATAGATAGATAGATAGATAGATAGATAGATAGATAGATAGATAGATAGATAGATAGATAGATAGTCTGCCTGTCTGTCTCAGCCATACGAGACTTCCTGTACTCATGTCCGTCAGTTCACCTGCCTACACGCCGAGACCATATATCTCTACCCGTCTGCCTGCCAATGTCGCCTCCTGTCTGTCTGTCTGTCTGTCTGTCTGTCTGTCTGTCTGTCTGTCTGTCTGTCTGTCTGTCTGTCTGTCTGTCTGCTCGTGCGTCCGGCCTACCCGTCTGTCCGTCCGCACAGCCGCGCGCGTGCATTCCTTCGTCCGCGGTTGCAAAATCTCCGGGGCAGGAAAGCGCCCCCCCCCTCCCCGTTACCCCCCTTTCAGAGCGCGCAGCAGTTACACACTATGTGTTTACGTACGCCATCGAATACACACCGTGTTTTCCGATTACGCCGGTCTCGTCCACTCCTCCACTGTTGCCAAACGGCCCCCATTACAGCTCGACAAAGACCCGAAAATTGTTGTTGCTTACGACCCGAGGTATATACGTCCGTGCCGCACATTTCGGGCTGCGCGAACCATGCATCTTCCTTGCCCACAGAGGACTCAAACGACCCTGTAATGGACGACGCCACGATGCTATCTGGCTCGGGGTCGACGGAAGCATTATACGAGCAGCTCAAAAGGCACCGCGGCATCGATCACGCCGGGGGTGATGTGGCGAAGGGCCATTGAGATTTATACACAGATGGGTTCCGTTTCTAATTCCACCTGCTCTCCGTGTGGTCGTCGGAGTCCAGAACGCTGGAAATTGGAAGGTATAGGTGAATGCCTTTTCCGCGTGGTTCCAAGTGTGTCGAAATGTTCGCGGTCCGTTCGTTGCAACGGACTGCACCGGCCATGAGACTTGCGCAATGGCAAACGTCTTCTATGTAAGCGGGACGGCCTTGATTCGTTTGGTGATTGCCTCTTCGGAGAAGACGACTTATGTGCGGTGTCTCTCTCTCCCTCTGTGTGTGGCCCTGGTATGGAGCTGGTTTTGTATAACGGCCGGCCATTTAAACGATCACTTGTTCTCACTTCCACTTTACGTTCTTTTGAGTGAACTTCTATAATCGACTAAATTCAACCTGTTTTCATACCGTTGTAACTGTTTTAAGTTACTGTTTTAGGTTACTGTTTTTGAAAGTCCGCAGCGGTGGTCCGATGGTTGTGGTGCTGGATGCTGACCCGAAAGACGCATGCAGTTTGATCCCGTCCGCCGCGGTCGCATTTTCGACAGAGGAAAATCCTAGAGGCCTGTGTCTTGTGCATTATGAGTGCGTTAAAGGATTCCGGGTGGTCAAAATTTCCGGAGCCCTCGATTACGGCGTTCTTCACAATGATATCGCGGTTTCGGAAAGCGAAATCCCAGATTATTATTATTATTATTATTATTGTTATTGTTGTTGTTGTTGTTGTTGTTGTTGTTAAGACGACTGATTACGAACCAATAGAAAGAGGAAGACTGGCCGTTGCCTGAGAGCCATGTTGTATGTCTAATCAATATAACCAATTTTACCGCAACGGGCTTGTTTCCTCCCCGTATTATTATTATTATTATTATTATTATTATTATTATTATTATTATTATTACAAACTAACTAACAATAACGGCGTAATGAAACGACCGACGTATCCCTTGAATACCAACAGTGGCGGATGTGGTCTACCCTGGTTTATCAGAGCTGCGCAACTCCACGGCAGCTCACACTATATCGCACCTTTAACAAGAGCCCTATAGCTTGCCGCTGTTTACGAGCTTGCCACAAAAACCAGGCCACCGTACCAAGCACGCCGAGCTCTTCAACTTGACGAGAGCACTTCGGGAGACGACCGCGCTTCCGTCGCCACTTTGCTTATCGGCATCACGTGTGCCTTGTATGCCCACATTCTATAGACTGGTCTGGTCAGACAGCGCTGTAAACGAGTTTATCGTACCCTCGAGATAAACGGTTGGTCAACAACTCGTCATGTTCCGGCCAAGTCGAGTAGCACTTTGCATACTTGCACTAGTTACGCACAATCCTTTCCGGAGTCGCACGTCACGCATCCGGTCTACTATCGCTACTATCATACCAAGGCTTTCAGCACGTGCGCGACTTCAAAGATGGCAACGGTATGTTTCACATCGCGTGACGTCATGCTTAATTGATTTATTGATTTGTGGGGTTTAACGTCCCAAAAACCAGCTCCGATTATGAGAGACGCCGTAGTGGAGGGCTCCGGAAATTTCGACCTTATGGGGTTCTTTAACGTGCACTGACATCGCACAGCACACGGGCCTCAGCATTTCGCATCCATCGAAATGCAGCCGCCGCGGCCGGGATTCGATCCCGCGACCTTCGGATCTGCATTCGAGTGCCATAACCACTAGACCACCGTGGCGGGGCTGACGTCATGCTTATTTCAGTGTTGTACGAAATGTTTTTCTTAATGTCTGTCATCACGTTCCCGGTTCCATCGATAGTTGCGCTGTCATTCTCTTTCACACAATCGACATCGTGCATTTCTAATGAGTATGGAACTTTATTTCGAAGAAAGGTGTTGAAGGACACTTGGTGCAATAAACTGCCACGCACTTAAAACACGTGATGAAGAAGAAATATGACGCTAACTTTATTTGATTGTATTTCGTGCAATCTACATTATGTCGCCACAGAGATAACACTAAGGAGCTTGCTGGTCCTATACCAAAATAAAACGTACCATTCGATAGCACTTCGGTCTGCTAAAGAGATTTAAAACTCGATATATACGCCTTAGAATTTCCGTGGCGATTTCAGTGGACAGTGGAATTTCAGTGGACAGCAAATTAGACAATGATAATGATTATGATTCTGGACAACTATCAAATCTGTTATGACTTCAAAAACGACCTGGCGGAAGTACACGGCCATGTGGCCTGGTTTATAAATAAATCTAAATAAAATAAGTCGCGCACGATGATCCTCGAGGCTTGTTTCGGCTGCTGCTGCTGCTGCTGCTGCTGCTGCTGATGATGATGATGATGATGATTATGGCGGCATATACAAGGGAGATTATGAATCTAACTGCTATCGCAGTTGAGATTAACACATGCGAAGTTAGCCGCCAAATGCAGACCGGTATGTGGGGAGAGTTTAGATTACGGTCGACGTAAAATAATTAAGATTGATTATGATGCTAACAACTGCACAGATGATTCTGAAAAAAAAAACGAAAAAGAAAGCAGTTGCTGCTCAACGCATCAGAATCGAGCAGCTCGTGCACTCCGCTTCGGAAACACCGTGTAACTGCAACCCTCGAAAACATTTCTCTCCATTCCGTGGTATTTCTATAAAATGTGCTTGCAGCTCTCAGTGCAGTTTCCGCTAAGACCACAAAAACGTCACCAACAAATTTTGTAATGTACAACGCTTTATGTACGGATTCCCGGAGCGTTCCAATCATGGCTGACCGCGCCCTAGACGATATATACATTCCAGGCCCTTGGACGCAAGAAAAAGATAGAAAACCTTTAATGAAATGCTGCATATGTTTGCCTCGCAATGGGCCTGACACGCTACTCCAGGTTCTGGGTGATGATGCAAGGTGTGCGGCGTGCTTTGCCTGAGAATTAGGTGCAGGCCACTGAATACAAGGTATCTTCTCCTAACCCGGGGCGTAAACGGACACGAAATCAGCTTAAAACGGATGAGTCGCTCAAACAGAACGCGGTGCATCCCACTTACAAACAGCAGCAGGGAACGATGCAGACGGCATAGAGTCAGCGATAGCGCCTGACGGACGAGCAGCAAATTTCGTCGGGCAACCCGAGCTGAGTGATCGCTGCTGTTGAACCGGGCGGCAAGAGGGCGTTGTCGTCGCGTGCAATCATCGTGTCAGGCCTCGCATATGCGTGTGTACACGGGCCACTTATACGTGGGAAAGGCTATAAGGCCGGGTATAAGGGGCCGATGTAATTTGCAGGAGACACTCCAATGGCCTACCGCATCGCTCACGTTCCGTCCTTCTCCGTCAGCAGTCGGAGTCAGCGGCCATCGACGCTGCCACGGCTCCTCGCCTCTCGGCTTCCGTGAATCGCTGCGTGGGGGAACCGGTGGCGCGGAAGATCGAATACATCTGCAGAGGTCCGGTCGTTTCACTTGGGAACGTCCAGTTTCTGCGTTTTCTTCGGCGTTTGAGGTACACTAGAGTTAAATTCTATTTTCGAAACTACAACACAAACGCAATAAAGGTAGACGCCTTTTCGGTGCCTCAGCGAATTCTTAAAGAGCCCACCCTTTACTTCGCACGGCGATATCTCTTCGTCATTCCCCGACCGGATGAGATTTTCTGCAACTTTCGCCTTCATTAAACGTAACCGTGTTCTCAAACTGAAAGCTTTTCATGCACCATGCTGACAATTGTACCACTGTTGACAAAAACGATTGAGAACAGGGAATATCGCAGGAGCCGACGTTTCGACAAGTGGACTTGTCTTCGTCAGTCGCCGTCCTGGCGAAGATAAGTCCACTTTTCGAAACGTTGGCTCCTGCGACATCCCTGTTCTACATCGTTTTTAGCGATCTGTTCATCGCTTCAAGCCTCCGTCTTCCCCTGAGCTTCACTTCTAGATTGAATATTCACACAGAAATACCCGAAGTCCACGTCCAACTCCTAGAGTAACTGACCTTTTAAAACGGACGCCAGTGGTCAACTGGTCAGTGGTGATAACAAGCGAGGGACGTTTAGAATATTGGTTAAGAAAACAACGCTGTAAGGACGTTGATCAAACCAGAGTCGTTACAAGTAAGGACCTATAGTTACAAGCGTACATGTGTATCAATACAGCACCGAAACTGAGCCTTCAGTGACAAAACAAGGAATCGGTGAGGATCTGCACTAGGCCTGACAACATAACTGATCGTAACAAAACAGGTTATAAGTGGCTATTCATCGTTGTACCGCTTAAACGAAGGACGGCTATAAATAGCATTCCGATCATAATCAAAGTCACGGCGAAGGAGCGAGCGTTCTATAAGTGTACGTGAGGGGTGAAAGAATTTACGAGCCAGCCAAATGCGATCCAACCAGGTGGAGTCGTCGATAACTTAGCAGTAGATAGTCATCGCAATACTCGCACGACCGGTCGCAGTTCAAGCTTTTACAGCGCCGTAAAACATTGCAGCAACGTTGCGAATGTGTTCACCGCAGCAATGTGTTGGCAATGCAAATGGCCCGTGTTCGGGTACTCAGGCGTGTCAGGTCGATGGCTCTGAGCAGGCGGACGTGTCGCGAGCGCTTCTTGACTTGATCGGAGAGAAGTTACAGCGAGGACGTCGAATCGGCGCCACCCCGCATAAAACGCCCGGCAACCGATAGCGATCGATGAAAGAGACAGAAAGGAGGGCTTCAACACGGACCCCACTGTAACACAACATGCAAAACGGGAATGCATACCAGCGCCTTGTGCGTCGTATTAGTGTTCTTTTTATTTGTTTATTTTTTGTTGTTGTTGATTGGTGCAGAGGTTACGCAAAGTTCAGAGAACCATTTGTTGTCGTTGTTGTTGCTGCTGCTGCTGCTGCTGCTGATGATGATGATGATGATTCGTGCAGAGGTTACGCAAAGTCCAGAGAACCGCCCCGCCACGGTGGTCTAGTGGCTATGGTACTCGGCTGCTGATCCGAGAGTCGCGGGATCGAATCCCGGCTGCGGCGGCTGCATTTCGATGGAGGCGGAATGTTGAGGCCCGTGTGCTGTGCGATGTCAGTGCACGTTAAAGAACCCCAGGTGGTCAAAATTTCCGGAGCCCTCCACTACGGCGTCTCTCATAATCAGAGCTGGTTTTGGGACGTTAAACCCCACATAACAACAAGTTCAGAGAACCATTTGTTGTTGTTGCCATGGAGACTTTCCTTTAAGGCATAATTTTTGCCTTGTATGCGGATATGTTGCCAAACCTGTGTTGTGTATGAAATGCACTGAAACATTCATCCACTAAGATACCAAAGGCAGATATTTGTCGTATAACGGTTGTCAGAGTTGACGTCACCTAAGGTACACTCACATACGGTACTCGGATGGTTCCGCTTTAATATTTTTTTTTCTGAAAGACGCACACACGAACGACTTATAGGGAGATGAAGCATTTCCTTTCCTCTCCATATTAGCCCAATATTAATCTTTCTGCTCTGTTCCTTTGTTTCTTCCGTAGGACGACCGACCGGAAGTGATGAGCGGAGGCTGCCGCCAAGGCTCGCCAGCGAACAACAAATCTCAACCGTCCAATAAAAGGGGCATCCCTCTTTGTCTCTCTCTCCCTTCACTTAATTTACACTTTGGAGTGTGTTCCTTAATTTTTAAACCCGATGCATCCAGCACGGGGGCAAGGTCACCAATGTGTACACACACACGCACACACGCTTACACGCAAGGCCACTACACACGGACAGAAGATGTACACAACGAGCTTATCTGGCATGGCGCCGCGCGCGGTGTCTTGCGCGCACGACGCTCCAATTGCGCTCGTCAACTTGAAGCACGCGCTTGCAAGTGCGAAATGAAAGGGCGCTTCCGCCGCCAAGCGCCCGTCACTTCTCGGAAGTCACCGCATCCGCGATCGAGGCGGTTGCGATGGCCCGCGGAATGCCTACGCTCTGTTCTCACTAGTTCAGTACAGCCGAAGCCAAGGCTATGAGGCCATCGAGCGCAGAACTTCTCCGAAGCGCGACGAAATGCCATTGATTCGGACACGCACCTGCCAGACCCTACTCCCAACAGCGGTAGGCGGACCCTACTCCCAATGGCACTACTCCCAGACCCTACTCCCAATGGCAGGCCTGTCATTGGCAGATGACGAAGCCGCGGAAGGACACGTTTAACGTGTGTTCGCCCTCCGGATTGGCCGAAGAGGCCTGTAGCTTCCACAGTGCTGCACGGAACTTCTGAAACACATTTTGGCGCATGGAACGTTGAATCGCCCTGTAGCCCCACGCGCGGCCATACGTTCATTTGGGCAACGACGAGCTCCACCACGCCCCCTATATGGCGTTTCACGACGCGACCTCTTCCCATGTTTGTGGTCGCTCAACTTAAAAGGCGCTATACGCACGCCTCAGATGTGGCGGCACAGGCCGCGAACGATGATTATCTAAGTTATAGGGGTGTTAATGAGGAGAGCACCAGCCTTCAGATGCTCGCTTTGCTTCTGTATATGATGCCTTCCTTCACCGTTGTATTTATCTTATTTGATTTTTTTTGTCGAAATTTGTTTCATGTATCAAAACTTGTTTGCATCAAGGTCCCCGTCATCCTAATGTTCAAGTACACTGATCCACTAGCGTGTATCATTATTTCTTGTGCACCCTTTCTTCTTTCTTTTCAATGTTATTCACCTATACATATTTCTTGGTCCTAAAAGCTTGCACTGTACGCTGCTGTCATTCCAAGGGCGCTGTCATTCCGCCATGGTACTCACTGCAGTAGCTCTCTGTGAGACCTTCTCTCTTTCACGAAAAGACAAAATAAACACTGAACTGAATTGACTGAATTAAATTGAAAGAAGAAGGCGCTACTTGTCCAGGCCTCGGAAAGGAGCTGCCCGCGCCGCGGTGGTCCAGCGGTTACGGTGCTCAACTGGTGGCGAAAGCGCCAGAGGCCTGTGGGCTGTGCGGTGTTAGCTCATGGTAAAGAACTCCAGGTCACGTGATCGAAATTTACTACGACGTTCCTCTCCTTTCTAGTCTCTCACTCATGCCCCGCCACGGTGGTCTAGTGGCTAAGGTACTCGGCTGCAGATCCGAGGGTCGCGGGATCGAATACCGGCCGCGGCGGATGCATTTCGCGAAATGTTGAGGCCCGTGTGCTGTGCGATGTCAGTGCACGTTAAAGAGAACCCCAGGTTGTCGAAATTTCCGGAGCCCCCCACTACAATGTCTCTCATAATCATAGCGTGGTTTTGGGACGTGGACACACCAGAAATCGATCGAGTGTTTCACTCCCTATCCCCGTAGACGTTCAGTCGCACAGAAAACAGAGTTCTTTCCTTAACCGAACCACAATTATTATTGTTACTAGAGGAAGCACGTGGCAGCGCCATGCCGTAGTGCAGGGCTTCGAAAATTTCCGCCAGCTGGGGTTCTTTAACGTGCACTGACGAATGGGCGTGTATTCTTACGTCAGTGTTCAATTGATTGATTGATTGATTGATTGATTGATTGATTGATTGATTGATATCGAAACGAGCGCGTACTGACGCGGAATCCCCACCTAGCGGGCACATGAAGGTTCCTTCTGTTTTCTAGTTTCTTTTTTTCTTCAGCGTTTGCTCAAACACACACTCATTAACACCTCTTTTGGAGCTCGACAGAGCCGAGTACGAAACCACGCGACTCAGAGACGGCCAGCGCGTCGCCGTCCCACGCGCCCCCGCGCGAGGTGGGTGGCGACAAATGCAATTAGGCCCCGCTTAATATATATGCACACTCCACGCTGCACACACATACACACGTATGTGTACATACACACGCTGTCGCAAATGAGAAATTTTGGGCGTCGAGATTACGTTATTGCGCGACACACATATATCTCAATGTCAAAGCGGCAGCGGAGCCTTTTTATATTACCCTTTCTTTAAATTTTTGCTAATTCATACACACACACGGGCGCACTCCGCAGTGTGCGCAGCCCACTCATTGGTCACACGATGTGCGCAAGCGCACGGATTCGTCACGGGACATCCATTAAGCGAAAGCGACGTCGTCCTTGTCGTCAGCCACGTACGTATAGTCTGTTTCAGGAGTTCCGTGCAGCAGAGCCAAGGCCACAAGGCCATCGAGCGCCGAATTCTTCCGAGGCGAGACGGAATGTCATTGTTCGGACACGCACCTGCGAGCCACCCCTGCCAATAAGGGGGCCTCACTCCATTCTCCTCCTCCTCCTCCTCCCCTTTCCAAGGCTTCTCCTGCCTCTGCACGGTTCGCGACTGGCAGATGCCATGGTGCGGAGGGATACGTTTAACACGTGTGTGCCCTCCTGATTGGCAGAAGGGGGGCTGTAGCTTCCACGGTGGTGCACGGAACTCCTGAAACAGACTACAGATGCATGTGCGCGCGCTTCATATCTGCGGCTTTGTTTGCGGTCGGCTTGCTATATGGGCGTCGGTCGTACATGTAGTGTTCGGTCTTCCCAAGGTTTCGTTTTACACGAGTGGTAGGTCGCACTCGTTATGCGACGTCATTTAACTCTCTGTATAACCGCTACTGCATAGCCGGGTTGAATCTGGTTTGCGAAACCTCGAGAGCATACGAGTGTAGTGGGCATTTAATGTTGAAGCTCTGAGTCCTGGCCGTGCTGGTGCCCGCTCAAATTAGCCTAGCTCGGGGAGGACCCAATCTTGCGCTTGACCCAGTACTCACAGTGCTACAGAATAGCGATTATGCGAAGGAAAAAAGATAGATAGATAGATAGATAGATAGATAGATAGATAGATAGATAGATAGATAGATAGATAGATAGATAGATAGATAGATAGATAGATAGATAGATAGAATAGATAGATAGATAGATAGATAGATAGATAGATAGATAGATAGATAGATAGATAGATAGATAGATAGATAGATAGATAGATAGATAGATAGATAGATAGATAGTCAGCCTGCGCAAGACGCATTCATGTCCCCGAGCCACTACCCGCCCTCTTGGCGTCAGCGCACAGCTACACGAAGCAACAGTGGCACGTAACAGTGATAGACAACAAAAAGAAAGACAGATAGATGATTCTGTGGTTGCACTATTTATCATTCATGTTATTCGAACATTCATACACTTTCGAGCCAGTTTTGGCATGTATATACCAATTAGTGAACACGACGCGAGTTTTTCTCTCTTTTATTATTTGTACAGCGTACCTTGTGTACCACACCGTTTGCTCCACCGTTTCCTTTTTTTCCTCTTTCAGTCACTTCGCATGAGCCCCATAAAGGTATCACCTCATGATATGAAAAAAAAAAAGCAAGCAATAAGTAGACAAGGGGCACGCGAACACTAGACTCATCCCTGTAGACATCTCGCTTACGTACGCGTCTACGAGAAACACGACGGAAATTCCCAGTTCAAGCAACTCTGCAAAACGCATTGTTCCTCCGCACTGCAGACTCTCACGCATGCCGTATACATACAAGCACCTATAGTCTGCGCGTTCGGGCATGTTGTTAAGTTGTTAGGTCGTAAAGCAAGAAAAGAAAATCGCCTCGCTGATGCTATTTTTTCGCTGACCAACAATGCCTCAAGCCCTGGAAAACATCGTTGATAAAAAAAAAAAAGTGGGAGCAAAACAGGAACAAGCGGCAAGAATGTTATCTCGACCCTTGCGTTCCATGAATGAACTTAATTGTGCAGACAGGAAACGCCTGCCATTCCTTAGATAATTGTTCCCCGGCGCTTTCTTTGCTCTGTGTTGTTTTTGTCGCGAGTCGTGGCTGTTCTGGGTAAAGCTATATACGTAAACTCCGTAGTCTGCACAGGCTTTGCATATGTAAAAGAGAGCTCCTCCGTAGGAGTCAGTCCATGAATGATGTTTGCTCAGATTAGAATAATGGCGAACCAAGATTGATCGCTTTAGCTCAATCGGAGCCGGAAGTACACTGAATACACGTTGAATCGATGAGACCCTAGCATTCAGCGTAAACCTTCGCATTTAAATGTGAACATTTAACAGAGATCTGTCTGGTTGGGACGAAATTAAAGGTGAAAACAGGGGGACACCAACCAAATTATAATCATTTAAAAGTAAAATTTACTCCTAAAGATGAAAAAAACCCGACGTTTCGGGTCCCACTCGGACCCTTCTTCAGGGGTGACTGGAGGGCACCAGACAGCAGCAGTCTGGTGGCCTCCAGTCACCCCTGAAGGCCTTATAAGCACTGCTGCTGTCTGGTGCCTTCCAGTCACCCCTGAACGGTCCGAGTGGGACCCGAAACGTCGGGTTTCTTCATGTTTAGAAGTAAATTTTACTTTTAAATGATTATAATTTGGTTGGTGTCCGCCTGTTTTCACCTTTAAACCTTCGCATATACTCGTAATTATGATGTAACGTGCCTTTTGCACGAATTCTAGTCGCCACTTTAGTGGTGGGCAAAATGGCCATGGCCTTGATCATCATCATCGTCGTCATGATTATCATCAGCCGATCTTATGACGAAAGCCTCTCCCAATGCTAGATAGACGGAATGGATACCAAGAGAGGGTAAGCGCAGCCGTGGAGTGACGAAATTAGCATCAGATGCATGGAATCAGGTCGCACAGGACAGGAAAGGATGGCCTTGATACTCTCAACCAATTCGATCCGGGAAAAGCTAGTGAAAAAGCTAGGGAAAAGAAATTTAATAGTACATCATAGCGGCACAAGGTGAACTATACCGTTAAAGGTGCATGCTTGTTTCACCAAGTGAAAATTACGCCTCCTGCGCGGGAATGTCCCGCCACGGTGGTCTAGTGGTTATGACACTCGGCTGCTGATCCGAAGGTCGTGGGATCGAATCCCCGCCGCGGCGGCTGCATTTCGATGAAGGCAAAATGTTGAGACACATGTACTCTCCCTTACAAAAATTTCTAGTAGCATTAAATTGAATGTCTACAGACAATTGTTACTAGAACATACCGACAACTAACAGACTGTCTAGCAACAGTCTACATACTTCTCTACCAACTTCCTGTGGACACCCTGCCTGCAATTGGCCACCAACTTTCAACAGACACCTGTTTCTAGGGTGTCTGCTGACTTCATATTAACGTCCTATAATCCTTTTTCTTTTGACACCCTAGAAACATATCTAAAGACAATTGTTACTAGAACCTACCAACAACCTAAAGGGTGTCTAGAAACGGCCGCGATGTCAGAGCGTGTTAAAGGAACTCCACGTGGGCGAAATTTCCGGAGCCTTCCACTACGACGTCTCTTATGATCATATCGTGATTTTGGGACGAAAAACCCTAAAAAAATCAATCAATCTCTTCTGGCAAACTGGGTGGAGTTCCCTTTCGCTCTGTCTGCAGCAATAGAAGTGACTTCCCGGAACGGCGGAGCTTTTCTTGTTCGTTTGTTTTCTGGACAAAATGGCGGTGGTTTCGCGAGAAAGAATAAAGGAGATCGAGCCGTCGGTTGCCAAGAAGAAAAATTCCAACGGGCTTGCGGACTTCTCTCGCCGTCCACCTATCTCTGCTCCAGTAATTCGATGCAGCAGAGCCAAGGATACGCGACTATCGAAAGCAGCTTGTTGTGAATAAAAATGTAGTGAGTGACAGTGTACGGAACTACGCTGTCCCTTATGCTGCAGTGTCCGCCGCTAGCAGACGACAGGGCGCGGGAGGATTTTTCTCGTACTGTTTCTCGTATGTTTTTCTCGCAAGTTACTCTGTCGCAATACCTGAAGTCCCTAGATTTTTTCGCTTAAAGAAACGGAAAGAAATATCCAGGGACTTTAGCAATACCGAATGTACCATTCTTAGACCGAGAAGGCGCTTCTGAAAGCTAGGACACGCTCCCAAAATAAAAATACAGCTGGCGACACCGCCTTGAAGTCCCTGCACCAGCTCTCTGTGACGTCATGGACACTGAAGATACCTGCTAGGGCCCAGCCCACCTAATCACTCGGCGGTAAAATTGAATTGCATACTGCTCTTTTGCGGCCAGACTCGGCGTGTAACGAGTTTCGCAAAATTCCGTGCAGCCAATCCGGCCGAAATACAAAAAAAAGAAGAAAGACTGATATTTCGTATATACGTAATAATGTTGTGTTATGATGTTATATATGTTGTAATGAAGTGATTGTGAACATGCTTGATATCTTTACTTTAGCAGGTTTTATTACTTGTTTATATGTATATAAGTGTACTCTGGTTGATGTACTCCGACATGGACCGACCACTAGCCAATGTAGGCTATCGCGGTCCATATAGTTTGTAAACATTTCCTTCCATTTTCCAATAAGACTGATTGATTGATCGATTGATTGATTGATTGACGTCATGCTTGCGTTGAGATGCACAGGTCCCGACACGACATCAATAAAATGAAACTTTGACCTTCACTTTCTCTAATAATAACGAACGCATGATAGCGAAATCAACAAGAGAATTCTCACAGAATCATTTGTCCGTACAAAACTGATATACTGTTTCACTTTAGTGTCGCTTTAAGATGTATTAGGCTACCTGATTGGTCGCACAGGGCTGTAGCTTCCACAGTGCTGCACGGAACTAGCGCGACGAAGTGCAGTCAGGTGCTGAAAATACCGCGCGGTCAGGCGAAAGCGGCGGTATATACACGCCTGCATGTTTTCGCTGGGGAGCTCTTTTCCTGGAAAAACGGCGCGCCTCTCTATCGGCGTTGATTGCGGCGACAAAGGCGTGCCCCTTACCCCCTCCGCTTTCGCTCAACCACGTGATCTCCCCAAGAAAAAATTGCTACGCCCGCTCCTTCTATCAACAACCGGCTCATTTCGGACGGGTGACAGGTGCGAGTTTTTTTTTTTTATTGATGTAAAAATAAATTAAGGAGTCTCGTCGCACCGAATACCGAACCAGTTCCACGTATAAGAATAAATAAATAAATAAATAAATAAATAAATAAATAAATAAATAAATAAATAAATAAATAAATAAATAAACAAACGGCACTACTGTTTATCTTCATCATGTCATGATTTTAACGGAATATCTCGAAGTAATGTTGTCTGTCAGTACATGAACATTATTTGTACAGATTTTGTCCACAGTGACCTAGATGGCCACTTTATATTACAGTCGCGAGAAAATGTTTTGAGGAAAATGGGTGCCGCAAACAGCTATTTCGTTCTCGCATTCTGAGTATGTTGGTTCAAATCAAGTGGTCCAGTCTAAGTATTCCTGTTCTATCACTGCAATGAACTTGTGCTATTCAACGTTGCAGAGCTGTGTTACTCGGACTTTAAAGTTTTTGCTGGCTCCATGGTATCCAAACTTTTGCTCGTGACTGTATGTTCGCTCAATGAGGCATCCATTGACGCAGTGGTCCTTTGTGCACGTAGTGCCTTTTGTTGTTCCTTTCTTTTTTCTTGTTTTTGCGTTGTTTCCTTTTCCTTTCATATCAGTTTCATGATACTGAGATAGCCGGTTCTGACGTAGCTTGCCTTCTCATGATTTTTACATCTTTAGATAAGAAAAAAAAACAATGTATATTCTTCAGACAGGCACCTCCTCCGCATAAAATAATCACACAAAAATCAGCGTAACATGCACAATCTTGCGCGCGTACATGAGCGCAAAAATTACACCGGCGACACTTCTGTGACATTTGATGTATACAACGAGTAGGTCACCGGTATACGTTCTTGCCACACTGAATCGTTCCGTGGATGTGCTCCCGAACGAAACGGGAATTCTCACAACGCCTTATAGATCAACATCCTGGCACGTCCAAAACTAAAACACCGCAAGATCACATGCCACCGTTATCTCTTATTTTCTTTCTTTTTTTCTTTAAATTTTGCACACGGGAACCAGCGCCGCCTGTGTCGTTTCCGGCGCTGTCGGCGTGTAGCGGTGCGGGGCCGTTCGCTCTACAAACGAAATTTACGATGCACCGAAGGAAATGGAAGCAATAGGAAGGGAGGGTGTCCTACATTTCATTTTGCTTGTTAGGACAGCGATAAGGTCTTTGGACTCGTCACAAGTGACTGGGTCCCGCTCAGACAAAACCACCGTCGTGCCGGCAGTATAGCGGAACAACTGGCATGGTCCGATGTCCTCCAGAGCCACATTTCACCGCCCGTCACAGTGTATAAGGAGACCTGTCTGTCGAGGAAGGCCACCTATATCCTTAACTGAGAGTTATGTTGTACTCACGAACGCCACCCGCAACGGAAGTATGATGCGGCCATAAAGTTCAATAACGCGCCTTGACAGCACTTATACCGCAGTCGGAAGTGCCAGCGCTAACTCGGCAACAAGAACTACGACTCAGGTTTCTTTGTGTCCGCTGCACCCGAGCGCCGCACACAGACAGTCCCGTTCTAAGCGAGACCTATTGAAAACTCGGGCGTCTCGCCTGCCGTCTATGAGGGTTCGAATTTCATGTCATGTGTCACTCGATGTCATTTCTATCTATCTATCTATCTATCTATCTATCTATCTATCTATCTATCTATCTATCTGACCCTCGGATCAGCAGCCGAGTACCATAGCCACTAGACCACCGTGGCGGGGCACTATCTATCTATCTATCTATCTATCTATCTATCTATCTATCTATCTATCTATCTATCTATCTATCTATCTATCTATCTATCTATCTATCTATCTATCTATCTATCTATCTAGAAACGTGGGACTTAGAAGAGAGAGAGAGAGCAAACATATATTTTAACAAAGTGAGGGATCTTCCTCGTAGGGTGGAGCCCTTAGTTCAGGGCCCCATTGGCTCGCGCCACTCCACGTGCTCGCTGGATCAGCCGACGCTGCTCCTGCGGCGCTGAGCTGGTCAGCGCAGTCTCCCAGGAGGAATGTGATGGTGATGGGATAGGGGAACAGCCCCGTGGACATGGGCATTCCCACGTGCAGTGATAAACTGTGGGCTCCGCTCCACAGTAGGGGCAGTATGAGGGATATTGTGTGGGATGAAAGAGGTGTAGGGTGAAGAGACATGGGAAGGAATTAGTCTGTAGTTGCCGCCACGCGACAGCTTCCTCCCGGGTAAAGGAATGGTGTGGTGGGGGGAAATAACGTCGGCTTTGTCTGTAATGTTCTAGAGTGTCAGTGTAGTTCAATGGTTCTGTTGGTGCGTCGTCTGGATTGGACAGCTCCTCCGATGGCGCCCGGTTTGTGATCTCTCGGGCTACCGCATTAGCGCGTTCATTGCCATGGAGAGAGGCGTGTCCAGGTGTCCAAACGATACGCACCCTGTGTAGTAATGAGGGGTGTAAAGATGTCAGAATGCGGTGTGTGTACGGTGTCACCATTCCTTGTGCTATGTTCCTGCAGGCAGTTTGCGAGTCAGTGACCACTGTCGTAGGTTCGTCCCGTGCTGGTAGGAGAGAAGCATGTACAATAGCCAAGGCGACAGCGGCCTCTTCCGCCATGGCACTGTCGTTAGTGTTAAGCGTGGCCGAAACGCTTACAGTGTCGGTGTTGTCTACTACGAAGAGACACATGGCCTGTCTTTGTGGGTACCGTGGAGAAACCATACAACTTGTCCGAAGAAGGCATCTACCACTGCCATAACACGACGTTCCGGATTACTTAATCGTGGTAACGTTAGAAGGGTTCGAACATCTGTGACCGGAGCTTTTCCGTAAGGTTTAGTCAACTGTTGCAAGTAAAGAAGAAAAAGGCGTACATGCTGATACGTAATGACCCGCATTCCATCGTTAAAGGTAAGTCAAGGAAATGCCTTATTCGATGCTAAAAAGTACTGGTCAATGCTTGATGGGGTTTTTATGCACCAAATCCACGGTACTGTCTCGAGGCACGCCCTGAATAGTGGAGGGCTTTGGAGTAATTTTGACCACCTAGGAAACCTTCTACCCGCACCTAAATATGCGTACACGGCTTACTTTTATTTTTTTTTTTCGCCACCCGTACCAATATGCTTCCTCCAGCCTCCCAAGTAACACCCTAGCCGCTATGCTTAGGAGTACGCGATTACACCAGGCACGAAAATGTACACTTGGGAGTGTACTGCAAGCCTGGTAACCAATCACACACGTAGTGATTACAAACTGCACTCGCACACGAAACACGCATTCGCATCAGTTATTCCTTTCCGTTGATGGTTGAATTATTGCATTCGCGTACATACATAAAAGAGAAACATGAAGTGAACACAGTGGAACGATCCATGCTCACAAGCTTCAGCGTCGAACAGGCAAACGAGGCACGTGCCTTTGAGGCCGTGTTATGGTCGCTAGCATCCACCAGCCGTGTAGCCTTAAAGGAGCAAACGTTCACAGCGCCCCGTGCGGCACTTCTCTTCGCGGCTCCCTTTCCGTTGCCCCCCTGGTGGCCATAAATACGTGTCTACCCGACGCCACGCCGCCGCACATGCGAGAGCCATATAAACGTCATCTCCCGTTCGCGCCTGTATGTCTTCCCCTCTCATATAGTTCATCCAGAACACAGAGGGCCCGCGACGTTTTGTCTGTACTGCGTTCGGGTCCCGCTTGTTCTCCCGTATATCCTCCCATACATAAGCTAGGGAGCGCGCCCTTCGCTATACGAACCCAATGCAAACTTGTACGTATACCAAAGAAGCCACCACCCTCCATGGAGCTTTGCTCGAACGCTCTTACTTGTACGACTTCTTCTGGTGTACTGGGAACTCGTGCGTGCTTGGCTCGTGGGCACGTTTGCTGGGAGGCATCCCTGTAGTGCTTCCCTTTATGAGTTACGACGTCGAACGAACGTGGCGTTCCTGCGCCGGATGTTGCGGGTATTCTGTTGGAACTTGCGAGTGCAGTCGGCGACTGCATTGAAAGGCAGCAAGACGGGATTGACTGCGCAAGAGTTTGATGCTGTTGTAACTATAGGGAGCAACTCTGGCGCTGTGATCGTTTAGGTATGCTGCAGTTGTAACGATGAGTTGCAGGCTTTGTTGTTGTTGTTGTTTTTGTGGGGTTTAACGTCCCAAAACCAGCTCTGATTATGAGAGACACCGTAGTGAAGGTCTCCTGAAGTTTAGACCACCTGGGTTTCTTTAACGTGCACTGACATCGCACAGTACACGGGCCTCAACATTTCGCCTCCATCGAAATGCAGCCGCCGCAGCCGGGATTCGATCCCGGGACCTCCGGATCCGCAGCCGAGCGCCATAACCACTAGACCATCGTGGCGGGGCGATGAGTTGCAGGCGTATTTGTCTTTAAGTTAAGCCAAACAGTGCGAAGGACGAGACAAAATGGAATTCTGGGAGTTCACGTTAGAAAACAGCAGTGCAATCATGAGTCCCATCGGAACGGGGGACTATCAGGATCTATTTGCACACCCGTATCTAGAAAAATGTAATACGGCAGGATGATGATGATGATGGTGGTTCGGTTAAGGAATGGAAGCTAATTTCTGCAGCCCATACCGAGAGCACGGCTAAGCGTCCGTGGGTGTAGGGGAAAGGGACTGAAAGAGATAGAAAGGGAGAGAAAAGCCGTAGTGAAGGGCTTTTCAGGGGTTTATGCTATAGAAGATTAGTCTTCCCATGTTCTGTTCCAACAAACTAGTGAAGACACACAAATTTATGCACTTATAATTTCATTTTTGTAGTTATCGCTTTATTTTGTTTTGCTTGCATGGAAAGTTCGAAGTGCGAAGTATATGTACAGCCTGACGGAGGAACTGGGTCAGCCGGTTATGAGGGCGTGGGAGAGGCCCTCAGTGCGGAGTTGAGCTGTACCCAATTATAGTCATGAGAAAACTTTTGGTTGACAACTGCGTGGTGCAGAGAACAATTTAATCGTTTACTAGGTGACTTTTCTGAAATAGCACTGTAAAGAAACAAAATGCAGCGAGAACAGTGAGCCATAAAGGAAGGCTCAAGGCATAGGAACAGTTGCACAAAGTTGCTGAACACACAGTGAGTCACATATATGTATAGAGCATGCCCGTACAGTGATGCGAGTGACGTGCTACAACGTGTGTGACTTAGGTGTGAACATGTAGTTCTACACGTGTAGGGAAGAGGTATTCAATGTTTGGAAGATCGCCGTAGATTTCCTCTGCCTGATATGCTCAAGCCGCGGTCCCTGTGAGAGTGGAATTAACAGGCGCGAGGTGTGGGCTGCTTCCTCAGAGGAAACTCCAAACATTTCACAGTCTCCTGATCAGCGCACTCACTTGAAAGGGACCAAGGAAAGAAAGAAAGAAAGAAAGAAAGAAAGAAAGAAAGAAAGAAAGAAAGAAAGAAAGAAAGAAAGAAAGAAAGAAAGAAAGAAAGAAAGAAGAAAGAAAGAAGAAAGAAAGAAAGAAAGAAAGCTGCGATCTCCGTTCCAAGGCCGCATTTCACACGTACTAATGAGGCGACTTCACCTCCGCCAAAGTGCCGCCAGAGATGCGACCTTTATTTCACGCGCATTTTAAAGGCACGGTCCTCCCGCATAAATCCGTGCATTGAAGCGAAGGCTAGCGAAGTACTGTTCAACCAGAAACGAGTGCCACGGACGCGCACTTTCCAGTCGTTGACGAAAAGCTCGAACATCGTGCCATATGCAGATATGCCATGATCTGACGTCACTGAAAGGCGACGTGTTTTAGCGTTCGCACGACTGTAAGCTGTAGGTTCGCGACGTCACGTGAGTGTAATCACAACATCGTGCACGGTTTCTGCAGCTCATAACAATGGCTTGTTGGCCGAGGTCGTACATGGCAATTTAGTACGACAAGCCGGCAGCAAAAGGAAACAGCAAAGAAACCCAGGTAGGAAATAGACATAGTAGCAGGAAAACTGCCGCACTAACAATTGACTTACTTCCCGAAAAAAAAAAAAAAAGCGCGTCCGCATAAATACAGTGGAGAATGCGCGACAGTGCGGCATGTCACTGGAAGGCAATTTAACGACACGCAGCCTTCTTTTTCGAGTCAGTTGTGGTTAGTCTAGTTGTTAGGCCCCCACCATATTCCAGTTCCTGTGTCTGCTTCCTACTTCAGGTTTTTTCCTGCTTTCTTTTGTTGCTGGCTAGTAATGGCAAATTTCGGCAGCTGTTCTTCAGTAGAGTGGTCAATAACGTTCTGGCCGCATGCTGTCATGCAAAACGGCAAGGCTCGCAGACAAAGACACAAGCGAAGAAAGCGGACAACCGGAATGCCCTTATCCATTTTGAATTATGAATTCCCACCAACTAGCTGATGCTTCTGTCTTTCTGGCCACGCCCTTATTACGTCGAAGAAAGTTTGTCCGTAGCAGTGAATGCGTCGCACTTACTTCGTCTTCACCACCACATTGTTGTTGCGCTACTACGTTAATCAGCCGCGGCCGTGACGTCACACGGAATCTCTCGTCGCTTCCGGTACTTCTGGTATTCTCCCTTTTCATTGGCTCAGGAGACTCACAGTAGGCGATAGGTGCGGCGCTAAATCGACGGGACAAAGACAAGACACAACACACACGGGCGCCGCGGTGTGCCTTGTCTTTTGTCCCGTCGATTCAGCGCCACACCTAATTCCTCAAGTAATGAACCAATTATAGCTCAACATGTCCTTTTGGACTCATACAGCAGCATGTGCTGCCACGAACTAGCCGAGACGAACCCCTATATGCGCGAGTCTTTTCTTTTGTTTCTCTACTACCACTAGCAGTACTACACTATCAGTGCTACAACTAAACCAGCACCAGTGCGTTAAGAAACTGCGCCCATGACGACCCGCGGAATTTGTCAGCGCTAGTCGTTCTGCGACACTTCCAATCAATCGGCACTCTAGGAGGGCGATTTCGTCAGCAGACGACCCATGGCGATAAAGCTTCATATGTGTCCGATAACTCTCGTTTCTGATTGGCTGAAAAAAGGACCGTAGCTTCCGCCGTGCTGCACTGAATTACTGAGACTCCAGGCTCTAAATACGCGATTCTTCCGTTCTTTTTTTTTTTTTTTCCGCTTTAGTGCCACCATCGGTATAAAGGGTCCGTGGCGACGCCGCGGCGTACGTGCTGTCGCCTAGCGGTGGGCGTTAGCAACCGTATAACGGTGGAGCTCAGAACCCGCGCGGCCATAACGAGGGGCGTTCTGAACTCCGCCATGTGTGTGTCGGCGAAAAGCCAGCCTTAATGGGGCACGAAGCTTTCGCCGAGAGATTTGTTGCGACATACGACTGCGACGGGCACTACCAGCCAGTATATAGCTTACAGAGCTAAGTTTTAGTGGCGTGGAACTGTGTCAGTAGGGGGGTTTTAAAGGTAACTGCGCAAACTTTATGATGAATAGCGAAAAAGAAATAAATGCTCAGAAAGGCGCCTATATGTTCGCTTGTTTGGCAGTGTTGATCTATTTAAGTCCCAAAGTTTGTGCTAAGTTGCCCATATAGCAGTGGGATGCCTCGGATGAACGAGCCGGCAAGAAACTTCGCGCGCCTCTGCGGTATATACTGCGAAACGTGACCTCAGGATGTTGTTCTCAGAGTTTTTAGAAGATTTCATGTTTGCTATATTTCAGCTTTGTCTAGTTACAAAGCATTCCTTGCTTAATAAGCCCAGGATTTCCCAAAAAGAACTTCACTTCTGAGCGTTCAATGCAGTCCTTTGGCTGCAAGGGTGGTGCGACCGGATTTAAGGAAAATCTACCCAAGCAATCTGTCTACGCAGCAACGTCAGTCCATTCCCCGCCTCGTCACGCCCCTGAGTAACCGTTATAGCATGCATCGATGAACAGATCGCTAAAAACGATTTAGAACAGGGAACGTTGCCTCGCGCGACATTTATTCCCTGTTCTACATCGTTTTTAGCGATCTGTTCATCGATTCAAGCCTCCATCTTCCCCTGAGCTTCTCTTCTAGTTAGCATGCACGCAACTTTCGTCAGTCTCTAGTGTCAAATTTTTATTATAGTCATCACTTACGATTCTGCGCGTGTACAGTAACCAATCCCTCTATTACTTCTACTGCTTGGATTCTTATTACATTGCGGATAAGAGGTGTGCTCTTTAAAACGTTGGAAGCAGTACACCAAGGAAAAGCCATTCACCAAAGGCCGCCCAGGTCCTGCAGAACGCCATAGCGTGATTAATCGATTCAAAACTGCGCAACTACAATCTGGCATCCGTAAATCTAAAACAAGCCACATGGCTCCAAAGAGAAAGAAGTTGTGCGACCTGTTACGGCGAGACAGCTGAATCGAAAAATAGCCACAGAAGAACGGCCAGTTTACGTTCACAACGGAAGCCAAGCCGAATCGTAAACAGTTCCCGCCACTCTATACATCCGCCATTCCCAGGTTCCGCGGTGTTTAGCTTCTCAAGTTTCTTTGTTGCCAGAGACGTCCCGCGCATAATTCTCGGGAAATGCGCGATTGCGACAGCTCGCTCGCGGTGTACACACCAGGCGAAAGGAGGGCATGCTGGGAAGAGAGGAGGAGGCGGAGAGGGAACGCGCGCATGCGCGCAGCGTAAACAAGCACTTCTTTTTCTTGCTCTCGCAGAAGACGTCTCGAAGACGTCGATCAAGGACGCGCGAAACAGGCGTTCGAGGTCCCAAGGGGTCTTCGCGGCGCACAAGGAGGTAAACAGAGCGTTTCATTTCCCGCCTTGTGCGCGCCTCTGCGCTCCGTACAGTTCGATATAAAAGGTTTTGGCAGCGACAAGACCCAAAGTAAGCGGGCAGCGAGTGCGCGCGGGAAATACCAAATCCCCGGGCCGTCGTGCGTTCCAGATCCCATTTACCGCGACGCACCGGCGAATCTATTTTTAAGGGCTTCATTCGGCCGGCACTTCGACGCGAAGAACGCGGAGTGCGGGTCCGCCCCATATATTTTGGTGACCCGAAAGAAAAAGTCGGTGCTGGCGTCGCCCGATCCGATTAAAGCAACAAACAAAGCGCCGCTCCAATACGGAGCACCCGGAAGTATAGTAGTGTGTGGCTGCGTGCTCTGCTGAACGGTGATAGCAGTGACGAGGGAAATGAAGTAGATATTGATGGATAAATCGATTTACTGATTCGATTGCTGATATCGATCTAACTTTTCAATATATATTTTGCCGGCCCTGTTTCGTGAGATTGAATTCGGTAGAGGGTGAAAACTGTATTGCGAAAATGAGAAGACAGGCTGACTGATTGATTTATTGATAGATTAATTGATTGATTCCGCTTTTCCTTATTTCTGAAACTGAACACTGCCACGCATAATATGGCACATAAGTAACATTCGGCAGAAGTGATTCTTTCAATATTCAGGGATTAATTCTTTCTTGTCGCAGTTAGAAACCACACGAAGCTTACAGGAAGAGAAGACATCGGATGTGTCAACCAATATCTCACCTTTAATTCAAATGCAAAAGCAACGAAGCAGAGAGGAGTGAAGTTGAACGAGCATCTTGTGATGCTATAGCATACAACGAAACAGGGAAAGCACAGCGAAAATTAATCGTCGTCTTTAACGGAAATGTCTAGGGCTATAGAGCAAGAGTGAAAACAAGAGAGATTCATGCAATGCATAGGAGTTCGGGTGGCTACTCTTCAATGACGAAGACGTGGTTGTTGCTTACACAACAAGGGGGGGGGGGGGGGGGGGGGGTAAAGTGCAGTCGCAGATAAGAAGAGGAAGATAAGAAAACTATTGGACCGTACAGTCCTGCACTGCCTGTTTTCAGAGCCTAATTAAGAAATGCTGAATGAGATTAAAAGCAGTCTCTTCCTGGACAACCGTGAGTTGGGAAGGATCAGTCATCGCATGCAGCTGGCCGTACGGCACAACAGACATCCTCAAGTGCCTACGACCCCTGGCAGCCCCCATACTCCGCCGCCTCCCAAGAATGCATCTGGGAGACATGCCTTCGTCTCGCACACACACACACACACAGCCAGCAAATCACGGCAAGGCGCGTGCGCGAGGTCTTACAAGGAGTCGCCAGGCCGAGTCCTCGCGGCTTGCGCGTCAACGCTAACGAGATGCCGGGGCAGCTGGACGTCCGAAGTGACGTCTACCGGGCGGGCGTCCTAACGAGGCGACCAGGACACGACAAGTACCGCCGTACAGGACGCGCAAGGGGACGACGCCTACGTACGTATACTGAACGTATGCACTAGCGCGTCGGCGGAGAGCCTCCCCAACACCCGCCAAGACAATGCGAAACAAGCGCCCAGACCGCGTGAGTCACGGCGACGCGTCACAGCTACGCTGAACGAAGAGGTCGTGACAGATTCCGGTGGTGCCCCTGCCACCGGCGTGCATGTACCGTAGGACGTGTACGTGCCTGCTGCATAAGAAGGCGGAACTAAACGAACGCGATCGCCTCACATGCAACGGTCGCCGCACGTCGCCTGATTGCGTGATGGACCGCGGCACAATCAGGTAAATGCGACGCTCCGGTTCATCGGATCCACGTGTTCGCAGGGAAGGTGCCTCTGCTCTGCAGGATCCCTTAAGGTCTATCTGGATTGGCGCGCCTTTGAAGTATACAGCACAGAAGCGAAGCACTCACGTGAGAGGCGGGACCAACGAACACGTGGCAGTCTCGGAACAAGAACAAATGTGGGAGGCGTGGACTCTGCGAAGACATGCATGTCAGAACAAGAGGTCAAACCACGCGGAAGAGGTTGCTGAAACCGCGTGCAATGTGGTACTCAAAAACAACAACAACAACAACAACAACAACAACAACAACAACAACAACAACAACAACAACAACAACAAAACGCTCAATACATTAACTCCTGTAGGAGAAGGGGTAGGGGGTTGGTGTGGGGGGACTAAAGCCTGAGTTAAGTAGGGGGCAGTTCTGTGTTTTGTTTAATTGTACGAGGTTGCTGACGTCCACCTCGAGTTAAAATCGTCCCCTCGAAATTCATGAGTTCGCTGAACGTTGCGTGTTTGGTGCGTGGTCAGTACGTGTCACGAACTTTGTATATCACATCGTTCTTCATCAGTCCGGTATACGGTACAGAGCCAGAAGCTCTCCGTACCGCCACGCAAATCTAACCAGTGCCCATTAAAACGACCTCATTAAAATAAATACGATTTATCATCATCGTCACCCGCATCGCGATATCTATCTATCTATCTATCTATCTATCTATCTATCTATCTATCTATCTATCTATCTATCTATCTATCTATCTATCTATCTATCTATCTATCTATCTATCTATCTATCTATGTTACATTACATATTACATTTGAAAGCATACCTACAGAGAAACACCCACTAAAGGGTCCAGTTAGAAACCGAAATCCTCTCAAACAAACGATCTTCTAGAGCTTTAGACATAATCTTCCCCAAATATAAGTGGATCGTAGACCGAAGCGGGATGAATAGAGGACTCGAGTCGACTGCCTGCTGTGAAGACTAGTACACTTAGCGGGCTTCCAGGAAACTGATATATACCGAAACCAGTGCGCAGCACGCACGCTATTCATTCCGACATAAAGAGACTTTCACTGCAAGCCCTAGTAGTTCTCGGCGTGAGCTTGCACTGTGGAAACTCCCCGCCCATATCCAGGGAGAATGCCTACAGATCCGGCCATTTGTCGCCTCGTCCCCTCATCCGTCATGATCTCAATAAGGAGCTGCGACACGCCTCAGCTTTTGTGGAGGCTTCGCAGGACGACATCCTTCGAGGGACGCACGTGTCTGCGTCCTCGCGTCTCCTGTATGCAGGTCGAGGCCGTGGTTAAAGGAATTGCCCGCGACAAATGAAGAAAAGAAAAAGAAGGTAGAGAAGAAAAGACAAGAAAGCAGCGAGGAAACGCCAGTGCTTTAATCCGCGCTAAAGTTCCGCGCAGTGAAACGATGGCCAGATGGTGCGTCTTTACCAACTCTTGCATAAACGAAACGAGAATTTGCTTTGCCGTGACGAAGAAGAAATGAACAGCGACCCACTGCACGCTACTAATCTTACTCTGACTCTAGCATTCAGTCAGCCTCACGAGGAGTGCGATTGGAGGATGGCAACGGAGGCTGTTGCGAGTTGCTCTCCTTCTCTTTGATGATTTCAGCTTACGCGGTTCACGGTGTTCAATGTGCTGCACGTATCTATCGAGTTGATGTTTCGAATGATGGAGAGAATGGTCTGGTAGAGCGGCTCGCAGTCCGCATTATCGTCATCGCTTTCTCGTTCGCACGTGGTACCGCGCGTAGACATGTTGCATACCTTAGTATACGCTTCTGTGCGGCTCAAAGGCGCTAGAATTTGGCCAGGGCAGGGAATGTTACTTGCGTAAACGTCCTCCAGAGGGCGCTCGCCTCCTCAGCAGCGCCGGGCGAAGAGATGCGCAGAGTATCATAGAGGTGGCGCTGGTTTTCATGCATTTTCTCTGTGCTTCTTAACGCGATAGCGCTGCTATGCGAGCGGCACTCGAAAGCTGCATCGCGTTCCACTCTTAAAGGTGAGGCTTTCGCGTCCTCCAATTATTTCGCTCTTCCCCTTCACCCAATAGAAATATTACCTGGCTAGAGATGCTTATATCATAATCATCGCCCAAAACCTGGAGTAGCATGTCAGGCCCAGTGCCAGGCAAACACCTCCAGCACTTCATTGAATGTTTTCTATCTCTCTCTCCTTCTCTTTCTCTTGCCGTCCAAGGTCCTGGAATGTATGCATCGTCTAGGGTGCGGTCAGGCACGATTGGAGCGTTCCGGAAATCAGTACATAAGGCATTGTACATTACAAAGTCTGTTCGTGACGTTCTTGTGGTCTTAGCAGAAAGTGCACTGAGAGCTGCAAACACATTTTATAGAAATCCGAAGGAATGGAGAGAAATGTTTTCGAGGGTTGTAGTCTCTAACTGGCTGCAGAAATGAACGAGAGGTTAACACCCCTGCTTTGTTTTGAAACTAAACCTGTCCGTCTCATGTGCCTCCAGAAGGGCCCGTCATACGCTGGCCGCAAATGTTGAAGCTTTCCGAGATTCGCCCCCTGAATACAGGGCAACATTCCACGTTGAAACAAAGTGATTGCAAGTGCATGTTTCAGCCACATTCTTTCACGAAACGTGAAGCCCCGTGTACTGTGCGCTCTCAGTGCGCGTTAAAGAACCCCCGGTTGTTCTAAATTTCTGGAGACCTCCACTACGGCGTTTCTCGTAATCGTATACCATGGTTTTGGAACGTAAAACCCGAGAAATCAACCAATCTCATTCTTTCGTATCGAATCCCGGTTGACTACCGCACGACTTTCTGCCGCGCTTTGTTCCACAGACTCCGCGATGCACGTAACCGAGGAGAAAAAGCGGTATACACGTTGTATATTGTTCCTCGTTCTCGTAACCCTCCCTCCGCACACTGCGTAACTCCCGTATATCCGAGGAAGTGTCGACGCGTTGGGTCGTGCCGGCTATATTGCCCGGTCGGGAACCCCAGTACGTATATAAGGTCGTAAAAACCACCAAGCATCTCGCGATCGTTACGCGAGCACATATATACAGCCCTTTGCCCCAAGAGTTTCACATCTCGTCGGGGCGAGCTGTTTGCAAGAAGAAAGGAATGAAAAAAAAAAAAAGAGGGGGGGGGGTGCAAACGCTGGTACACCGTGGATCAGGCGTGAAGGGCGTGGTGTTAAACTGCGACGGGGAATTCCCCCCCTGTGTTTTTACAGATGTCAGGAAGGAAGTTGGTAGTGCGCACACAGTTCACCCGAACAGGGTGCAAGTCTCTCAAAATGCCCGACAGTACTTCGTTTTATGAGAAGGCGTGGTGTTCGGCGGTATTTGTATAAACTCGCTCCCCCCCCCCCCCGGCCTCTCACCCCCCTCTCCTCTCCTTCGGCGAATGCGAGAGAAGTCCAACGTTGAAGCAAGCCGTGCCAGAAGGTTCCGGTTCGGAACCGCGGGTGTCCGAAATGTACGTTTTGTGGGACACAGCTGCGCTTTTTGTTTGTTTTCTTACATGCGTGTGGGAGTGCGTGGATGCGACGTCATGTGTTTTTTTTTTTAATGCACACTCATGCGTATGTGTGCAAGAACATGCCTTTATGTAGGTGTGCTATGTCGCTTTTCTCTATGTGGCGCGCCTGTGCGCATGTGCATGTCCGAGAGTAAGTGTGCGTATGTATGTATGTATGTATGTATGTATGTATGTATGTATGTATGTATGTATGTAAGATGGCTTCCTCTAAATTCACGCTAACGAGCTGAGCACATTGCGTAATTGCGCCCGTAATTAAGAATCGGCAGAAAATTGTTCTGCTGTAAAACACCACGGTTCAGTTAACAGCAAACTTGGACGTATTCCGCTTTGAAGTGCATTAAGTTTCTGCTTGCCATGAGCTCGCCACTGAGAAAGACAAGTATGCATGAAGTGCGCACCGTGCTCAACGATTCAGGTAGATCCCCCTTTCCCCTCCCCCGCCATTTGCAATAAAGAAGGCTGAACATCCTCCAGTTTCTGAAAACGATCCCTGCTCATGTCTAAATGTCACGCACGCGCTGGTAAAGACAGTATGCGAAATTCCCCGCAGCCCACTCGTAGTTATCTTCAGTCAAACTTAAGACCAACTTCAGCTTCGAGGAAACCACCATGCCTTTCCCAATCGCCGTTCGAATTCAAAGCAACGCGACCGTAATGCTTGAGTGATGACATTCAGTGTACCTTTAGAGAACTAACTACATTACGCGGGACTGCGAATCTCCATGCAAAGAAAAAAAAAGAAAAAAAAAGAAAAAAAAAAGAAAAGGGGGCGGGGAGCAAAGAAGGACGTGTGCTCGCTTGTTAACATAATCTTCATCACTCTTTTCGATTTCGAAACTCACTCATTAGTGCGTTAATGAGACGTTTAGCACAGAACGAGGAGATAAACAGGAGCCCGTATACCTCCTTCGCTGCGTCGCTGTGCAAGGGTTTATTCGAGAGAGTTCCACTTCAAATCAAAGGCGCGAATGCTTTACAGATTCAGCCTCGACACTCAAGTACCGCTGCTCCCAGAGCCACTTGCTTGGAGGAACTCGAACGGATACCACTGCCCAACGGCATATCACAGTGAGCTGCCGACTGCGCTTAAAATGACAAGGTCAGGTTCTAATTTGCATTGCGTCCGGCAATCTGGCATTTACGTGAATTTGGAGTTTATACCTTCTCGGACATATAGTTTATAACCATGAGTCATGCGTCGTTTATGCTATAGTGACGCTGTAACGTGGTGCTTAACGGAGGTCGGTTGCAACATTTTATCTATATGGGAAAGTATCGTGAGCATGAAGCACTATAGCTGCGCACGTCATGTCCAAGCAGTAGTATCCAACGGTAGTCAAGCTTGGCCGAAAATATTAGACAGCACAGACAACAGTACACAACACTAAGCAAAGATAGTAGCCATGACAACAGTAGAGAACACTAAGCGAAGATAGTAGTCACGTACAAGCAGTACTATCCAAGGGTAGTCAAGTTTAGCCGAAAATATTAGACAACACCGACAGCAGTAGGCAACACTAAGCGAAGATGGTAGCCGAATGTACGAACGGTATCACTCCATGGCCACGGTGGTCGCATTTTCGTTGGAGGCGGAGATGCTACAGAGAACCCGTGTGCTGCATTGTCAAATCGCGTTAAAGAAACCTCGCGTGGCCAAAATTTCCAGAGCGCTCCACCACCTTGTGCCTCATGACCATTGGAGCGGATTTACAGCGCGAACACACAAGGACGAGAAATAAGACACACAGCGCAGTGTGTCGTCTTCTTTCTTGTCCTTGTCGCTTCGCGTTGTCATTCCGCTCTAATGAATTTCCGAGAAGCCTAAGCATCAACCCTTGAGGACTTCATAACCATATCATGGTTTTCGCACGTAAAACCATAGCAATTATTATTAAAGTACGAACGGTACACGGTGCAAAAGTGTTGAACAAATAACACCACGCGACCCACAGGAGACAGGAGGCGATCCCCAGGCGTGGCAGTCGTGTATAAGAGATGACTAATGATTACCAATGTTAATGAATGGTTAATGAATGACTGAGTAGCGAATGTGACGACGTTTGTCGTTATAACGAGGCACAAAAAGGCAAACCCTAGCGAGGTACTCCGACCGCTGTCCGTAGCACGGGCTCACTGGCAATGGCGGTCTATCTCTTCGTTCTCCTCTTCGGTGAGCACATGCCCACGAGTGCGACTGCTTCATTACAAGAGGTTAAATATTTTATTTGTTTGAGTACGTTGAGGGCTTGAAGACGTTACGGAAGGGATTGGATAACACTGAACGCAAGGATAGTGGAAACAAGGGAGAAAGAATATGGCTGCTAATAATGTACATTCAACAGCAGCCTTAAATGCAGTGACATAATCACTTGGGCAGTAGTGGTGGGCAGGTGATCCCAGTCATTCGACGCATTGGGAACAAAGGAATCGTGAACGAATTTTGGCATGTGAAGAAGGAATTTGTAATTAGTGCTGAAGGTTAGGTCTGCATGACATGTAGGGTAGTCCGGAAAGAAGATACTGATTTGTATACCCAAAGCAGGATCGTCCGTTGTAAATTTTATGAAGGAGAAGAAGGCGAGACGCCTTTGTGGGACTCACACTCACGACCTTGCGTCTTGCTTTCCCTGGTACTCTCCTTGGGATTAATGAAACAACAAAAGAACGCAAGAACGACGGACCTCTAGCTCTTGAAGGCCCCAACCATAAAACTCACTAATGTGCTTTGTGGTTACTAGGACATTCGCTTAGGGCTTCAAAAACTAACAAAGAAAGGTCGACAATGCGCCGCATAATCCTTTTCCGAGTCCAACCCATCGGCATGGCCTTGGACGTTCGCGGTCGGAACGAATCTCGAAAGACCTTCGCTTTGCCAGCGTGGTGGCCGACCGTCGTACTGACAGCGGTGGTGTCGAAAGCGAAAGTGGTGTCCTCCCGCGGCTACCGCTCCCACGGCCCAGTGCGCGTTTGCTAACAACCTCGAACCGGGTATTCGCTAACACGCTCGCAATGACGTATACACGTACAAAGCCACGACGCCGGCTTGCGAGCTCCTAGTAATTCACTCGCCATGTCTCGTGCACACTACTCAATCTTGTCTCCATCCTTGAAAAGAAAGGAACAACACAGGCCTTCAGAAGTGAGAGTCCCTGACACGCCACTCCGAAGGCTCAGCGTAACACCGATTTTATTTTTTTCTTCAAATGAGATGAACACTTGCTTTTCGGCACAATAATATGGCAACGGCGGAACTGTACGACGTACAGAATAACAACATTGTCGAACTAATTTCCTATGTAGAAATGAAAGCTGCCCCCTGTCTGCAGCACAAGAGAAACCTTGCCACTGGAAAACTTCATTTCTGAGGAACAGTATTCGTTGCATTAGTAGATCGTTGCTATACACACAATTTCTTAGGGGCGAAGCACCTTAGGACCTAACTTTGTCGTCGACTCTCGCTGTCACGGTATGTATAGAAATTGTGTGGGCCCACCCAGTGCATTCAGACGGTGTGTGTGCGTGTGTAAGCCGATCCTGGATTCAGTGCACCCAGTCAGTGTATATTTGGGGTTGTCGTGTCAGAAGCGATTCCAACGAGTCTCTGCTAATGCTCTCAGGCTGTCGGCGTCTAACGTCGCAGTCGTGGCCACGGTATAAAGCAAGCCCATCAGCAGCGACTGATGTGTTCCTGTGGGAAACATCAGCGCATCACCGCATGCTTCGCAGCTTACCAGCTTTCACATTAGTGGAGCTGTCATGATTTTGTTCCCCTTTCCCTTTCATCACTTTATTCTTCATCACATACCCATCTACGGTAGCGTTTGCAAGGCGCACCTCCAGGCGAACGTGTCCTCTAAGGCACCACGACCCACCCATATACTATACAGGAAGGAGCTTTGGGAGAGCCTTGGCAATCAGTCCTCAACCTCGATGATCAACAAATGCTGGTCGCCGACACATATGGGACGCTGCCCCAGATGAACGCACTGTGCACTATATAAGGACGTGCCTCTGCGAAGTGTCCGTCCGTCCGTCCGTCCGTCCGTCCGTCCGTCCGTCCGTCCTTCCGTCTGTCTGTCTGTCTGTCTGTCTGTCTGTCTGTCTGTCTGTCTGTCTGTCTGTCTGTCTGTCTGTCTGTCTGTACGCAGCGGTCACATTTTCGGTGAAGGCGCAAATGGGAGGGAGGCCGCTGGACAGCTTTACATCAGTGAGCGTTAAGGTGGTCAGAATTTCCGGAGCATTCAACCACGGCGTGTTTCATAATCATATCCTGGTTACGGCACGTACAACCCAAGCTGTTATCATTATTATTACTACTATCATTCAGGAACCTTTCTCTCTCCGCGATCGCAACAGCCAATGCTGACGGCACTCCCTCCCTCCCGCCCCCCCTTCTCCCCATTTCCCGTTTATGAAAAACTAATCAGAAAGAAATCGTCTGCCATTCGAACACTCCCACGGACGCACTTCGCAGAGTCCTGCCCGACGGAGATAAATGGCGATCGTTCGTGCTCTACCGAATGGTTTCGAATCGGAATTCACTTTTCCTTTTTGTCATTTCTTCCTCCGGGATCGGCGTATAGTGTTCGATGACATTGCGGGGCCGTTCCCACGACATCGGAGCACGAACGCGCGCGCGCGCGTGGGAGGCCTCGGCGGCGGCGCCCCGAATCGAAGAGTGAAAGTGCACGCACCTATGGGGCGCGTCACGCCCAATCCCACGCAAACATCCTGCGGAGCAGGCGATAGACACGTCAAGGGAAGTGGACCCGGGAGAAGCCGTGCGACGGTGCGAGATCGGCATGTGTACAGAGGCGCCCCCGGCCGTGTTGTTGACTTAGTGCACGCACACAGCGGCGCCGCCACGCCGAACGCACCTCCGTAAACCCAGTTTCACGAAGTTCGGCGCAGATTTGGTTCTCTTTTCTTTTTTTTTTTTTTCTATTTGTCCCTTCGGGAAACGCTGTTCGACCGGCGTCAGAGCGGGAGCCTCTGACCTCAGGCATACTTTTTTTCTTTCATTGGGTTATTTCTTCTTTCTTTTTTTCATTCCTCAAGGTGAGTTCTTTAGCGAAAAGCGCCAGCAAACACGTTGTGCAGATGGATTCCACCTGTCCATAGCTCTACCGATTATCGCAGCCTAAATCTATTGGCTTCCTTAAGTATATACTTGAACAAGCCAAAGATTAGTTAGTTAGTTAGTTAGTTAGTTAGTTAGTTAGTTAGTTAGTTAGTTAGTTAGGACACAGCGCCGGGGGTAGTGCAGATACACAGATATACCTCCACACCCGAAAGTCTTTGCACGCCAACTCACCATCTGCCCGTTCAGAAGCAAAAAGCGTGACGGGACCACAACGACCATCGGAGTAAAACACATAACGACGGCTTTGTAATGATGACAAAGCGTATACTGCACACGACCGCAAAGTGCAGGCAGTCCGGTCGTGTGCGGCGGTCCTGCGTGCACCACCACCAGAAACGACAAGGATCGAAAAATGTCACATATATTGATTGATTTGTGGGGGTTTGTTACGACTCGTGTTTGCACTTCTAAAACAGTTGCGCGAACCCCTCTTCGAAAGACCACCGTGCTTCGGCTCCGCGGCGGAGGACCCCCCTGCTGCTGGATTTATGACCCGGCGACCGGGGACCTTCGGACAAGACGCCACCGGCTACTGGACCGGGAGCGACACTACACAGGCGCGAGCGCGACTCTCTGGCGCCTCGGTGTTGCCTGTGGTTCTAGCAGTGAACTGTCGTTGTGAGCAACCGCGTAAACAAGGTCATTAAGCGCTTCCGTGCGAACTCTTTCAAGTGACCGGTGTTCGTGTGTGTGTGAGTGGCTATCTTAATAAAATAACAGTGAAGAGAAAAGTGTTGCTCCGTAACTGTCTCTTTAGCAGGACACCTCAACAGAGCAACACAGGGAAGAGGATGGGGGAATTAAAGAGATAGAGGAGGTGTGATAGATGAAAAACAAAAATAACAAATGGTGAGGGTAAGCGGCAAAGCGCGGTCCAAATGTGTGCGCAGTGCATCACGACTTGACAGCTTCCAGATGGCCACCTTCCCTACGCCATAACGGACACTGGGAGAGCGCGGAGTTGACGCCCACTTGAGGGCGGTGACCAAGAAGGACGCTTTCTTCAACGTGTGTTGCGATTGGACAATGATAATTAAGGTTAATTCCCCAGCTAGGGATCTGGGGATGCCGAGCGATGGAGAAAAACGAGCTGCCGAGCTCTCTCTCAGCGCAATTCTCATTCTCAGCCATGCAATAAACGTTCGTTGAGTTTTCCTCTGCCCCGGTCTCCTGATCTGCCTCGGCTCGCATCTCCGGGAGTCTGGGAGCCAGCGGTATGGTTCCGTCTCAGCAAGATCCACGCTACTAACTGGGTCGGCTCCGTGGAGCGGTAGGCCGGTCCCAACAGGTTTAACGTCCCAAAACCAGCTCCGATTATTAGAGACGCCGTACAGTGGAGGTCTTTGGAAATTTCAACCACCTGGGGTTCTTTAACGTGCACTGACATCGCACAGAATACACGGGCCTCAACATTTCGCCCACATCGAAATGCAGCCGCCGCGGTCGGGATTCGATCCCGCGACCCTCGGATCAGCAGCCGAGCGCCATAATCACTAGACCACCATGGCGGGCGCAATGTAACGTATATGCACACTTTTACTTCGGGAGTGCGGCAGTGGTGGAGGTGTATTTGCGCATCTGCGGAAATATTTGAATCTGGAAGCCAAATCCGGTTCTGAAGCAGTAGACAAGCGGACATTTCGGTAGCCGAAGCAGCGGATACACCCGACTCTGCATGAGTGAAATATCTCACGGCGAGAGCCATAAAGGCCAACTCCGGCGATTCTATTTACCGTGTCTAGGTGACGGCGATTCTACGTTTCTGAGACACTCCAGTTCCGCGCCTGATGGTATACATGTTCAGCAAATTCGACAATTACCTTCAATGAGCAAAAAAATAGAAAAAGCGCAGGACCGAAACCGAAATCCGACGGAGCAGTGACGTCAGATGAATCAGTCCGCCTCTTGCATGGTGCAACAGTGAATACGCTGTGACGCCATAGCATGCATAGGTTACAGAAATCTCATCTTTGTCTGATTCTGGTTACGCCCTGCACAGATAGGTGGCGCTACAAGCGTTGCCCAACAGCGTGCCTTTCCCGCAATCCGGTATTCGTAAACGTAAGGATGTCCACGGGCAAACTGAAACCTACCAGTGCGGGTTAACGAACCCTACGTATCGCCCCCCCCCCCCCCCCCACCATTCGCTCGCAAAACAAGATCTCATCAATTTGCCAGACTGTTCGTTGTACGTGTACTATAGTGCGACCAACACCGCAACCAGCTGCCGCTTCCGACACGCGTGTCACGACTATCTCTATACTACACACTCTATACACCAGGAGGCTGTGACGTATGTACCTGCACGATGCAAGCACCGGCAGCAGCTTTCGGCGTCCCGTTCATACTCATATCGCGAACGAGTGCACGAAACGTGCGGGCTGGGCCCAGCCAAGCGTGAATTCTCGAATGGGTGGGCGGGTCTGGGACACCTGCAATGACAGTCTTTTTGACGCGTACACTCTAACCCGTTCGTGTAAGCATTTCCGAGCGCTCGTGATTCAGATCGTATTGTGAGAGGGAGAGAGGGGTGTTAGGAGGGGGCGCCCTGAAAGGGGGGTGGGGGTAAAGAGGGAAAGGTGTCATGCAGCTGCAGCGTACGGCGGTTTCCAATACGGAACTTTACCTGCAGCGCGTACGCCAGTGTCACCCGTCCAGTCGCAGTTGTGCGAGACTGTCGAAAGACCGTGGGCGTTAGAGCGTGTGACGAGCTCGGGCCACTTGGCTATAGGGTGTCGCGCGCACACGTCATATTTTCCTTTTTAGTGTCAACGTGTGTGTGTGTGTGTGTGTGTGTTAAATATGACCCCCTGGTATGGAAGAAAAATTAAAGTGTGTGTGTGTGTGTGTGTATCAAAGCTGGCTCAAAGGTTCTTCACCTCATAAGGTTGTTCAATGTTCAAAACGGTGTGAGGCGCAGAATGCTTGCAGTATTCCACAGCTTCAGCTCCGTCAATCAAACTCACAGAGTGGGATGGTTAATAATTTTTTATGTACAATATAGGAAATTGAAGTTCTCCACACACTCAATATTGTCACATACACACGTATGCAAGAACGAAAGGTAATTTAATGTGGAACAACAGCTGCGTCATCTTTTACTGAAAGCGAGAGAAAAAAATTTAAAAACGCGTGTGCCACTTGAATGAACGTGACCACTACTTTTTTGGGGGGGGCCGAATGATGCCACGCGGCGTATTGCGATACCACATCTGCTTAATTCTTCCGAAATGGAACAGAAGCCACGGTTGATTTCTTCAACATCCTTTATCTAATTACTCTTCGATGTTATTATTAGCGCTCAAATTACGAACGATTCCAGCCACTGCGTATGATTTGTGCCTGCATATCTAGAGTGTTCACGAAGGAAATGAAGTGGGGCAATCACGGGCTTATAAATTCTCTGGCTCATAAATCGCTGGCTTATAAATCACAGGCTTACAAACACTTCCCAACATACGTAGCCCGGGATACCACACGCGCTCCTGCACTACCATCGGCGGTATGGAATGCAAAGCGCATGCGTGCACGTTCGTGAGAGGAAGCATACATACATACATACATACATACATACATACATACATACATACATACATACATACATACATACATACATACATACATACATACATACATACATAGATAGATAGATAGATAGATAGATAGATAGATAGATAGATAGATAGATAGATAGATAGATAGATAGATAGATAGATAGATAGATAGATAGATAGATAGTATGCTTAAGTAGCACCACCCAGCATCGCGAATACCCTGGATCAATCCTTTACCACAATCGCGGGAAAGCGCGCCGCGCACGGTCAGGTTTTATTGTAACACCGGGCGGTCGAACGAAACCAAATACGCTGACGCACACAGACGCCGGTTAAAACCTTCCGCAGCGAGCTAAACTGAGTCAGCGCTCTGCAGCATCTCTGCAACAGTCGACGGGACCGCGGTTACAGCTTATGCTAATGACGGAGACAATGCGGCGTCAGCGTGCGTAAAACACGCAGTGTATACCTTGCCAAGCAGCGGTACATTATATGCTGACTGTTCACTGCACGCTCTGTCAAACGCGTCCCCCGTTTCCAGCCTAAACGTTATAGCTTGCATATATCTTGCAAGCTTGCAGTATCTCATAAACCGCGTTAACAACGATAAACCACACAAGGTGATTGAAATTGCAAAAAAGGAAAACGTGTGCATTAAGGCCAGCCGATGTTCATGTACAATCAAATTTGTCGGGTGTTTTCAACGCTGACGATGCAAATCGATAGCCTTTCTTTGCTATTATTAATAGCAAACGGAGCCGGCACACCTGTAACCTCCGATGAAGAAAAAGGAAAAGAGGATTAAAAAGATTTATTGTTTCTCTATCTCTCTGTTCTTTTGTCGACTGTGTTCCTTGCCGCTATCTGTGCACTTGGGTTATCGAGAGCTTGCCTGTTAGCCAATGGAAATTATATTTGTCATGTTTAGGGCACTGTTAACTCCGAAATAAATGGTATATTTCTCATTCTTTTATCTCTTTCATCTGATCAATGCAAGCAACTATTCGAACCCACGATGGGCGCGAAAGTGTCGAGGCCCCTGTACTGTGCAACATCAGTGCACGTCAAAAGAACCACAGGTGGTTGAAATTTACGAAGCCCCCCACTATACGGCGTCTCGCATATGCATATTGTGGTTTGAGGACTTGGGGCCCCACAGATCAATCGATTCGCACTCACAGTTCTGTTGTCATGTACGACATCCAAAACGAAACCCATTAGCAGCGTATGCCAGTTGTAGCATTCAATTCTAGAAAAAGAAAACAGAACTCTACCATTCTTATTTTTCACTTTTTATTTGCCACAAACACTAAAATAACGTATTTGAAGTGTCTCAGTCATAGCAGATAAGTATTTCCAAGTATTGGAAGGAATTAACCGTCCCCTCAGTGATCGCTGTTGAGAAAAATGAAAGGAGATCTGTTTGCTTATGAACGCGACATCTGAAAGTGTAATTATGCCGCATTAGGCTGCCGCCTTACTGCTATAACCTGGATTTCCCTGCCAAATTACATCACCCCAACCCACTTCACTGGTGTTTTTTTTTTTCGTTGGCTCTGATGGTGTCAGCCATCGACAGCCCAAATTGTCAATATCCGTGAAACCCAGAGACACGTGAACATTCATTCATTCATTCATTCATTCATTCATTCATTCATTCATTCATTCATTCATTCATTGAGCAAACAATATGCCTCAGCTACGTACCGCCCATATTGTAAACTATTATAATACAGTAGGATTCGATTTTTTACGGTATCTTCAAGAGAACTAAAACTGATGTATACGGTTTCTGGGTATCCTTGTTGTTATATTCACATGTGTGTATCTGTGTTATTTACTTTTTCTTTTTCTGCTTCGTTGACACTGTGAGGAAAGTGCAGTGGATATTATGGTGGAGAATGTGTATGCTTCTATATATCTGTCTATGTGTGTCAATAAGTATGTATATCTATGTACGCGTTTGTGATGTTGCCTCCCTGCCAAAAGCAAGGGGTTGTAGACACGTCAATCTGTCCAAGGCCGGCTTTTATTCTACAATCCCCTCCCCCCTCCACCCATTTGCATATGTATGTGTACAGTATAGCCAACAAAGCAATTTCAATTTCAAAGTGATCGATGGCTGTACGCAGTCTAATTTAAAAGCGCAGCTCCGCGGAGCCGCATAAGTGGCGGCGAACACAACGGTTGCTCGTTATTCGTTATAGCATAAGGATCTTTATGGCGACGACGCGAGGAGGGAGCACAAGAGGCAGCTGATTGCGCTTTACGAGCAACGCCGAACAACGCTGGCGCAGCCGTTTCCGATTGCACGGCGGTAGTACCTCACGCAACAGAGGAAGAAAGAAATCTGAGAAGCAAATGGGGTTCCACAATCTCTTACCGGTGCAGGTTGAGAGACCCGACGCCAACACGCTGCATCCTTTGGCGCCTTGATAGAAGGGATGGTTAGTTGGCCATCTACAAAGAAAAGAGAAAGAAAGGAAAATTCAAATTGAAATTCGATTTTCGTTTTTCATTCCAGGAGTTAATCGTGATCAATAGAAGCTCAGCACGAGCTCTAGGTTGTGCGAAGCGCGCTTTAACGAGGGTATGAAAGTTTGTTTTTGACGCAAGGTATGTACATGCGTACAAATGCAAGGAAATCGTGGTTCTGGGACCCGGCAAATTAGTTAAGGGTTCCCAGCGATTACGATCAGGGGGAAACAGTTGTATGACAGTCGCTATTTCATATAGCGTATGAATAACACGAACCATTTATAGCCGAAACAATTAAGTAACCCCACTTACTATATGCCCTTGCAAAAACAGTCACAAAGACGACGTTTCGTTCCGGCCGCCTCATTTTCGATCGCTCTGAACGGAAAATATGAGGTCATTCAGTTTATTACCACGCGTTGTTTCTCTACGTGCAGTAAAATCGCATGCGGGTCAACCCAAAATCGAGTCTTGTAACCTTAGTGGCGGAAAGGGGACGCCGATAGGTCGGTGTGTGAGTTGAACCGTTTCCTTTTGAGTTCTGAGGCGATACAACTAAACCTCGTTTTAGCGAACTCGGATATAACGAATGATTGGTTATAAAGAAACAAGTGAAAAATAGTACTGTCACTAGAACAATGCTGCAGTATTACACGTATAACAAATTATCGGCTAAAATGAAGTTGCTTCCGTGTCACACATAATTCGTTATAACGAGGTCTGACGTTATAACGAGGTCTGATTACCCGCCGCCTCGTGTGCTTCAAACCTCGAAGTTCGCGCTTCGTGCAAGACAAATGTATACCGGGGACTTAGTGTGAGTAAACTCAATCGGAACACCGCCGGAACCATAGGGAGCCGAGATCCTTCCACGCGCCTTTCACCATTCGACTACCCAATAGACATGTTTCACTCCCTCTTTCTCTATACTATCTTTTAAGAAGGTGGCCTCTCCGCTCCTTTTCAACGCCCTCTCTCCCAAGACGCTAAGCCGTGCTCCGGAGGAAGGTTGTAGAAAATAAACGCTGGCTCTCCCGTAACCGAGAGTACACGTAAGCATGAAATGGTTTGCGGCAAGGCAGATCGAAGTTTTCCGATATCGCTCTGATTCTCTTTTCCGTGTTTTTTTCTTGCGTGCTATAGAACTTACGGCTTGAGCGATATTGTGAGCAAACATTATTAACTCGGAAGCAATATTTTTGTATATTGTTTGGGCGCCCTTGTACAAAACGTTCCAGCCTAGAGACCGCGCACATTTCACTTTCGAGTGGTCGCCTGTATCTATCTTCTCGTTCGAGCACCCGAATGATCAAGTTTGAATGCCCGCATGTTCCTGTGCGAGTCCCCGTATGATCTCACTTGAATGCACGCACAACGGTCACTGGAAGGTCGCCGACAACGCCATCTTAAAGCATTTCATGCTCAAGACACCGTCTCTTCTTGACCTCAACCGCATATCCAACGCCATGATTGTGCACCAGGTTAAGGTACATCTTCCTTGGTTCGAACAAACGGTTTGTGCTCGGCTGCACTGCGAGTCAAACTCAGTGCCTCCCGCCCGGGACACTGACCATTCGGCAACCGCTGCGGTTCCCAGACGGATACGACGTTATGCGCCATACAAGTCGCAGCGTTCCCAGCCACACCGATCATTCTTCTCAACGCCGCAAGTGGAAAGGAATGGCGGAACTGCGCCGCGGCTCTTACATGTCGGCTCTCCCACGGTCCTTCCGACTGCCGGCCGCGACGTCGGTTGAAGAAACAAATAAAGCCGATCCACACCGAGGGAGCAAAGAGGGGGGACGCGAGCACAAGGGGATCACTCTCGCGATGGCGACAAGAGGGACGGCACACAATCACGTGACTCGCGCTAGAACAAGAGCACACCCTCTTCTCTCTCTTCTCACGGGACTCCGTGCGGCCCATCTGTCGTCGTCAGGTCTGAGTGGACGGCTCTTGCGATTCCGTCACGCTAGGACGGAGGAACCCGAAGAAAGAAAGAAAGAAAGAAAGAAAGAAAGAAAGAAAGAAAGAAAGAAAGAAAGAAAGAAAGAAAGAAAGAAAGAAAGGAGCTGGCCTCCTGTATATGTAAACAAGGAGATGGAATCTGGGTCGAGATGGACGTGCGAGCTTTTCGAGCTGCGACTTCCGGCTTGCGCTGACGCCTACACGTGGTGTGCATAGCCGCATACCGCGGTGTACACACGTCCAGGGCTTCCCTGTCTCGTAAAGCTACTCCTTCCCTCCTCTTCATCCTTTGCCGAGCTCTCCCATATTCTTCACGGCCCAGCTCTGAATCCTTTTGCGGCTTCCATGGCGTTATGCACACTAGAAGTGTAGTAGAGGACTGCGCGGACGCGCGCAATACGTGGCTTCCGTCATCGCGAACAGGCGGCAAACCAAGAATCAGTACATACCGCCTATGACTCTGAGACATTCGGGGGACATACTGCATAAAATTTGCGCTGATAACCTTTGGCCGATCGTTTGACGTTTATATTTGTTTACTCGTGATTCTGTTCACCCTACAAAACCCGAAGTTCTACACACACACACACACACACACACACACACACACACACACACACACACACACACACACACACACACACACACACACAATCCCACACACACACACACACACACACACACACACACACACACACACACGCACGCACGCACGCACACACAAGAGCCACCGTCCGCAACTGTCACAATTGACATGTACGTGGATTGCATGACTGTGTGAAGCGTCAGAATCAATATCAAAATCAATTGGTATTATTTAGTCATCGATGCGTATAGTGCCACGTAGGCTTCCCACTGTCACTCGGCTTTGCATGCCTTTCTTGTGCGTCAGGGGAAATAAAAAAAAATAAGAGGGGGGGGGGGGAGCGATCACGACACTAAGGATAATTAGTTGTCGTGACCAGAATTTCAACTTAACTCGTTGGAGCTGCATTCCAGCAGTATACTACACATTTAAATTAGGTTTAGTCGGTGATTAGGCATGTTGTCACTATGTACTCGCCGTGTAATACTGATGTCACACGGGCGCTTCGAAGGCCTTCGAAGCGCCCGTGTGACACCAGTATAACACACCCACCGCTAGTGACAGAGGAGCGCGGTTAAAGGAAATAAGACCCACACGCATTGTTGTTTGCATATTCCATTCATTACGCGTTCTAGTATTTCATTAGCAGCGAGAATGTCACGCCACGTTGGAACTACAAACTTGGGGAAGATTCCCTTCCATAAGGCTTGAACATGCATACTGGCAAGGACTGAAGAGTTGAGCAGTTAGTACCACAGCTGTCGCGATCGCTTTCTCTCGTTCTTTGTTCTTTTTTTCCTTTTTCATCTTTCTCTCTCTCCCTCTATCTCTCTCTGTTTATATTGCGTTCGCCTCCAGATCGTCCTGAAATGTTCGCCAACTGGGCCGGCGTTGCTCAGTTATCGTGTTGAACACGTACACCCGACAGAGCATTCCCCGTCTGTAATAGACGTATCATTTCTGACACAGCTTCTTTATGGCGAACACGGGTTTCGCATTAGAAGGCCGGTGTCTCGTACGTGGCCGAAATACTCGGTAGATATCGAGCTCCACTCCAGATATCATTCCAGCGTTCTCGGCACACGTTGCAACACACACACACACACACACACACACACACACACACTGTAACGCTCTTCCCAGCATGTGTTCTATGTAGACACAGAAGAAGGTATGCCTTGGGTGTGATTGCAGCGAGGGAAGTTGTACATATAAGAAAACTAATAATGAGGAATGGTGAAACCGAGACTGTGTGCTACTAAAACGCGAAGGTATGTGAGAGATACGTTCGCTCTGAGATCGGTTATAGCATGTAGGGAATGCGAGGGAAAAGCGGCCCATTTTGTTCGTTCGTTTTAAGTAACATTTACTTCGTTTATAATCACACGATGTAAGTGCCTGCAAGTGAAGGGAGCAATGAAAATTTTAGAAACACAACTGCTACGTAGAAACCCTCAGAGGTGGCGCCATGCTAACTTGGATATAAATGTTGTCGTGGTCGTTAACCTGTTCGTCCGTACGTCCGTCCGTCCTTCTGTTGTTGTTGTTGTTGCTGAGTGCCTTCGAAGTGCTGCAATGGAGTGCTGGTGACCCCGATGCGGCCGCGATCACCCCATCCTCTCACAATATTTATTTATTTATTTATTTATTTATTCATTTATTTATTTATTTATTTATTTATTTAATAATACTGTCGATCCCATATGGGATCAGTAATTTTTTTTTTCCGAACTTGATCGTTGAGGCCCCTTCGCGGAGTTGGAGATGCGTATTGTCCGACCAGTCTGCCCAATTTTGATTGTTCTGTCCGCCAGGCTGTGCATTCTGGCGCTGATGTCGCACATGGGAAACTCGACTGCACTGAGCCTATAGCAGCAGGTCTACACAGCGCGTCCCACTTTCTTTTGTTTTGTTTCCTTTGAGACGCTCGCGCCAAACCTGCAGCAAAACTGTTCCAGAGGGCGACGCGAGCGTGCGTGTGGTTTTGTTTGTACCCGAAAAGCAGCGAAGGAACGCGCACGTCGCTGTCGTCCTGGCTTCCACCATGTGCGCGCTAGGGGCGAACGCGTGCGACTCTCGTAAGTGCAAGCGGCCAATGTCAGCGAAACTGAGCCGTCCGACGAGAGCCCTCTGGTCAGTGTACGGAGCCCATTGGATTCTTTGCTAGCCCTCAAAAGAAGTTACTGGTCAGAGGCAATGAACCTTTTCCGGGTAGGTAGTCTGCGCATGCGCAGAGCCAATGACGAAACACGCACGAGAACGGAAATCTGGGCGAGTTGGTGATAATTCATATTGACCAGCTTACAGCGCAAACGGAGACGAAGACGAAGGAAAGACAAGGTGACAACACGAGCGCTCGTGTTGTCACCTTGTCTTTCCTTCGTCTTCGTCTCCGTTTGCGCTGTAAGCTGGTCAATATGACGAAACACGCGCCATGTTTTTGGTGGCATGTGCGCGGCGAAGCAAGTGGCACCTGGTTTCGCACGGTTGCAAATCTTTCCGAAAGAGCAAGTGCGAGGCGAAGCCTCCGTCATCGTCTACCGTTGCGTGACAGACATTTTCGGAGGCCACGGGCCACCGGTTTCGATTTCGGCAATTCCCACCAGAGGCGCTTTTCGTACGCGGGAAAGGTACGCGAGCCTGGTGGCGAGCCTGGTGGCGAGCCTATAGTGCGAGCCTGGTGGCGCACATGTCACCGCCCCGTTACAAAGGGGAAGCTCATAGCATCCATCCACCATCCATCCAAAGGTCATTCCGCCGCTGCAAAACTTGCACTCTGTGCGAGTCATCTAGCAAACACAATCGCGACACGTCGTTGTAAAGCGTTGCTCCAGACCTTACAGAGAACCGCCGGATGTCTAGGCCGTATAACGGTTTCTTATTATCAAGCCTACAACAGCAAATTGCAAAAACTCCGCGCGTTCCTTTTCGTCCGCTGTCCTATATCTGTCGAGACGTACACACTGAGAGAGACGTTGTAAGGACGTATATATAGAGCCGAGTAATCAGCGCCAGAGACACCGCAGGCGTCACCGTGCCGCTTTTTCCTTCCGAGCTGTCGAAATCTCCGGAACAAGGACGTCTATCTATAAAACAATGCGACAAACTAGTGAAGAGCGCGTCTATGTGTGTTTTGCAGGAGCGGGAGGCGGGTGATGTTGGGGCCACCTTTGTAACGGAGGGAGTTAGGCACAAATATATAGAAATATCGGCTTGCACGTCAGGACCAGCGGTGTTGTTTTGTGTCGCGTCAGCTTTTGAGAAACAAGCACCCGGAGTGACAGCTTGCGAAAGGGTTTTGTCTCTTTCGCGACGCCAAATCGTTTTCGGTGACGTCTCACTCCCCTCTCCCCCCCCCCCCCCTTTTTTTTTTCCCCGCAGCCGGAACTGCAGCGTGCGCCGCTTGCGTGCACGTAATTTTCTCAACTACCCCCCACCCCTTTTTTTTTTTCTTTTATTGATTTCTAGCATCTATACATCCGTTATATGGCTGTTCCTCGCCAGCTTCCATTGTCAGCGATTTCCATTCGGCTTCACCAATATATGTGAGTGCTTTTTATCTTTTATATATTTTGATTTTGCCGTTTCGAAATCTCGTTATACAATAGTGGCGCTGCTGGTCGGCGGTGGCCTACAATAAAGCCCGGCCGAAGGGGAACGTAAGTGATGGACACACACACACACACACACACACACACACACACACACACACACACACACACACACACACACACACACACACACACACACACCAACCAGAAAGCGTGCGACGACCAGCGCAATGAGGTTGCGTGTGTTTTGCACTTCCTATCAGTTCAAGCTATGTGTGACACACTGGGCCATAAATAAGTTATACGTGAAGAGCTTCGACAATAGAGTATGGTAGCGCAAGTATAGCGAGACAGTCGCACCAGAGGTGCTAAACTGGAGCTGTGGCTGTTCCCGGGAGAAGGTAAGCGTGTTCGACTGCCAGCGACGTTCCGTTTAAGGGTGATGTGTAAGGAAGCCTGTGCGGACTAAGACTTCGGCGCCCATTAACGACATCCGGGGTGTTAAAACACAAAATAGTCATCCATCTTCCGCACACAAGGCGTACCTTCGCTCTCTCTCTCTCTCTCTCGTGTGTGTGTGTGTGTGTGTGTGTGTGTGTGTGTGTGTGTGTGTGTGTGTGTGTGTGTGTGTGTGTGTGTGTGTGTGTGTGTGTGTGTGTGTGTGTGTGTGTGTGTGTCTGCGTGCTGTTACGAAGAGTCAACATCCGTTCCTAAGCGTGACATGCCACTCACACAAGGAACACACGTTGCAGCCCACAGCTGGCGTGATAACTAGACATCATTTGAAATCGAGTTAAATTTGGTTTGCGCGTTCTCTAAATCACACCGAGTCAGGTGACTCAGCTTTCGAGTCAATACTACCACACGTACCCGTAGGTCGTCGCACAGGCATAATCGCATTATCGTTGTTAGAATTCTCGTCAGAACCACTATCCGTGGTTTAGACGCATATGCCACAGCGGCAGACTACGGAGTGACTTTAGCCGATTCACGATAATCAACTGCAGTATACCAACCTACATTTGATGGATAAAACAGACACACCCTGTTTTCCCAGTGTATCATCCATGACCATGAGACATACCTTGCGACCTCCCCTTCTTTCTCTCCGCAGGATATTTCCTCGTTTTTCATAATGCATAAGGTTTTTCATAACCAACACATGACATATGGATTTATCAGTAAGATATTACACTTGTCTGGTCGTACTGACCGCCGTCATAAAGACGAAGTCTCTTTTAGATGCGAAGCAGCTCTGTGACTAGCCTGTGTAACGCTGTCCCTCCCAAGTCCCTCCGTCCGCACAAACGCGAGGCAACGCGCTTCCCTCGGCTCAGGTGTTGGAGCGGTGCCAAGTAGGTCACGCCGCAGCTGGGCGTTGACGTCACGCTCCCCTCGCACGCTTACCTCGCAGGTGCGCGCGTACGTCACTCTCTCCCTCACCCGCCGGAGCGCCCGCAGCTGCCGGCTCCAACGCCCGCTCGCCTCCCGTGTCTGCGTTTCAAACAAACGTTTACACCAGTAAACGCTACACCGAGTTTCGCTTCAAACTGTTCTGCCAGCACCCGCGTTAGCGCCGTCCAACCCGTGACGCCACCCGTGCGCAACGCTGCTGCTTCGCATCCCATCAGGGTTCCCTTCGGGGAGATGGTCCAAGTTTTTAATTATTTGTTATACTAGCTTATTTGCTGATTCCTTCACGCCCCATACAGCTAAAGAACGGAACCACCTGCCCACCTGCGTCGTCACCATTCTCAGTTCTTTAGCGTTTAAATCCGATAAATTTAGCGCGTCCAGTAAACGGCTGCACGCAAAGCGCTTTGTGTAGAGCAGAATACCTCATGTAAACCGGTGCATGCACAAACATGGCCGACCACGCAAATCGTATGTCGTCCGCTTCGAATCTTTCAAGTCGTTATCATGCACTCTGTAGCCCCCAAGTTACTTACTCACGGTCGTATATTGCTTTAGTTTTGCATCATGAAGCTGCGGCAGTAAAGTATCCATCTGTGACGAACCGACACCGGTTCTGAGAGCCATACTGAAATTATCGATACTGTATGCTTAGCAAGTGGCTGCCTGAATCTCGGAGGACATAAATTACGACTTTGCTTGTTCTGTTTGTCACCTATAGATGGCGCCACTTGGAGGTGACGAAAAACGCGACACGCTATCAGGTGCTCACTACGCTGCGCCTTGGCGTGTAGTGGATTAGCGGACACGCTAAAATTTTGTTTTGTTTGTACTGGCCACTGACGAATTTGTTGTTTTTTTTTTTTGCTTGTTTGAACTACCACTCCCTTGTGTAACGCCTTCGGGCATTGAAGGTATTGAAGGAAGAAAGGAAGGATTTTTTTTATTTCGGCTTAACAATACACGGTTTGCCCACGAGGTAAGGCAAAAGTTGTACTCAAACCTTCCGACTACTCCTTCCCTCGCTGGGACAGCAGAAATAGCGAAATTCGAACGTGACACATCATTTCACAGAACACACGCTGCAAACACATGCAGCACAGTGAAATACAGCACACCGAGCACATCGAAATCAATAACTCTCTTGGCATGCCTTCTATGGGAGCTTCAATTTGAAGTGATCAGAAAAGGATCATGTCGAGATCTGTAGAAACCAACAACTCCACGCGTTACCGCAGCGATAACCTTTTTGCCAGCTCTCTTCCCTCGTTGACCTACACTGCATGGCGACGTCCAGCAGGAACTGGTTATTTTAGCGTCCTCTCTACGCGGTCGCTAAGCGGGACGGTTGCGTGTAGGGAAGCGGCGGTTGCCAACAAAGTTTAGCTCGGTTTCTGTTTTGTTTTGCACGCGTAACGTTTATTGTTAGCAGGCTCGCGTTCACCAACCGCGCTTTATCGTCTGCCTGCAGCGCGAAACCCTTGAATGTCGTCCAGGGATAGCTGAGCTCCCAGTGAGCGGATGCGGTTTTAAATATAGCCTCGACACTTTCACACTTTTGAGTAGGTATACACTGAGCGAAGTTTGCTCTGCTCGACACGCACCTTCCGGGCTGAATGGGGTAGCGCGTGCTTTGAGGAAGTAGAGCCCATTGCTATACCGAACGAAATACTTACGTATTGGTGTTGCGCCTCAGATATGCGTGATATTTGCTTTTTGGTCGACTGTGTTCACAAGTATGAACGCAGCTACCAGTTCAAGATGGGCGGTCGTTGAGGAAGGGGTTAAACTTTCGCCATTCTACTGAATCGAAAAGAAGGACACACACACACACACACACACACACACACACAGACCAAAATTTCTGCGTTGAAGTATCCCAAGAAAGACTATCGTCTTTAATAATATCGTTGATTGATTTGTGGCGTTTAACGTCCCAAAACCAGCTATGATTATGAGAGACGCCGTAGTGGAGGGCTCCGGAAATTTCGACCACCTGGAGTTCTTTAACGTGTACTGACATCGCACAGTACACGGGACCTCAACATTTCGCCCCCATCGAAATGCAGCCGCCGCGGCCGGAATTAGATCCCGCGACCCTCGGATCAGCAGCCGAGTACCATAGCCACTAGACCACCGTGGCGGGGGGCGCTTCCTGCATCGGAATGACCGATACTGTACTGGTGACTATGTACTCAGGCCGCCAGGACACTATCCATCACGCCTCCCCCCCCCCCCCCCTGTACAGGCGGCAGCGATCGTTCGACACATCGCACATTTGGCAGAAGCGTGACTACGCCGGTACCACTTAACGTCATCGTGGCATCTATAAGAGTACCTTTTAGCACTGCCTCGACGCGTAGCACCTGCATGTAGTCCAAGATGCACGTGTCGGGAGAGTTCAAAGGGAGGGATCCCAGCGGGGAAGATGGATCGTGCATTACAGCTCTCGGAATTTAGCTGTCTCGAGTGCGGGAAACAAAAAAGTAAGAGAATCTTCAGAAGACCAAGCCGCCATACGCTTCTGACGTACGAATAAATGCGTACAGTAGACAAAAAAAAAAAGAAAAAAGATAACAGCTTCTCCACCTTACTGTGTTTCCCTTCGGGAAACTCATTACGCCGAGCGAATTGCATCTCCTGCCGCGCAGCGCATCCGAGTGCGCGGAAAAGGGACGCCAACCGACGCGAAAAAAGATTTCGCGGAAGGATTTCCCAGAAACACGCGGCAGCCACAAGCACTGCCAGCGTCACAAAGCGGGGTCACACCCACTTCATCCTATACTATGTCTCGGTGAGCCTGCCAAGAGATGTACTTTTTTTTTTTTCTTTAATCTTAACCCTCCCTGTCTTTCGCTTCTCTTCGCCCCCGGAGACTGGACGACCGACCGCGGAGTGCTTTATCGCTTTATCATTCTTCACTTTCACTCCTGCGTGCAGAGTTATGCCGTGATAAAAGAGGAAAAAGAGCAAAGAAACCAAATGAAACTCTCTTCCCCCCTTCCTAAGCGTGCACGCACTGGGAGTCGTCCGCGATCGAGGCGGTCGAAAATAGCGCCACCGAAACCCCCTGCTGTATAACCGCCAGCCAGCATCGTGTGGGGAGTGAGCGCTATATAGTTACTATAGAGCTGACTTCATCGTATAGGTGATCCAAAACCACCAGCAGGAGGGGGAGGGGGGGGAGTTATTTATTGAAGTCGCAATGATGACTGCCTCCCGTCCCTTCCCCTGTCTACAACATTCGAACGGCTCGTGGTCGTTGGTGATTGGGTTGACGATGACGACAACTTAAGGGGACAATTAAGTGAAAAGCTGAAGTGGTTCAGGATGATAACTTAGACGACTGTAATGTCGCTAATGTAGGCATTTCATGTTCTATATAAAAACAGAAAATGAATGTCAAAGTTTTAGTTTTGCAATTCGCGCCGGAGCTTCGGAGCCTAATAAAATCAGATGGCAGATTTCCTTTTTCTCTTTTTTTTTTTTTGCCAGAGGAGGTTCGTTTTGCAAGAGGACTGATACCTAAAGTTAAATTTAATATTTTTCGAGACTCGCGGTTCTATATAATATAAACCGGAAGAAAAACACAGGCATGGCACGCACCTGTGCTCGTTCGACTAACTGTTCCGCGTAGCAGCCGCACATTCCTTAAATTCAAACGTTACATATGTCGTCTCATGTTCTTAAGATTGATATGTTGAGCAGTACGACAATTCATTTCTTCGTATAAGTAAAATGCGGTACTCTGAATTCGAGAATTTCATTCACGAAATTCGGAGTCACCGAGGCTGCTAGCCCTGCCAGACCCACACCTGTAAAAACTACTGAAAATATTCGAAATAACCACCGCTTCTTCTTGCTACACATTTAATCCGCATTAATTCGTCCTCATTAACACCGTATCTGTTTCTGTTCATTCTCCAAGTTTCTCAACCACAGCAGCCGGCCAGAACTTTCATTGAGGCCGACATATCAGCTTGCAAAAATACTGCAGCAAATGCATACCCCTCTCTTTCTCTACACCTCCTTTCCACCATTCTCTCGTGGTCGATGGTCTTGCGACCGGGCACTGGTACGAGCGCAACGAACAAGAAGCGCGAACATTTCTGGCCAGGTCTACCGGGGTAACCCAGCCTGCGGTATCATCATCACCGTCACTGCAAGCATCCTTAAAAAAAGCTCTTTATGTGTTCTCCAAAAACAAGTTTCGCCTGACGGGACCGGGGCAGAAATGAAGTCAAAACATTGCCGTGACCCCCTCCCTTCCCTTTCCTCTTTCCTTCCTTTCACTTGTGCCGCTTCGGGGAGACGACCCTATAAAAGGTTTTATGAATAAGTGCCCGTGTGCTGTGCTGCTGGAATAACCACGAGTCATCAAAACACCCGGCGCCAGTTATCGGAAAAAAGAAATGGAAGAAAGAAAAAGCACAATAAAAAAAGAAAGGTTACGCGCTAACGCGCCACAGTTGCCCGTGACGTCGGCAAGCGACGGTTCATCGTCCCGGGAACACGTGGGGCTACGCACATCACGCCAAAGAGAGCGCACACTACCGACGGCGCACGTTCAGCCATGCATGACGTAATAAAAATTTTAAAGATAATAAGAAAATAAAAATAAAAGGAGGCGCCGCCACGCGACTCCACTGACCTCCGTAGAGTGAGCTATCCCCTTCAGCGACAGCGTACGCAATTGTGTACTTGTTATCGGCAACTTGTCTTTTGACAGTTCAGTGGACAAGCGGCTAGCAATGTGCAGGGAATACTGAGCTTTGGATGAATTAATGTGTTCAGTGTGTCGACAGTTTGCCACAGCGTGCACGCAATTAATTTTGTGAAGGCATTACCATATTTGACGAGTGGTTTGACGTGGGGCGTTCAGGGAGCGACGTCAAAAATACCATTTTCGTTGGCTCATAATGAACTCGGCCAGTTACAAACTGCATCCGCGTTTCAAGTCAGACTTCCGATTAATTTTATGACAAAATAAAGGCTGACTGGCCTTAGAGTAAACTTACGTTGAATTATGCTCTAATTACATTTATTTACTGTAGAACGAACACTGCAACATATAACCGTTGTTTCTCGTTTTTTTTTTTTGCTATTGAATATGCAGTGCTGCGGAAATTGAGTGTGAAAAATTTAATGGATTCATAGACACCTTACCACAATTAGCGCCTGAAGGGGCTATATAGCCAAGGCAAGCCAAACTCACCTCACGCCTGTGCGCATGGTTGCCGAACCGCTGTAGGTTCTGTTGTGCGCGGCTACAATTAGTGGCTCTTTGCCATCCATGAAATCTACCGCTTGCTTATCACGTGACCATAGCCCGTGTCTTATTATTCTCTCACTCAAATTTTCATGATCATTCATTCATTCATTCATTCATTCATTCATTCATTCATTTTACCCTACAGGCCCCTGAGGAGCATTGGGTAGGGGGCGTTACCGAAAGATCACCATAAAAAGGCATAAACAACACTGCATCGAAGAGGAAACAAAGAAAATTGTACATTGGAAAACGAAAAAAAGAACACTGTAAGCAAGGACAGTAAACTAAAAAATGAGAAAAAAAGGAGAACAAAAAAGAAACATCGTTATACAAAGTCAAGAGAGGAAGTAAACTTGCAATTGCTCATGAAATTTGGCAGGATGATTTAAAGAAACAATATCATCCGGAAGGTTATTCCACAGTGCGATGGAACGTACGACGATGCAGAATTATTAAATGACTGTGCGCGGCCAAAAATACTTCTGAAAGGCTTCAATACTGTCCCGTGACGTCCTCTGCTAGCTCCCCCCCCCCCGTTTTTTTTTTTCTTGAATCCCACCACGCGTGCAACATCCTTTCCCGGGAGGACATGGCCATTTTCGGCAGCCCAGTTGCGCGAATCGTTGAAACTGCCTGTCTCGGAACCTCGCGATGCACCGGCGGCGCCTGCATGAGCCGTCAAACTTGGGACAGTTTTGTCTGCTGCTTTAAAAGGGTGCGCCGCCGAGAGCCTAAGGGGTGCCGTTCCGCGAATCGCTCCTCACACGCAAGCGCCGTCGCTTATACACAAACAAAACAGCTGGGGGGAAACATTGCTTTCTCGATGCAATACCGCAGCTATAGATTTCGCAACTCATTCACCGCAATACATGCGTGTATACCAAAAGGTCATCTTCCAGACGTCAGTGGAGAGACAGGCGATGTTGTTTCAGTGATAAGGCCCTCAGAAAGCAGCGAATGTTGGCATGGCTCTACCGACACGTACGTACATACAAAATGAGGACCGCGCAGGAGATAAGGGGTTATAGAAGCGCGGGGTGGAGAGGATGAGTGGTCGCATAGTATGAGTGGAAAACGTGCACGAATGGAGGCGTTATATATAGATGGGGTCTATAAAGCAGCCCTCTGCGACCATCGGCGTGAGTCATTTACGGTAGCCATGTGTTCTGACTCGGCGAATGGTCTATAAAAGGGTGCGAAAACAGCATCACCGCACTGAAGCATTTTTACGGGCAGTTCGCGTGAAAGGTGCACTTTTGATGTGGTCGTGAGACGGAGGTAGTAGTAGTAGTAGTAGTAGTAGTAGTAGTAGTAGTAGTAGTAGTAGTAGTAGTAGTAGTAGTAGTAAGAATAGGTGCAGGTTTCACGTGGCAGCACTACGATATGATGAGGCACGGCGGATCGAGAGAGAGGGGGTAAGGAAAGGTATGGAGGTTAACGGGAAAATCGGGAGACTCCATCACAGTTCTAGCCACCTGAACCCAATTCTAGCCTTGCACCTAAACATAATTACAGGAGCTCTAATTTCTTTCTTGCATTTCGACTTTATCAAACTGCTTAGCAACGTGGTAAGCAATGCAAGAGCACAGCTGCTATAAGCCACCCCAGCGAGTCGCATAATGATGGAAAATGCTGGAGGCAGGAACGGTAGCACTTCAATCCGCAGGCAATTCACGAAAGAAGTTGCTATGGATATAAAACAATGCACACCTTCGTTTGTGAATTCTCTCTCTCTCTCTCTTTTTTATTGCTCTCGTTTTCTGCAATGACATGAAAACTCTTGCTGTTCCCAATATGTGAAGCAAAGGTTTCCTTCTGATTTATATATTTACTTCTTTACCATGTTAGTCTCCAATACTTGTCACCGAGGGGCAAAGAATCAGTGAACAGAAATACGACTATTCTTTCACTATAACCGTTAGTTCATTATACGTAGATTCGCTATAACAGGGGTTCTAGGCTGCAAACGCTCCCCTTACGGGATTCACGTTGGGAGAGAAAGAGAGAGAGAGAAAGGTAAAGGAAGGACAGGGAGGTTAACCAGATGAGGTCTCCGGTTGGCTACCCTGTACTGGTGAAGGGAAAATGGGAATGAAGAAGGGAAAGGAGAGATGAGAGTTGAGGGACATATCACCATCACTGCCACTTGTCAGGGCACTGTCACAATCGGTCAAGTCTTGTTTGTCGAAGAAATCGTATCAATGCCCTGACAGCAACTCGCCTTGAAAACTTTGTAGTCCATCTGTCCTAAAATCTTGTATTCAGTAAACGGGCGGTTGTCCAGTTGACCAAGCGTGGTTGAAAGGGCTGCTCTTTCGGCGTTGAAGCGGGCGCATTTGCAGAGAAGATTCACATTGGCGTGCCTAATTCGTAAGGCACCTACTTCAGAAGTTGAATATCTTTATCCCTAGGTACCTTATCGTGGACAGCAAAGGTAAAACGAACGACACGAATCGGCGAAATTTCCTCGTCACACACGCGCTTGACGTAGTACACGCGTGCAAACAATGCTGATTAAACTAATGACGTTTCACGTGACCGAAGACGCCTTGTCCACGTCGGGGTCCTTTTAATTGCGTCTTACCCTAAATAACCTCCCGGTATGATGTATTACCGCGCGCGCCCGTTCTCGACTGGGCCGCAGCGCTCGGTTAATCACGCTGTACACGCACGCGCTTGTCTGGTTCGCGTAATTAATTACAGGCGACAGCAGACGGCACAATCCAGTTGGTCACGGATAACGACTAAACTACCGCATCCAAGATGGAGGACCACGCAGTCGAGACAAAAGCGGCCGGTCTCGCATTCGCGTAACCCGAGCTCAAGAAAGCAACATTAAGAACACAAAAAAAAAAGGGGGGTGGGGGGGGGAAGGAGAGGAGCGGGAGGGGGGGCACCGAAACAGTTCGAGACTGATCGGTCTGCGCGAGCACTCCGTTTTAGAAAGCGTTCGTGGGACCAAACGCAAAAGCCTCCGAAGCTGCGCACTGGCTTCCTTCATCTGGACCATGATGGAAGAGTTCCTATACCATATACATATAGCTTGGTCTCGAGACCCGCGTTAGGAAACGTTATAGACTCTCCCCGAACGAGTATATATAGGTTTGTGGGCTTCTGGAGGAAAAGACGCGATGCTTGTTCGAAGGTAGGGAGGGAGGGGGGGGGGGGGGGGGGGGGTGTACAGTTCAATCCGCTATGACAAACGGTGTGCCACCAGAGCTCGCTGGCCTCGTTAAGGACCGCCAAGACCAATCTTTCTTTGATGATGCGGGCCGTGCGAGCAGTGAGGCGCTCGACGGCGCCCTATTGCATTCTGTGCTGCGTTCTTTACTCGTTTGCTGAAAGTCGCACCCGAAGTAGGTCGGCGGCGAGGCACTACTGAAGTCTTCGTACGACGAGGTAGTATAGTAGTCAGTTAAGGACGCCGTACGGTTATACGGTTCCTCAGCGCCAGCCTGCATGAATCTATCTATCTATCTATCTATCTATCTATCTATCTATCTATCTATCTATCTATCTATCTATCTATCTATCTATCTATCTATCTATCTATCTATCTATCTATCTATCTATCTATCTATCTATCTATCTATCTAGTCTGACTGTCTAACAAAATCTGAATGAATGCATTCTTATAAAGAGTTTTATTTGGGCGAGTTGGTTCATGGTTTTGCAAAGGCGCAGCGCAACTCATTTAGGACATAAGGACACACCGCAAGAGCAAAAACAACATACTACTCACGGTTAAAGGTAACCGCGACAAGCAAACACGAGAACACGCACATCACAGACGCTCGCTACGTGGTTGTGTGTTTCTTTGTGTCCCGTATACCAGTCACGATGCGCGCCTATGAATCAAGCGTATAAGCGCATCATCTCGCAACCCTTTTAATGACAGCTAGATGAGCAAGGCGGCGCTTTAAGTACGCATCTTCTTCGTGTGTGGTGCCGTTACAACGGCGCGGCCTTTCTAATGAGCGGTCAGTGTTGCAACAAACAGCGCGTGCCTCGAATTGTGATTGAGTTATCAGTGAGGAACGAGAGAGCAGGGACACGGCACCAGCCTTCAGTGCGACAGCGCCGCGGCGGGCCCGTTATCGCTGCCGCAATTAGCCTCTAATTACCGGCGCAGTTTCGTCACGAGCACGTGTCTTGCGATACTCGCGGCGCCCGGAGACTCGCTATAACTGCTAGCTTCAAGACGCCTCGCCACTGGTGCCCGCACAGTCATCACCCACGGAAAGGCTGTGCAAAAGATAAACACCTGTGGACATAACTTAAAGGGTCCCCCACCAGACCACGTGGCAGATTTCGTTTATACAGTGGCAAGCTGTATCCCATTTTCGGGAGCACATTTTTTTCAAACAGGTTCATTAATAGCAAGGAATATTAAAGCGCGAGCAATACAAGCGTACAAGTTAATGATGCCATCAACCGGTGACGCCACGGTAGCCATGTTTGGGCACCGGCACAGCGAGAAACTTGTCTCCGCTACGTCACGCGCTGTCCCTCGAGATAAACCTCAGTCTCGTATAGCACAGCATTTCAGTCCCCCTACACACACGCACACATTCGCGCAACAACCCCACCACGCACAACGCTACGGCCCTGCCCGCATTCTTTTAGCCACTCCTGTCCCGCACGACATATACGCAACACGGTGATGACCTTGAACTTGTTTCTCGAGCAAGGACAATGGTAGGCATGCATAGACTTTCGACTTAATCACCTCCGATGCCAAGACTTAGACATGACGCAGAGGACAGACACATGCGCACGTCGCAAAAACAAACAAACAAACAAACAAACAAACAAACAAACAAAAAAAAAAACAGACGCGACGCGACAGTAACGAGAAATATACTATATATAAAGCAATAAACACAAGACGTCGCCGACGGCGTTTCTCTGCCGCCTGCCCAGGCCCTGAGACAAAGAGTCGCCCCTGTTGCGCGCGCGCGTACGGGACAAGTCACGCGCCCGCTGCCAGTCGCGCCGCCCTGGTTACGCGACAAACACGATGACGAATCACCTCGCCCGCGCATAACCGCGCCGTCGTCGGTGCGCCCTTCGGAAGCGGTTTGTGGCTGCGTACACGGCCAAGGCCTGACGGCTCGGGAGGGAGTGGGGATGGCGGGGCCGCTGGAAACCAGACATAACTGCGTACGCATACCGTGCACGATGCGCGGAGGGGACGCAGGTAACAAACTCGTGGTAACAAATCTCGGCCGCAATTTGGGCGACTCAAGCGGACGTGTCCTTCGTACAGTTGAGTCTGTGTGTGTGTGCCGTAGTGTGTTTTGTCTTGCAGGCAGCATGCGTTCGTGTGTGCGTCTGTGGTGTATGGCAGCCATAATCCGCACAGAAGCGCCCGCACATGCAGGGCAGCGCCGACAGCGTGAGGTTACAATAACTTTCTCTCTCGCTCCTTCGTTTTGTTCTGTTTCATCAACTATAGATCCCTTTCACTTAACCTAGCGCCAGTAGCGTAGCAAAGCGGAAATGTGCGCTGTCGCGTTCTTGGCGTGCCAAAAGAATCCGAATATATAGGCAAAACATAATCCAACAATCGTCGAATGGATGAAAATCGACCCTGCCGTGGGCGTCCCCAGAAAATGAAATTTGAGGCTGTGTTTGAATGCTAAAAAGAAAAATAAAGGTGGGGGGTTGAGGGGAAGCGGCAGACGCACTTAATTTGTCATAAATTATTGCAAATCAAAAAGGGACGCGTTTAGAAAAACAAGGGAGCCTGTACACCCCCTCCCATTTTCATGCCCTTCTGGCTTGTGCAGGGAAACCTCTGGACCCTGTCCAGCCCGAAACCAGCCCAGCAACAAGCCCTGGCCAACCGAGCCCGGACGGTGGCAAGAGCCAACGGTCCTCCGGACTAGGAGGTCCCAACTACTAACGACTCTATTCTCTGTTTCACTAGTTCCGTGTAGTAGAGCCAAGGCTACGGCCACGTAGCCTTGGCTCTGCTGCGGTGTGTGTATACGCACATTCTACAACTGCATGGGCGTACTGTGCGTGCATGTTCCTTAGGCAAGTAGATACAGGAACGTTATTGTATTTCTGTCAAGTTTCACTCGTGTTCAACGTGTTTCCTGTTGACACTCGGCTACATATGTCCCGTGTCACAAAATGGAGGCTCGTAGACATGAAAAAAGTAATCGAATATGAAATATCGCTGGGTCCAACGCTCCCGCGAAGACAGGTACCGCTTATCGAAAGGTTGTCTCTAACGGCGTTCCCTTTTCAATGACTTTTTAAGAGCGGAGCACATTACGGACCCGGGCAGTCGACGTCTAGTGTCTCATGTCGTTTGTTACTCGTCAAGCAAGACGGAAAAGCCGATCAGCAAAACGCACTTAATCCCAATCTTTTCTTCCGAACACATGGCGCGACTGGAATCTTACTGACCGCATTGACCGCGACTATTACTAAACCTGATGCATTCCGCCAGGCCTTAGCATCGTTCATACGACATGCATTTCAAGGTATTCCATGCGATTGTGTTTCGTAACGAAAGCTTTTTTTTTTTCTTTCGTGCTTTATTACAGTTGAATGTTCTGCATTTTCTCTGTTTTGGCTGGCTCTTTTTTGTTACTTGTGTGTTTTCTTTTTGCCCCTCCCCTCTACAATGCTGTGAAGTCCTGAGGGTAAAATAAAATAAAATAAAACAAACTCTGACACCCCCCCCCCCCCCCTACCCACGACTCACACTGTTGGCCTCAGCCTGCTATACTAGGCTGCTATACTATAGTGATCATAAGAAACAAAGAAAGAAAGAAAAGAAAGAAAGATAAAAAGAAAGAAAGAATGTCCCGCAGTGCGTCTTCTGTCTCGGGTTACACAGAAAAGTCATTGGTTGTCTGAAGAAGTTTTGGGGGAGTGTGAGCATCCAAATAAAAAGGGGGCGGGGGGGGGGGGGTTATACGTCCCTGCGACACACCGTAACCACAACATAACACAAGCACAGCACACGGGCAACACGGGCCAATCACGGCTCCACCCTTCCTCCAGCTCTCGCGTTGAGTGTAACTGCTTTAACGTTGGGCTTACCGCTGGTTCTTTTTCGTCATATTTCTTGCCGGTGGCACAGTACCAGCTGCACGCAGCGCACATTCAACGTCGAAGTCCGTCAGGTAGTTAAAATAATAATAAAGAAACGAGCCTAGGTGGTGCCTTTCAATCCATATTTAGCGTTCCCGGCGGAGTGTACTAACTAGCCGGGCCGACCTCGGCCCGGCAATAAACGTCAGTCTTCCTCAGACGTTCCGCACCAAACTAGACATGAGAATGAGGCCCAGAGTTTCTGGGCAGTCTGGGCCATAACTCAAAGCTGACCTGGTTAAGGGAACACTGGACCTCGTTCACTAGCGGTCCGAGTAAAAGAAAAATAAAAAGAAAGCAAGAACCCGCCATATTAAACAACAACAACAATAAAGGGAACGAGGCCCGCTGAAACTAGACCGCGAATGACGACTCCAAGCGTACCCGCGAACAAGTGTTGAAGGCCCTGTCAAACTGTGTATACAAACTAACTCTCTCCAACCTCAAACCCGTCGAAAAGAAGAGAGAGACCCCGTTTTAACCCCATCCCACGCGCACGCGCGCTTGCACGTACTACACACGGGAATAACCACAACGGTGGCGTGCGGGGCAAGAACGTCTACAGAAGGCGGCACCTCGTATATTCTAATTTAGCTCGTGTTCGCATTCCACGGCGTGGCTGCTCTTCTCGCGTTTTTTTTTTTTTTGCGTAAGAACAATATTGCACACACACACACACACAATGCATGCATACTTAAAGTGGACAAGTGATGACGAGACCCACCTAAAGATAGCAGCGCCCCCTTAGAAATGCGAACACAGGTTTTTGGCTGTGTTAGCACGTCGCAAAGCAGCGGCTGTATATAAGTTTGTTTCTCTTGTTCCGTGCAGCAAAGCCAAGGCTACGAGGCCATCGAGAGCAGAATTCTTCCGAGGCGAGACGAAATGCCTTTGTACGGACAAGCAACACACCGCTTCATCTTCCTCCTCCCAGGTCTGCAGCTGCCACTGCAGCGCCCGCCATTGGCAGGTGACAAGCCGCGGAAGGACACGTTTAACATGTGTTCGCCCTCCGTATTGGCCGAAGAGGGTCTGTAGCCTCCACAGTGCCGCACGAAACTTCTGAAAGAGGCTTTCGGTCAGCGGTGAGTAAACGGTCGGAGAACACCCCCTCAGCCCCTTTCCAGGCATCGAATCAGGAGCGCTGTTTTCGTTTCCGCTGGGCGAAGCAACCTTCAAGTGCTTCCCGGGAAATGTAAGTGGAAGAGTATGCAGTGACGTCATCGAGGCGGCCATGTTGACGTAGCGCATGCAAAGCGAGGAGCAGCTCTTGCTCTGTTTAGAATCGTAGAACGAAGTTGCCCACGTTGAAGACACGGGAGCACTCGTGTTCTTCATAATACTGTACCTATAAGGAGTGCTCCCACTGTAGCGATACAATCAGCTGAAGCTTTTACAGACCTTTCGAACTTCTTGGTATATAGTATTGTATGATATTTTCGCGCATCCCTGTAACCACCCGTGAGCACATCTTACATAAGAAATTCGTTAATAAATAAACAAATAAATAAATAAATAAATTTGCCCTCTTAAGAGTTCCCTCCCAGAAACATTTCCTACAAGGGGCATGCGCTGACGTCATCAATGCCATCATGTTGTAGCACAGCCAGCGCAGTGAGAAACTGCGAACCATGCAAAAATCGCATACGGCGAAGTGACGTACATTGACGTCACCCGAATCTTCAGACATTCCGGAAGGGGCTGCTTCGCGTTCACGCTCTGCGCAGCTTTGAAGCCACTTCCGAGCGTCGTTTGTCGAGTGCGGGCAGCGGAAGACGAAGAGATTGTATCGCACGGCGCCGGCTTTATAGCAGCGTCTAGAGATTTCAGACACATTACAGACGCGCCTGGAAACATCAATGGCACATCTTCAGTACACGCCCACAGCCATCGCGAAAACCGCGGATCTCCGCAGAGCCCGCAGGACAGTCACAGCACAAGATTGTTGTTGTTGTTGTGGCCTCTATAATTGGCACATACCCTCGAGGCGGATTGGCCACGCTACATGTAACGATATAGAGAACGGGAAAATTAAAAGGCCAAGGTGAAAATCTAAGAAAAAATAAAAGGAAGGAAGAAGTTCTAAGATATGGACGGCGCTGCGCGCTGTCGTCGTCGTTGTGGTTGTCCTCAATTATGGCACATACCCACCCTGGGGGATTCGCCAAGACGTGAGAAGTTGAAAGAGTTAAGTCATAAGTACTATAAAATACCAATCGGAATCGAATAATCAGGATGAAATTAACGGTGAAGAGGACGAATTTATGAACAGAACCCGCCTGAATGTCGTGCCCTGCTCTTCTCTCTTTTGATTGACTGATTGATTGATCGTGGCTCGGTTAGGAAAGGACACTAATTTATGCAGCCTATGTAGAGAGCACGGCTAAGCGTCCGTGGGGGTGGGGTAAAAAGGGAGTGAAAGAGATAGAAGGGAGAGAAACGCCGTAGTGGAGGGCTCCGGAAATTTGGACCACCTGGGGTTATTTAACGTGCACTGACAACGCACCGTACACGGACCTCTGGCATTTTCGCCTCCATCGAAAATGCGACCGCCACAGGCGGGATCGAAGCCGCGTTTTTTGGGTGGCAGCCGAGTACCGTAACCACTACACCACCGCAGCGGACCTTCTCTCTTTTCGTTTTTCTCTTCCACTATCTTTATTCTTCTCTTTTACCTTCTTCCTCTACTTCGCTTGCTCGTCTTCCTCTTCTCCTCCTCCTCCGCTGTCTTGACTGAATACGCTGCGACGGCACGAAATGATTGCGAACTCCGCTGGCATGTACACAACGAATCTGGAGATTCCGCGATATCTTCTGGAGTAAAAGAAACTCCAGGAAGCAAAGTCGACCGATCGGAATCCAGTGTATACAGAGGCTGTCCCCTCCCTCCACTATATGAGCAACTATCCAACAAGCCGCGCCCTGCCGAAACGAACAGCGAAAGTGTGAGGCACGTGATCTCCATTCAGAAGCAGCTCAGCGACGCCGACGCACGCCACAACTTCTCCAACAACGCCCCAAAAATACAAACGCGTGGGCTCACGGAAGCGGCGAAGTGAATGAACAGCTCGTCACTCGGCGCTCGCTTTTCGAGTTGAAGAGCGGAAGTGAGAGACCACCAAAAAAAAAAAAAAAAAAAGGAGGGGGAGGGGAGGTGGCATGCGCTCATTTAGTCGGCGAATTCGAAACCCCACTGGTTCGGTGATTCTTCTCGTACACGCAAGCGCATATGCTGTAGGGTTCCTTTATGCCCCGCCACGGTGGCCTATAGTGGTTATGGCACTCTGCTGCTGATCCGAAGGTCTCGGGATCGAATCCCGGCCACGGCGGCGGCTGCATTTCGATGGAGGCGAAATGTTGAGGCCCGTGTACTGTGCGATGTCAGTGCACGTTAACGAACCCCAGGTGGTCGAAATTTCCGGAGACCTCCACTACGGCGTCTCTCATAATCATAGGTGGTTTTTGGGACGTAAAACCCCACAAATCAGTCAATCAGGGTTTTCTGTATGGGCGATTCAGTATACATGTTTTGAAGGAAACTGCGCGCATGCGGTACTGAAGAGGCATACACACACATCCTTTGTATGCTTCTTGGTGCAGTAAGCACATCTTATCTCGATGAAAACAGCATGGAAGTTGCCTGCGACGAAATGTATGGCATTCGGACAAGTGTTACAAGTAGGACCAAAGTCTTTGTGCAAGCTGACTGATTATGTGCATATTACGCGGTGTATATGACGCGCTAAACGCGCCTGCACCACTTGCTAAGGCGTTTATTAGCACAGCAGGTGGCGCGGACGAACGGGCAGCAGTCTGATGCCTGAGACCAAACACAGCAACAGCAACCACGAGCTTATATCAATGACGATGCTACTGAGGCACCCGGCCAATCTTCTTCACTACAGTGGGCTTACCAAGCACGTCGAACAGCACTGTGGTGCACTGCGAACGTCAGTTCAGGGACGTCTACTTTGTCGAAGAACAAGGCACACTACACTATATGCTCCCGTGTATATATGAGAAGCGTCGTTGGTTGTAGATATTCCTTCCGGGGTCGAGCAATGACGGAAGAAGACATGCTGAGTGACAGTGGTGTACTATTACATTGGTGTAAGAACGGTTAACACAAACAGTAACAGCAACCGACTTTATACAAGCACCACCACGACCACCGCTGACGCAATAAGTGGTCTTCCGGCGGCCCTCACCGGCGATCGACGGGTCGTCCACAGCCACAGACCGCCTGACACGGTACGCCGAAACAGCTCGCGTGACTTCTGCCCCAGCTGCCCGGCACTTGATATGGAAAGGGGGAACGACGGAACTCAAACGTAGCGCCTAACCCATAGGAAGTGACAACGTAACCACGCAGATAAAGCTAACCAGGCTGCCCCGCGTCACGTCGTGGCGCAGAGGCCAGTCCAAACACGTATACTGATCTACGAGCAAGATTCGGCCACTCCCATTCTCGACTGCATATACACAGTACTCACCGCCGCATATAACGTATACTACGTGAGGCGCAATTGGGCAATTCGTCGTCGACCCGTCGAGACGCCGTCCTGGTCGGTGCAGCGAGAGATCCTTCACCCGGACACGACGGAGGGACGTCCCACGCACGCGGTTCGTCCCACGCGTCCACCGCAAGGAGCGGCGACGAAAAGATCGCCGACCCTCACCCCACGGGGGGGCCGCCGACCGCGAGAAAAACGAAGAGCAAACGCGTGAATCTGACCGTCAGAAGCCACTTCCGAGCGTCGTTTGTCCAGCGCGGCCAGCAGAAGACGAAGAGATTGTAGGTTGGGCATTGCCATTTAGAAAGAAGCAAAGGGAGGCATTCTGACTGGGCGCGACGCCTGGGCAATTGCAATCCTTTCACTGCCCACGTATATGGAGAAGACTCGACCGCGACCGGCCGTGTTTGACCGACCGACCAGGACGTCGCTGCGACGTGCCTGGAGCGCGCCGTCGCACGTGGGCGAATTGGAAAAATAAAAGAGTCCGTCGACCTGTGGTTATGTAAAGTGTATACTGGGGACAGTAATCAATAAATCAATCAAGATCTGGTGCTGAATCTACAAATAATGACCGTACCAGACCAACCGACCAGGACGTCTCTGCGACGTGCTCGAAGCACGCCGTCGCACGTGGGCGAATTGAAAAAAAAAAAGAGTCCGTCGACCTGTGGTTATGTAAAGTGTATACTGGGGACAGTAATCAATCAATCAATAAAGATCTGGTGCTGAATCTACAAATAATGACCGCGGTATTTGAGCGACCGGCCAGGACGTCTCTGCGACGTGCTCGAAGCACGCCGTTGCACGTGGGCGAATTGGAAAAAGAGTCCGTCGACCTGTGGTTATGTAAAGTGTATACTAGGGACAGCAACCAATCAATCAATCAATCAAGATCTGGTGCTGAATCTACAAATAATGACCGTATTTGACCGACCGACCAGGACGTCTCTGCGACGTGCTCGAAGCACGCCGTTGCACGAGGGCGAATTGGAAAAAAGAGTCCGTCGACCTGTGGTTATGTAAATTGTATACTGGGGACAGCAATCAATCAATGAACCAATCAATCAATCAATCAATCAATCAAACAGTCATTCAAGATCTGGTGCCGAATCCACAAATAATGGCGACGAGAACAAGTCTAGACGAGGAAGAGGGAGGAAATAATGAGTCGTTGGTGTTGGCTGCGCAGTAATGCGCTAACTCGCCCAGCGTATCGTACTGCATAGGATAATCCATAAGTGAATAGACGTTCAGTTGAAGATGGAAGCTCGAAGTAATGAAAAAGTCACTTAAAATGAAGACAAGTGAGTGAGGGCGAAGACACCGCACACTTCTCGAAACGTTTTCTCTAGCAACAATCTATTATTTTTTTTTTTTGTCGCCTTCGAGGACATCTACATCACTGCTAAGATAATCCATTCGCGAAGCGTTCCTCTTGCAAGTGTTCTTTGACATCTTTCACAGGCAGCTTCGAATACAGAGCAAGGATTCGATACGGTTGTTATCTTGCAAATATTCCTAAATGTTTGAATGTCTCAAAGGTCTTGAGTTTTCAAAATTCGGATGACTTGCGCGAAAGAGTGCGCGAGCGTAAATTGAGAAAGCAGAAGGAGTGGCACGTGAGTGAGTGAGTGAGTGAGTGAGTGAGTGAGTGAGTGAGTGAGTGAGTGAGTGAGTGAGTGAGTGAGTGAGTGAGTGAGTGAGTGAGAAGGGCGTACCATAAAACTGGAAGCGTGAGTTGTGTCCTCGAACATCAAGAAGCGCAACCTTTATCGAAACTTTTATGAACATTAAATATGCGTACGAACAAAGACCATACAACGTGAATGCCTACATCAGGAGACGAGAAACATCAATAACCATCCGTTTCTTTTGAAATCGGGGTATTTCCACGAGAGCGCGAACTAATGGGAAATATAACGGGACATAACGGGTTAAATAAGCGCCCCGGAAAACGGTCCGCCATCTGAAACAGATGGAAAGAACTATACCATCAAAAACTATTGTTAATATGAAACGCATGCCCAAACGTCATAAGACGTCGTCACACAAGTTAACTAAAGAAAAGCGCAATCCTCCTCGTCATTAACAGAATAAAACAGAATTAATGTGATTCCCTCTTGAAATCCTTCCAGTTTCATATTGCTGTAACGCAGGTATGCGCGTAAATTGCATTACAGGTCACTCTGTTCCCTTCTGTAAATATTGCTAGGCCTAGTCGAGCAAACGTGCAGCTTTCAGTCAAGTTCTCCAAGACAGACATCCTGCAAATCCGCCCCAAATAAACGGCCGCAGAGAGCACTCACGATCTCCTCCTTCGACGTACATGCGTTCTCAGAATCTCACACGTGACGTATACCGTACACGCGTATGTGGCAGACGCGAACCGTCCTCGCTGAGCCGCCAATAACTCTCCGACCACCCACCACGGGGCACTGCAATCGACGCGCGAGCGAACACCGCACGATTCCTCCACCTCGTGTGTGTAGCCATACCACACACAAACACACAACCGAGAGTCGTCGCCCAATATGTACGGCTCCTCAGCTCGCGAAGGATGGCTCATGCATGCCCGGTGCAAGCCAAACAACAGCAAAACGCGTACGCACAGACCTAAACGCTAGACGTTAGCCCGGCAGGCAAAGGCAGGCGAGCACGAAGTCATACATCAGGCCTTCCCGCGGCGTCGGGGAGCGGTGGTCAGCTGGTGGCTACAACAAACGCCGTGGAGACCCGTCTGCTGGTTCTCCCTGCATCTCGGACAGGGAGCTTCGTGAGGCCGTGACAAAACGACGTATGGCCGTAGCCACCGAAACGGAAGGCCCGCCACCCCCCTCCCTCAGTGCGTACACGGTGCACGATTGAGCAGCAAGAAGCAGCAGCAGCCCATCGCCCGCCAGGGGGCGATCGAAGCGAATGTGGAGGCACGCGCGTGCGTGAAACAGGTCTCGCGTGTGTATTGAGGACGCATCATATAGAGGCGTACACAGCGAGCCGATCAGAAGCTCTGCTCGTTGGAGTGGTAGTAAATGGCGACGCATCAACAACAACAAAAAAATGGAAGTCTGGGGTTTGTACGCGGTGCCAAAAGTGGGGTATGGTTATGAGGTACCCCGTACTAGGAGACACCAGGGCGATTTTGACCTTCTGGAATTGACGAGCCTCCAGATAATTTTGAAGACGACAGTCTTTCCAGGGCAAGGCAAACGCGAAGAACTCTGTCTGTCTGTCTGTCTGTCTGTCTGTCTGTCTGTCTGTCACCCGATTCAACCTCCCGGCCAAAACCAACCGAGCTACTAGCACTGGTGGGATGGGGTCATACACGTCAACATTTAGAGCGCAAAGGAAACATCAGGCCTATTTGAAGCAAAATATATGACGTACATAACCGTGATGCGCAGCGCTTATTTGATGTTACACATCGGACTGGTTTTTACATTAGGAAATGAAAAAAATCAGCGCGTTAGAAATGGCGTCGAAGAGACGCTACGCGTTAAGCCAACAGTAATAAAAGGTCCCAACGAATGTCCCCAGAACAGGGATAGTGCGGGACACTTCAACTTACTTCAGCAAAACCTCCATTGTATCCATCATGGGAGGAGTGAGAGGGCAGGGGAACAGCGAAAGGGGTGGGAGGAGAGAGAAGAGAGGGTGTTGCGTGTCAGGGGCGGCAGAACACTATGGTTTTTCGACGTCATTTGCAGCGAAGCAAGCAGATATGCGTACTTTTCTCTTTCTCTTTTTGACCACCTTAGGCCTAATACTTATATACCAAACGAGCACTCGAGGGAGAATGTAGACGGGCTCAGAGTCAGAGACTACCCTTTACTGGGGAAGGAGAAAGGAGGAATAAAAGAGGGAGAGAAGAGTGTAAACTCTGGCTACACATCCATGTCACTTGTCATGACACAGTCAGAATGTCTCAACAAGCTCAGTTTCTCGAAGAAATTGCGGCAGCCCCGCCACGGTGGTCTAGTGGCTACGGTACTCGGCTGCTGATCCGTGGGTCGCGGGATCGAATCCCGGCACCCGGATCAGTAGCCGAGATGCACTTAGACGGAGGCGAAATGTTGAGGCCCGTGTACTGTATGTCAGTGCATCTTTTAAAGAACCTCCAGGTGGTCGAAATTTCCGGAGCAGTCCACTAAGGCATCTCTCATAACCACAGCTGGTTTTGGGACGTAAAACCCCAGAAATCAATCAATAAATTGCGGCAGTGCATGCCTGATAGCAAGTCGCACTGAAGATTTTATGGGACACTGCCCATAAAATCTTGTGTTCGGTAAACGGGCGGTTGTCCAGCTGGCCAAGTGCGCCTAAAAGGACTGCTATTTCGGTGTTTGAAACGGGTGCATTCGCAGGGAAGGTACGCGATTTCTTCTCTGCACCCACAATGTTCGCATAATGGAATATCAGCCATTCATAGAGACAGGCTATATAACAGATGCTGCTAATAAGTACGTGTTAGTCTTAACAGCGAAGAGAAACACTTGTGGATAAAAAAGAAGCAACAAGCGAAAGGTCGAGCGCAAAACTGAGCAGTTATCCTCTAATTGCTTAGTCAAGAGAATGCAACAAACGCGCATTGCAGTAATTAAAAACAGCGTAGTAATTAAAATGACGTGGACGACTTGAGCAGCTGTATAGATCTCGTTTTCAAAAAAAGAAGATAAACTGGAAAGTCGCGAATACCATTCCTGCCTCTTTTTGTAATGCTAAGAGCTTGTGCTAATGAATGTGTCGCTATATACTCGTACCTGTTGGTGCTTAGGTGGAACTTGGTATATCATACTCAGGCTGTGCCCACCCGCACATTTACCGTTCGCAAAGACTCTATAAGACATTGTTCCAAAAGCAGTGCCAGACCGGGAAGAAACTGGAACAACGACGTTCATCGTCACTATAGGCTCCGTGATTTCGCAAACGGACGCCATTACGACAAGCGAAATTCGATAGCTTTTTTTCAGTTGAGTGCGCCGCTCCAAGGTTTCACAGCAGTACGATAATGAATTTCGACACTCGATCCCAGAGGAACACCTGGCGTCTCCACATTAACGAAGCACAGCGGTAGGCCACACGAGGTTAATTGGTGAGCGTGTAAAACGTGTCTCTCATCGGCATACAACGTGTTCCTCGACAGTTCCTCGTCTCCGTGAAGCTCGAGGTAAAAGCGTGCAGTACGCGAAAGCTGCTGTTGACATCTAGTACCGTTAGTAACGGCGTTGCATGCGTATGTGGGGGCGCCGCGTTCCATGTCGCAGAACCTCTGCGCACGCGCTCTTCACGAAAGGTGGCGCCCCCATACGTCCAAAGCACCGTTACGGAAGCTGTAAACTATACGTACGGTTCCGCAAAAAAATCACGCTTGCGAAAGGTGTCGTAGTTCCGTATAAGCACTGTCCAAGACCGCACAATGTTTCCGGTTCCCGACTGGCTTTCGGCGTATGTAATCAGCAAGAGAATGGTCTTGAAGATCGCCTTCTGTCGCGTGATACGAGAGGTCCTTGAGGCTTAAATCTTCGTCATCAACAGTCCTTCTACGCATGTGCTGTGGGCTCCCGCACGTTCTGAGTATCGACCTCATCTCGTAGTGAGCACATCAAGTTAACAAAGCCGGCAAAACCATAAAGTACTTGTTGCACTAAAAGACAATGATTAACTTACAGAAATAACGATATACGTGATGTTTAATAAAGCCAAACCTTAACAGTCATCCTTTAAGCATTTTTCCAAAAACAAAGGCGACAGGGGGATACCTGACTCACAAAAAAAAAAAAGAAAGAAACATAATGCTCCATCCTCGAAGATGAAGCCACAAGAGAAGGGAGTGAGGTTGAGCCCGGAAGAATCGATATATTTGTGGGGCTTTATGTCCCAAAGTCACGATACGATTAAGGGAGACGTACTAAAGGAGTGCTCTGGAAATTTTGACTACCTGGTGTTCCGGCACTTGGGATCGGCATTCGGAACGTCGCTATTAGAAATTACAAATAAAACTTCAGCGCACTAGCAGTTAAGGCCTCACTGACATTGTCACTAAACACCAAGGAGGTCAAAAGGACAGAAAGTTGAGCGAGTTGGTAACATTCCATAATCAAAAGAAGAGGCGTGCAGGACACGGACACAAGAAGAGAAGTGAACACCACGAATGTTCACGTGGTGTTCACTTCTCTTCTTGTGTCCGTGTCCTGCACGCCTCTTCTTTTGATTATGGACCAAGGAGGTCTTGCAAGCTTATCTTTTATAACTTGTTCGGAAGCCTCTGAACCAATATCATTTCTAACTTGTTGGGGCAATATCTAGCGTATGTAATGCAGCGTTGTACAAACAGTTGCGGATCAGGGAATGCTTTTTAAATGCCTTTGATTTGAACCCCGGATGTTCTTGTTTAAGTGCCCGGATGATGGCTCGAGGTGTTCATAATTCCTCCTACTGTTCTGGACAAACAAGAAGGAAACGAAGGGCAGCGAAAGCGTTCGCCGTGAACACCACGGCATTGGTCTAGATTATTGTTTATGTAATAACAGTCGTTCTCTCTCAACGGACGTGATTTATTACGTGCGGGTGTATCCCTAAGGTCACTTGAAGGCCACCGATAACGGGAGCTAAAACAATTTCATAGTTTCAAAAAGTAGGCGCCCCCGGGAACTGTTTATGATGAAACCCAGCATTGGAAACGGAAGTTCTGCGGCTTGACCATCGCCCCCACCCGGCCACCACAAATAAGGATCTCCCAACGCATCAAATCACTGTCTGACTCTTTGTCTAAAGAGGGACTTGATTAGTTCCAAAATGTCTGGATAATAAACTGTCGTAATAGCTGTTGCTGCTGTTGTTGCGCCATTCTAGAGAGAGAGAGAGAGAAAACTAGAGTCCTTAATAATTAACCCAACCCGACAGGTAATTGAATCAAAACGTCAATATTCAAAACAACCATGTATATAACGCTACCGTTTGCTCCCGCATGTCGTAACCCTCTTGGCCACGATCCGCGCTGCTCGTGCCCACACTCTGCGCGGTATCACCGAGGCAGCGTTTCACGCAGCACCCGTACGTCGTGCCGCGGCGCGCACACCGACGACATGACGACCGCAGCGCACCTATCGGTTCCGCATGACCGGGTCACGCCGGCGGGCCGCGCGCAACCAGCAAAGCGGTTCGCTGCCGTACCCGTTCTGCGAGAGGCGTCGCGCAACGGTAGTCGACACGCGGCGCAATCTTGAAAGGCACCCGCGGTTGACGTGAAACCGCGCTCTCTTTCGCTTCGGTGCTTCCACTACACGCGGCGTGAGATGCGTCCTCAACACGCGGGACCCCGCCTCGTCGTCCCGTTTCCACAGTACGACGGAGTGCTTTTCCGCTCCGCGTGATAAGCGACCGACTATAGGGGAGACACACCCATACCTCCTTCTGTGTCCCTTTTAACTTTGATTTAAATCGTTGCATGCAAAGAGGTGAAAATGCGCGCGCGCGCGTGTGCGTGTGCGCGCTCCTGTCTATAAGTACTGCGTGTTCGTTTGTACGTATGTGCTTATTTGTGTTGGTGTGTATGGAAACTATGAATTAACGAAAGTGGTCAAGGGCTCGTTCTTTATTTGTTAGAAACAACTTAATGAGCCAACAGACAATGAAGACTAGGAAAGCATAGGGGAAGTCAATTGTAGTATTGTAATTGTGGAGTAAGTATAGAAAGGAATTAAAGTGGACGAAAAGGCAGACCTGCCTTCGGTGGGAACCGAACCCACGACCTTCGCATGACGCGTCCGATGCGGCTCCCAGCGAAGGCAGGTTTATCTTTTCGTCCACTTTAATTCCTTTCTCCTTACTACACAATTACAATACCACAATTAACCTCCCCTATGATTTCCTAGGCTTTATTGCCTGTTGGCTCATTAAACGGAAACTACGAGTGTAGGAGCATGTAAGCGCCATATATGCGCACGCATGTGTATCTATATTTTCCTGTGTAAGCTGTGTGTGTTTGTATGTATGTGGGTGTTTGTGGTGGCAGGGATTTATACCTGAGAACACCTTCCGGCTATCCTTATTGTGTCCCACAATAACACCCGTTGTCTTCGGCCAGAACACTCGGGAACTGCTTCTCATGTCCTTCGCATTTAACATCTTCCGGGACAGAAGGTACACGCCACTCGTCCCAGACAGCCTTTTGTACAGAACACTAAGGGACACTGAACTGATCTAAGCGGAAGATACTTTGTTTCTGCCCGTACTTCTGTCCCGACAAATCTATTTTTTTCCAGTGATCATTCATAGATGTCAGAGCTCACGAGAAAGTTCGCTGTGACATTAAAATTCCACCGCGAACTGTATTCAGTGGATCTGGCATTTTACCTTCCTGTCAAGATGAGCGCATCTTCACGCTTGGACATGAAGTGCGGGCATATGTGACGAAGTCAAATCAGTTCTGCGGAACGCCGCAAGGAGGGTCACGAAAGGAAAAAAAAATGTTACCGACCCGTTCTCGACATTACAATATAAGGAATACATTACTGACTACTCCGAAAGAAAGGTGTCTTCGTTGACAGAAAAAAAAAAAATCTGTCCTGGTCCAGGATTTACAGGACAGCTCCGGCGATTTTTCAGTGTCCACGGATCTCAATGAAATTTTCAATATATATTCTCCTTCGTACCGTAATTATATATGCCAAGCCAGGCGGTTTCAAGTTATTTAGTTTTCCTGGAAAATAAATTTTAAAAACTTTCAGCGGATTCCCACGCGGGCCACCCTGTGTTTATTACGTCATCACCTTCAACGCTGCCTACCCGAGCCAGCGGGCCGTCAAAAGCAAAACGGCCACACTTCAGGTTTGAAATCGTCGCTGCGAAGTTCATAAAAGCTGGCACAATTCAATACATCGTCGGATAACCTCGTCACTGTCATTTTTCTTGCACCAGCGCCATATTTCTGATGGCGGGAAGGCTGTGACGTCATAACATACGCTTCACGAAGCGTCTACCCGCTTCGGTTTCGGTCTGAACACTCGGTTAGTTATTTAAAATTATTTGTGCGTTTCTGAGCAAACAGAACCATCCTGACTGCTGCAGGGCTATCAGTATACCATTGCAAAAAGTCGATATCAGAACATGATGAAAAAACCGCCCGAGTTGCCCTTTGAGGCCGGGACCAACGCCTTTCCGGAATGGTCCCTTTGCCAACTGAAGTAACCATTAGGTCAGTAAAAGGCAGCGCGAGGGTAAATCGGTCGATAGCTCAAAGCACGTGGATACTATTTAAGGCGAGTCACGCGCCATAACGTTATAACTTAACTCCCAGTGTCTTGCGCTTGATGGATCGGTGTGTAACATCGCCGACTATACTAACAACGTCTGTTCCTAACTGCGCAGTGGAGTCACCCATTGTTCTTCAAGCACCGATAGTGCACTGCAAGCCGGATTGCCCGAGCCATCGCAACAGCGAAGCCATCATGCAAGTGTCGCGTACGAGCGAGGAACGACTATATACTGTCGGCGAGACGCCGAAAGAGAATGGCGGACGAAAAACAGAGCGCACGCCTGCCTCTTGAAAGGCCATTGTTCACAAAGCATGACTAACGGCTTGCACACACACGCAATCCTGCGCAATGAAAACGCCGAGAGAAATTTGAGCCCTGTTTTTGGGCGAAGGAAAACTTCTTCGAAACTATAACTGCGCATTTGGAATAAAAACTAATTCGCGGCGGTCCCTTGCCGCACGATGAGTGGTCTTGACGGCAAAACCCATTTCCCGTCGCCGCGAGGATTCCTTGACTGAGTTGCCTAATGTATCCTTAAAGGGCAACTCCGTGCGATTCTTCATTGTCCACTGATTTCAATCAAAATCTTCAGTATATGTTCTCCTCGGGACTACAATAATTCATGCCAAGCCAAGCGGGTGGCAGATCATTTAGTTTTCCTGCAAATGAATTGTAAAAATTGTTAGCGGATTCCCATGCGAGCCACCGTGTGTTTTCGACGTCATTATACAACAACGCTGCCTACCCGAGCAGACGGGCCTTCTAAAGCAAAACAGCGATACTTCAGCGCTCAAACCTTGACTGTCAAGTTCAGAAGAGCTCAAAACATCGTTGGATGACATCGCGACTTTCGTTTTTCTGGCATCAGCTCCATATTTCTGATAGCTGGGAGGCTATGACGCCATCGCAAACGCTGCACAAAGCGTCTACCCGTTTCGGTTTAAACAGATGGATATCGATAACGCGATATCAGAAAACGTGATATCAGAACGTCGTACAAGAAACTAGTTCGTGCATACTCTCCGCTGTGCGCTAACCCTGCGCTTACTACAAACACAGACGTACCCAAACCCCGCCAAGCTCCATGTTTTCTATCCCGACGCGTACCCCAGCGACACGTGCCCCTCGTGTGGACACACGGCGACACAAGGTCAGTGTTAGGGTAAAGAGCTGCTGTCGTACTTGACAGACCAGCCCTTAATTCATGGCTGTTTCGGCGAACAGTCGAGGCGCATTTTAATAATATTTCAAAATAAATGAGTGAAGGAGCTTTGGGAAAAGTTACAGTTCAAAAGCCCGCAAAGAGCAAAGGCTCTTCTGGAGGGTCTTCGCACTGCGCTGAACAATGTCGGAGAATGACTCGTGCACTTTGAGAACTTGTCTCTGGGGACGCACTCGGCGGATTGCTGAGCCGTGCATTACTGTTGCTAGGCGTGTTACTGGTGAACGCAAAAGTACGCCGCCTTATTTCTATTGTTCGCGCTTTTCTTTCTTTCTTTCTTTCTTTGAAAGCACCCTTTCTTTCAACGAGAAATCGAGTGCCAGTTTCGGCTTATTGTGTACATCACCACATTCGGCATAGGTTCTCATGACCTCGACACTACAGGCGTGTGCACAACACTTTATCGATAACGAGGCAATACACATTCTTTTATGAGATCTGTGAACTTAATATCGGTAGTTCCATGAAATTTTTAGGGGCTATAGTGGTCAAAATAAGAATCTACACATGGAGTCACGCTGACAAAGCGGGTAGTGCATTTGCATTGCGAAATTATGGAGTAAATATTCTCCATACATTACCGCTTCCCATAACCCATAGTGGCAACGCTTACTTGCTCATTATTTATTTAGCACTTCCGACCTCACAAGAGATCGTAGATAACAGGGCATACAGATACAAAGGAAATAGAATAACATAATTTGTACAATGCAACACGCTTCAGTAGGGCCGTCAAGTATTATGTATCAGATTAAACTGATCTTTTTCTTTTTCATCAGCGTCCATTTAGGAAAGAATGAGCATGCTTTCTCTCTTTTTCTTTTGTTGTCGCGCGCTACAATGCTTTCCCTTGTCTCCAGCGACCTCGCCTAGCAACAAAGTTTTACGGTTCTTATCCATTATGAGTTCCTCGTAAAGTCCAGCCTATAGGCTGTTGTCCTCTCTCATATTCCTCGCAGGCGGTATAAGTACGCACATATAGCTCGGAGCCATTGCGCGAGATACCACGCAAACACAACTTTTCAGAGAGCGACCCTGACCCAAAGAGCTGTTACGACCGCGTCGCTTCCGGGGACATCTTGGTTACCCCCAGCAGTTCAAATCAACGACTTCCTACTGCGCACTTCCGTTATCTTCTGTTTTCCTCCTCTTATTTTTCTTTCCCGGTTCCTTCTTTCTCTCCTCTCCTCACCATCTAGCACTTCTAACCCGAACCTCTGTGCAACACGCTTCGACGTTGGAGACACCACCAGGCTTATCGCTCCACGAATTATATATATGTTTACCTTCTCCTCTCTGCATGCATATCTCGCGCCATCAGGTCGGTTACGAGAGGTCAGGGCGTCCTTGTGTTGTAGGCTGCCGCCACACGAAGCGATAACTGCACCTTATCTATTCAGCAACGCGTAGGGAGATATCCAGAGGGCGCGACAGGGTGCCCCCCACTAAAGTCCCTTAATAGAGAATATCCAGGGACTTTACCCCCCACCTTTACGACCTGTTATTCGGGGCTCCATTCGCTTCCTTATCACCCGTCTCCTGGGTGTAGCCAACAAACAACGCAAACCTTTCTTTCTCACCTCGGTACGACAGTGCTACTTTTAGGGGGGAAGAGAGACAACGACGAAATGGAGACGTTGGAGTGATCACTCGGCAAGTCGAAATGGGTCGTTGTCGCTGCCTGAGCACCCGCTCAAGCCCACTGGTAGGTTCGCGAGCTTACCGCGCGAATGAGATATCCGCAAAACCTAATCGTACAGACAGTTACACGTTCAATCTCCTTTTCTTTTTTCCTTTTCTCTGGAGGTGTCCGTTCGTACGTGAGGCCTACAACGAAGTCCACCCCGACCACTTCGTTATAACGAGAGTGTCACTGCGCTCGCTTACGTCCTGCCGAATGGGAGTACACAGTCTCCGCCGATCCCGAGAGTTATGTACATGCTCGATTCGCCTAATCGTACGACCATTTATCGTTTACGTAGGTCAACGAAGAAGCCGAACGTAGGGAGGGAGGGGGGGGGGGGGGGCGTCGTACAACTCCGGAAGCTCAATCCAGCGAGCCCTCCAATCGCTTTCAGCGCCACCCCGCGGTTGACGCGTGCGACCCTTAAAAGTGGCCATATTTTAGGTATATAAACCCTCGATGTCCGCAGCTATCACGTACCGCATCCGGTAGTCTTGTCACTGGCTCTCAATCCTCGATCGTGCGTGCACGCCCAACCGCGTGCTATCGCTACGAAGCCATTATGAGAGGCAATCCACTCGCAGACCGCTAGAGTCCCCATTACACTCCGACACACGTAGTATATTATACGTACACGCTGTACAAGCGAAGAGAAACATATATTGCAGCGCACTTTGGTAAAGCCTGCTGTAGTACCGCTCCATCGCTTACGGCGAAGCACGTTGAACTGTGATCGAGACACCATTCGTCCTTGCTCCCCGTCCCACAGCATACTCCAATTGACTTCCATATCTGGCGGGGAACGCTCCTGTAGCGTCGAAACCGGCGTGATCGATGCCGGTGCCTTTGTGGGCGGCGATAATACTCGTAATGACAGCCGATAACGTCGCCGCTTTTCCGCGCCAATCCATTACCTTATCCCGCGGGTTCTTGCCGCAGCTGGTTCGTGTCCCTGAGGTTCGCTCGACATGTGTGTATACATAGCTCGTTTGAGTGCAGCAAACGGCGGCCATCTATCTCTCGGACCATTGAAGAACGAGCTCGGTACTGTATACAAGGCATGTGCTTGTATGACGATATAAGTAAACAAAAAAAAAATGATGCGGTGACGAGTGGGGTGAAGTGGTACGGAGAAAACATAAGAAGGGCGGGCTATCACTACCGTCCTTCCTGGTACGGAGAAAACATAAGGAGGGGGAGGGGGGGCTATCACTACAGCCCTTCCCGGTCTGTTTGAGGAGCCGACAAACGAGACCAAAAACAAGTTTCGTCCATTACCCGGTGATCTCGCGGAGTCTATAAGTGGTCTATACGTTGACACGGAGATCTGGGCGACGAAGAAGGAGTGGCACGCACAACCGTATCGCCAGGCACAAACGCATGGCGATGGAACGTGCCCCGTGAGCGAGAGCCAGTGCCGCTCGTTTACCGCCACATGTGGGTCACGTCGTCGGCCTGTTGTTATACTTGCGGTGTACGAGACGGCGTCGGAAAATACATGGCGACAAGTTGGACGGATTCGTGCGTGGCGATCTCTAATCGGGCTCCCAGATAAACGTGCTTTTTTCATCGGCCGGCGAAGCGTTGCCTTGTACGAGCTATCCAGGAGAGCTCTGTGAACGCTGGGGTATAAGCCTGAAAACCAGCCCACCGCCCCTCCCTGCCTTGGCCACACCAATGGTTGTAGCGGTAGGCCAGGGTGGGCACCGGTGTGGCGGGAAGGCTGGACTATAGACTATTTTACGCGTACGTTCTAGTACCGCCATTATATGGGCTGTTAGCGTTAATTGCCACTGGCGGCTGCCCCGCCACGGTGGTCTATAGTCTGTTTCAGAAGTTCCGTGCAGCACTGCGGACGCTACAGCCCTCTACGACCAATCCGAAGGGCAAACACATGTTAAAGGTGTCCTTTCGCGGCTTGTCATCTACCAATGGCAGGCGCTGTAGTGGCAGCTGCAGCCCTGGGAGGAGGAAGACGAAGCGGGGGGTCCGTGTACGAACAATGTGCCCCCAAGTGGGTAGATGCCAAAATTGAAGGATCATCATCATCATCATCATTTCGTCTCACTTCGGAAAAACTCTGCGCTAGATGGCCTCGTAGCCTTGGCTCTGCTGCACGGAACTACTGAAATAGACTATAGTGGCTATGGTACTCGGCTGCTGATCCGAGGGTCGCGGGATCGAATCCCGGCCGCGGCGGCTGCATTTAGACGGAGGCTGTGTGCTGTGCGATGTCAGTGCACGTTAAACGAACCTCAGGCGGTCGAAATTTCCAGAGCCCTCCACTACGGCGTCTCTCATAATCAGATCGTGGTTTTGAGACGTTAAACAGCAGTAATCAATCATCAATAAAGAGCGGCTACATGGACGATACACCATAGACTAACACGCATAAAAACAACGCTACATATCTGTCCGACGTGTAATTGGACACAAAGGCGAGAAATATGCGTGTGACAGTCCAAGATGACGCCGGCCGCGAGGATCGTATCAAATCGGCCGCAGCGAAGAACAACTCGTAATAGCCTGCACATGCAAAACGAATGACAAGAACAGCGGAGACGACACGACACCTCTTCATCTATTCCTTGGTCCTTTTTCCTCTGTAACTTTATCGCCACGAAGTGCCACACAGCTTCCGGTCTCACTTCAAGTTGTTACATTTTGATACAACACAAGTGTGCAGTGAAGTCCCCGCCACGACCTCACAACCGCCAGACACTGTACCTCCACTTGGCTGCAAATATAGTCTCGCGCTTCAAACTTTCCACATAGGCTAAATAAAGTGAGGTCTGCCAAAAATGAAATTATAAGCGCTTAAATTTGCATCTTTACACTCGTTCATTTCAGTGACATAAGGAAAGCCAAATCCTTTGTTGAACTGACGCCAAAATGACCGACAACGCCATTTTGAAAATGTTGCACGCCGCCGCTTTTGTTTGCTTTTGCTGTTGGCTGGCGAAGTAAGGCCGACACGAGCGCTCCATCTGCCTTTGTTGCCCACTGCCGTTTTATTTTCGTGGTTTTTCTTTTTGTTAATTTTTTAGAAATGTACCATATACTCGCGAAGCAAAGCCTGTCGTTGACGCAACGGCCCGATTAAAGTCTCATACAGCGAAGAGAAAGGTTGTAGAGTCTATAACACTATAAGGGCGCCCAGCCATTGACTCACATTCTTTTCATTTTTATTTTTTTTAACTAGCCTTGCACGCTTGGTCTAAGCATCAGCAAATGGTCGCCTTCGAACAGCATGAAAGAGACCCATCTTTTTTCATTGCTAATATACTTTCCCTGCCTCCTCCTTAAGAGTCACTTCATGGACGCTACACTGTTATCGAAAAAGAAAAAAAAAAGCAAATGAACACAGCACCCCTCCTTGCAACTTCAACGGGCAATCGCATAATGGTTCGTGTAATCGAGATAACGCGACACGCATTATATACTTGACTGGATCTGTACGAACCTTTTCGTAACACGCACGTGATGAGGCGGTCGACGTTGTCTTATCGCAAACACTCATCTGCACTTACGAGGTGCTATAAGGTGGAGGTGGTGAAAGTCACGATTGCATCACTTTCTGAACGTTACAATTGCTTCCTTCTTTTCTTATCGGGTGCGATAACGTCCCATGCTCGATAGCGTGGATGAGCTTCACATCTCAGAGTCACACTAGAGTCACGTGACCTTCAATGAGGAAATGTGTGTAGATACAACAGCAGGAGGAAAAAGAATAACGTAAGATGGAGGTCAGATGAACGAATAAAGGTTATTGCTGTGGTGTCACGGCAACAACCTTTCTCACGGCACATATATGTCTTGCATTTATGTTAGCAACTGTCTTGGGGGTGGTCCCAGCCAGTGCCTACACCAGCCAGTGCCTACACCACAGAAAACGTGCGACCATAAGGTTATAATTATTACATTGTTACAGTAAAGCGTCAGGCTATGCTACACTTCGATATTGTCACCTGACAGTCTCTCGCCGCAGAATTGTCACGCCTTGATGGTCGACCGCTGTCTGAGCAAACCATATTGGAATGCCGGACAGACAGTGCCTCGCAGCAGAAAGCCACGAAGGCTGTGCTCAAGCTTTTGCGCGCAACGGGCCTCGTGAACCGTCTCTGACACATGCCTTGTTTGTGTATGCGCGCGATTTGACCTCTCTCTTTCTCCCTTTATTCTTTTCTTCCATCCCTTTCTGTCTCCCTTTAACCGTTCCCCAGTGCAGGGTAGCAAACTGGATATTTTCCTTCCGGTTAACCTCCCTGCCTTCCGCCCATCATCTCTCTCTCTCTCTTCACCTGACAAAATTGGGCAGCGGAAGGAGAATGTTGTCATGATCATGTCACTATGCGGCTCTCGCAGAAGTGAGAAATATGGGTGAAATTTGTTGTTGCTACAGCGTGTCCAGAAACACTTCAATGCTTTGTTCTATTAAGTCAACTACAAACATATGGGGCGCACGTTTCTGTTGCAGAACGAATAGAGTCTCACCTTCAGCTTCCTTCTCCAACAGCACACTGCAGAACTCTTCCTTGAATATAATGTAATTAAATTAAACGTGCTATATGAATGTACTTTCTTACCGCCCGCTAGATATTTTACGCAGTGCACGGTTAAGTTATACGACTCATTCCTCTTTCGCGCCTAAACCGCCACTCAGAACACGAGTATGTGCCATGTCCACGCACAATTTTTTGCAACCTTACACATTAACTTATTGCTTGTCTAATGTATTAAATAATTTCGAAATTTCACATGCAAATGTCCGCACGCTCTCTGTAATTTGTCTTTTAAAGGGCAGGGCAACTCCTGCTTTTTTTTTTTTTTCGAGGTTCAATGGATCTCAGTGGAATTTGCCGGGCACGTTCCCTGAGAGGCTCGATCCCTTCATTCATGCAAGGTTACATGCTTCGAACATTCGCAGACTGCTCACAAACAATTTTTTTACTGATAACCTCAAACCACCCACCTGGCTTCCTACAATTACTGGAAACATTGCGTGTTGAGGCGAAGCAACGGAGGCGACCGAAGCGCACGGGTACCATATCATGGACGAATGGATGGATGGATATTAGGAGCGTCCCCTTTATAACGGGGCGGTAGCCGGGCCACCAAGCTCTAGCTTTATTTTTATTTCCTTTTCCTCTACGCGACTTCGAGATTCGCGAGCGCCGCCTGCCGGCGCGCCATATGTCCGAGTCCATCAACATACCATGGCCTCCGTGATCTCGCGCACCGGCTGCGCGGGATCACGGAGGCCATGACCATACCAAGGAGCTTCGCGGCATTAACACCAGGAGAAAGGCGCATGCGCCTTCACAAAAGGTGGATAGGCTCATATGACGTCACGGGAAGACAGCACTTCAACTGGAATTTGGTTTCGGTTTGGCGCTCCTTTGCTTATTAAAAGATGTTTTCGAGTTTGCTGAGTATTTCTCAGACGCATCACATGAACTTTTGAGAATAGCTCACAGTTGAAGATAACTGTACATTGCCAACCACCATCGTGATCCCCGTCGTTGTCGCCATCATTATCATTAACATCGTTCCTTTCATTCTCACATGGTATAATGAAAAAAGAAAAAGATGCTCACGAAATTTCCGGACAGATATCATCATCTAAGTGACACCTGCCACTCAGACATGGCACAACCCTCATGAACAAGGCTCATCCTCTAAGTGGCCACTGGAATTCATATGGCCAACACCTCAATATTTTCGATACGACGGCAGGTCCACATCAAGTTGCTACCGCTGCAGCCCGTCACGGACATTCTACGAAAAATCTCTGACACCTCACGCGAACCAACATCGCAGTCGCGTCGCAAACACTTCCAAGGCAAAGTCATACATGACCTCCCTTAGTAAAGAAACACGTGGATGGCCCATTTCAGAAACCATTTTGCCCCCTCTCCGAACAAAGCCTTTCTTCCTCTGGCACATGTGACACACGGACACACCTGTCGAGTCAACTCCTTTTGCGATCTCACCAAACTGATAAGCACGACCCACGGAATGAATCATCCTCGAACACAAACACATGACGCATACAGAACGAAACCGCTTAGGTGACCTGAAGGGAACCTATAGGGACACACACTCGTGCAAGATCGATTATCTGGCTTGCACGTTCCGATAGCAACAACAACCCTCTCGCGGCAAAAAAAAAAAAAACCACCACTCCGCTATTGCCACCTCTCTCCCTCTCTCTCTCTCTTTTCTTTTTGAATTCCACGGTATGGACGAAAGTGTGTGACAAGGAGAGCAGTGCCAACACTCGACGCTGCGGTCAGACGCTGCACGGTCAAACGCAAAGGTTGTCTAGTCGTGCAACATTGTGCATACGCTTCAGCTATATCTCTCTTCTCTACGACAAAAACACCACGCATATGTCAGTACGCATGTTTGTTATCACCGCGTCCTAGCCCCGGCCGAGGTGCAAGTGGCACCGTCCCTGGAGAGGTATAACGGATACAACGTATCTTTCTCTGGATGTACGCATAATGTAGGGCGGCGCGCACATCAGCCCGAAGGCAAGGTGAAGGCTGTGTAAACAGGACACGTGTAAACACGGTCGCCCCTCGAAGGACGATCTCGGTGCATGCATATATCTTGTGGCTTCAGACGGACGACGAGTGGCTAGGAGCCCCTCTAGTGGTTTATGTGTAAGAGTCTTTCGAGGAGTGAGTGCGCAAAGCAATCGTTGCCACCGCCGTCTGTACAAAACACTCGAAACGAGATGAAACTTGGCAGCAGAGAAACGGGAGGCCGTCCAATACCCGCATTAGATAACAGGAAGCGCGATGGAAAATCCGGCGCGACATGACAAATTTGCATAAATAACAGAAACATACAATAATATGCCACCTTCTCACTATGTTATACACTGGCGACGAGGAAGACAATCACGGACTGACTGACCCACTCGTGAATACAAGCCCGCTGTAGAGAAGAAGACGAAGTTCTTGCGATCTCTGCTCCTGGTTCTGCTGCTGGTGCTCCCGCGTCCGACGCAGTACTGCTTGTTCTTCGAGCAATAAAACTCCTGCTCTCAGTGAACCGCGACAATATCAAAAATGACGTATAGTAGACATTTAGAGGTAAAGTCTATAAGTGCGCTTTCTGTAGACCTCTTGTAGACTTCTCGCGTTCGACGTTTGTTAGTGACATATTTTAGGGCTTCTACAAACAAGCTGCTGGGAAATTTGCGGGTGAGGGTAGTCCTAAAAGCGTATACTTGTCTCGGACTCCTTGCTTAAGAATAAAAAATAGTCGAACGATAGACAGAACTCCCAGCGCAGACATCGTACAGCCAGCCCATCAAGCTGACGCTAATGACCACCGACGCTGCATTAACAGAGGGGCGTGGTTTCCTAACAAAGGAACACGTTCGCAATAGTACAAAATTGTCAACTACCAAGTCTATAGTCACTCCACACTTACTCGATAGTATTCGTTTTACGCACGCTGATGTTTCTTTCCCTCCCCGGCCATACTCCGGACTACGCCAATGAGCAGCCTGCTTGAAGGGTGAAGCGCAGACCACAGGACAAAGAGAGCGAGACGAACGACACGGGCACTACTAGCAATTGTGATGGTTTATCAGACAAACATCGTCGTAGTAAGACAACATGGGCATGTGGTTTGAGATTCACCCTCCAAGTATGAAGTAGCAGCTGGCCCAAAATACTACTCTCCTGGATGAGTAGCCTGTACGTTCTCGGGTGTGGCGCTTGATGTGTCCCCTGGCTAGCATGGTCCTTTCGCCGGTGCCTCTTTTTTAAAGACGATAGTCTTGGGATACTTGAACGCAGAAATTTTGGTCTGTCTTTCTGTTTGTCTGTCTGTCACACGATTCAGCCACCCGGCCAAAATTTAAGCACTTGCCTAACACCCAGCCATATTGAACTGGTAGCTGCGTTCGTGCTTGTGAACATTGTCGATCAAAAAGCAAATATTACGCATATTTGAGGCGCAACATCAATAAGTATTAGATGGTGTGTTTCTTTAGTAGAAAATGCATAGATACGCTATTCTAAAGACCCTAGTGTTTGTTAGGCTGCGCCAAAAATGCGACGCTATGCACGAAAAAGGCCTCTCCCGACGATTTGGTGCATGCCACCTGGCAATTGCCCAGGGATTCTGCACAAGCTCATGTTTCCCGACGATGGCGTCCATATCTCACGCAGCGTATAGAACGGCCGGCAGAAGACTATCGTCTTTCGACGACATTTGCAGCGAAGCACGCAGATACGCGGCCAATTTTTTTTTCACTGTTGTTCAAATATTTTCTTTCTTTCTATACCTAATCCCCCCTTCCCCATCCCCCGCACGGGACGGTTGAGGTGTCCTCACTGAGAGACAGTTACCCTGCACTCTTCACCCTATTTTCTTCAATTCCTTAACTAGAATATCTATCTATCTATCTATCTATCTATCTATCTATCTATCTATCTATCTATCTATCTATCTATCTATCTATCTATCTATCTATCTATCTCTCTCTCTCTCTCTCTCTGTCCTCGACGACAGACATTTCCTATCCTGCACTTCTCTCTTTTTTCAAATGCAAGAATATCTCTCCAACAACGGGGAGGTACACCACGGAGACACCATCGCTCGCCGAACCCACGCGCCCATCGCATGCTCAACGATCGAACGCCCCCGGGGACACGGCCGGGTTAGGCGAAAGAAATAACGATTACCCGCCAGTGGTGTTAATAAAATAACGACGCAACGTCGACGACAGGTAACACGGTGCCGAAAATGAGAGCGAGTGCACTGGCCTCGGGACAGAAAAGGAAGAAGAAGAACCATTACTGCGAGACCGCTTAACCCGCAACACGTAATGCAACCAAAGAGCAAGAGAAGCGCAGATTCGGATGACCGAGGCGGTTAATGTTGCGAATCCGCAGGCGCGGACCTCTACTTCGCTTCAGCAATTCCGTACAGCATTGCGGAAGTTACGGGCCATCCTCACCCAATCAGCAGGGTGCGAACGCGTCTTGAAAGGGCGCTGCAACTGTTCTTGAACGTAGCGGGGAAAAAGAAAAGCGAAAAGAAAACGGTGTCGATATGTCCCTGAGGCCCCTGGGAACTCGTGAGCCCAATATTATGTTATTGCGCGCCCCAGGGAATTGGAAATTTGGTTTCGAGTAAAGGTGTAAATCGCTACGCTCTTCTTTCGACGAATGACGTCACAAGGCGCACCGAGTAGGTCGTTGGACGTTTGTTTCCGTTTTTGTGAAAAATGCATTCGTCTGTTTAGTTATTTTACCGAAATGAACAAATACGTCGCTGCGGATCGTTCCGCATTCATGAAATCAGCCAGTTGACGCTACTTATGCATCGAATGATGACGTCACAGTTAGTGCCCCTTGTGACGTGATTTGTTGAAAGGAAAGTAAGCGGTTTACAGCTGCATTTGAAGTCTAACTGCACATTATACGATCATGTTTTAAAGGAAAAGCTTTTTTTAAGCGCACATAAAACGAGGACAGAAGAACTAAGAATTTTACAGGACAGCGCTTAAACTCACAACTGAATTTTTATTGAACAGAATAACATTTAAAACCACAAGAGAACCAATCGCACGTGCACAGTCGAACAAGAGGCCTATCTGCCTTCAGAACCAGGGCAATGACAGCAGCATAGTGAAACTAACAATCTTCACTTATCAAGAAACTCAAACTCCTTATCGTGTAACGTGATGGAAGGGTGGCTAACACAATCACGGCTCCTTTTTTCTAAGATGAAACGCCTCCGCTACCTCACGCGCTGCGAAAACACTTCGCTCTCATGTTCACAAGAGCCCGCACGACTGATCGGCACTGCATTAAAGAAGTGTTGCAGAACTCACCCTGTCTGCAAGCGGTGAGCTGAAGAAGAGCTGCAATCTGGGTTTACCGGTGCTATCCTCTAACTCTTGAGCGAACTGCGCGAAGACGAGTCTGCGCCCCCTTTCGTCCCCTGCCTTTTCCCATCCTTGTGCAGCTCGTTCGAAAGCCTAGCTGTTAGCACTGCAGCGGTTGCGGAAGGAGCACTTCCGAACACTGGCGGCACCACGTCATCGCTTCGTAAGGATCATGCGCTCGATGGTTACGCAGCGTTGGCACTGCTGCACCGAACTACTGAAACAGCGTATAGTTGTGTGCACTCGTTAGGGAAGCGATAGTCCCGTAATGCGAGTTCTCGGAACGCCAGAGGGTGCTCAAGAGAAGCTCGTACCGTTTTCTAGATAAGAAACTTTTTTTTTTACATATATAGTACAGTACTTCTTTATGTGTTTAATACGACCTGACCTTATGGTCTCCACATGTCCCTGACTTCATGTGCCTTCGATGTGAAAGCGCGTACGTGTCCCTGGGACTTTGTGCTGGCTTGAGTGCTGTCATGCGACCATAACCACGAAATTCCATAACCACAAAGTGATTATGAGGTACGGATCGTAGTGCAGGGCTGCGGAGTAATTTGACCGGATGCGGTTCTCTAATGAGCACCGATATCCAAGTACGGGCGGTTTTAAATGCGAAGCATTTCTTGGCAAACTTGACCAACTTTGACCATATCTATCTATCTATCTATCTATCTATCTATCTATCTATCTATCTATCTATCTATCTATCTATCTATCTATCTATCTATCTATCTATCTATGCGAGTGAAATAACGTTTTATGTCGGTGCTCATTTCTTTTTTCTGATAACATAAAACTGGGTGTGAGAACGAAACTCCAGATAAGTGCAACAACAGTCGTGCTTACTTGATCTGCAAATACAACGACCACGAAGTTATCTGCTTTATCTTTCTTTTTTTCCATTATAGCCCTCGACTGATGGAAACAGTCCGCAATACAGTTCCCTACACAGCGTAACACGAAGGTGCTACGTCAGGTGGCATGTTTGTCTGCATTTCAATGAAGAGCTCTCTTACCTTCGATAATCATCGATATCGAATCATCGATAAGGAATAAAAATGTATAAATAAACGTACAACCACGTGAAAATGAGTAATAACGCCTTTCTTTTTTCGTTTTTTTTAACGGCTGCTAATGGGTGCAACGTCAATTCTACACAGGCTTCTCCATGCCAAGACCACGATATGATTACGCAGTGCACAGTTTCGAGGGACGCCGGATTAATTTTGATTAGCTGCAGTTCTTAAGTGATCATCCAATTATAAGTGCAGCGGTCTTCTTGTATCCTAAGCGTCACGCTTCACATACTGGTGTATAACAGCACGAACAAGGTCGTTCACTGCTGAAACCTCAGCATCGTTGTAAAGCCAACTGCATGCGACGACGGGAACATTGTCCTCGAGTAATAAATACAAAAAAAATTCAACACAGCGAGCGCATGAGTCCTTGTTGCTAGTGCACAACGCTCGCAGTATATCCAGATGGCCGACGAAAGGTCACCGCCTTCGCATTTACATATGTCGCATGTATTGTGAAAGTGTCGCCAGCCTCTTTCCCTTAGCAACAGCTAAGAGTGTTCACCTCTCAAAGAGAGCGAGGTGGGCATAATCTCCGAATGCACCGGAGCAGCTGAAGTGCAGAAATGACACGGAGGTCTCGGGTTTGCATCCCGCGCGCACCGGTGTTCTTTTATTACGATTAAGGCAAAAACCCTTAAAGGCTGGAATGCATTCGGAAGGAATTCCCATATCATGACTGGGAACTTGCCGCTGTCAATAAAGCGAAACGTATTTAATGACTGCATTCTCCCGGTACTAACGTACGGTGCAGAAACATGGAGGTTAACTAATGAACTAGAGATGAAATTAAGGAACATGCAGCGTGCAATGGAAAGAAAAATGATGGGTGCAACGCGAAGACAAAAAACAACAACAAAAAAAAAAAAACGAGCGGAATGGATCAACGAACAGAGAGGAGTAGCTGATATTATTACATCAATTAAATGAAAGAAGTAGACCCGGTCAGGGCATATCATGCGTAGGACAGATAACAGATGGACAGTAATAGCGACGGAATGGATACAAGGAGAGGAAAAACGCAACAAAGGAAGGCAAAAGGTTAGATGGAGTGATGAAATTAAGGCATAAAGTGGAACCAGCTCGCTCGGGATGGGGCGGATTGGAGATCGTTGGGAGAGGCCTTCGTCCTGCACTGGACTCAGGATGATGATGATGATGATGATGATGACGACGACGACGAAAGGAGCCCTGCAACATTTTTTAACGTAGCCAGAAAACTGTCAGTGGGTCGTCGAGGCCCGTGTGAACATGTGTGTCAAATATTATTACATTGCAAGCACCAGGAATTGGCCATTAATTTTCCAATACAGGGGGAAAGCGCCCTCCATTCTTCCCACAAATGACGTCACTGGAGGCACGATGCGGTACGTCGCTTGACCGTCCTCGTTGCCCTTCAAGAGAGACTCGCACACTCTCTTCGTTCGATGAATTCAAATCGAACAGTATGAAGCATAGAAGATGATCTTTCCCTGCTCGTGGAATCAGTCAATATACTATACGTCTGGCGCATGCGGCGTATAGTCGGTGCCCCCAGGTGACGTCATATGTTGGAAGAAGAGAGGGAGCTTTCCCAGCCGCATTTGAAACCGAACTCCGAATTACCTCGTGCGTGTAATGCGATAATGCTTGGCACACAGTGTTCGCAGGAGCGTCAACGACTGAACTGTATGCACCGGTTTCGGACATTGTTCGAGAAGTGTTGCAGGGTGTGGTGGTCGGGCGTCGACAACTCGCGTCTATCTATCTATCTCTCGATATATATATATATATATATATATATATATATATATATATATATATATATATATATATATATATATATATATATATATATATATATATATTGCTACGGTATCAGGCGGGCAAACGGTATCAGACGGGCTCTAAGCTATCCTTCCGATCAGCGGCCGCAGCATCGATCTAAGTTTCCCGACGAAGTGACGCACGACGAGCGCTCTTACGGACCCGTCACCACGCGCCGGCAATGTGAAAGTCGTGCTCACTACTATACGCAACAACCCACGTTTGACCGCGAGGCCTACAACCCAAGTCGCACATCGCCGGTTTGTTATAGATGTGGTGCCACGGGTCACATCTCCCGATTTTGTCGCAGACGCCGACAGTCAAGATACGGTGCACCACCAGATTGGGCTAATTTCGATCGCGACGTCTATGACAACCACTGGCAAACTGACTTTGGCGCTGCCCGAACCACAGGCTCAGCACACAGAAATGCTTTCGGACAACATAACAGGAGTACCTCACCAGCTTCAGATCGCAGCCTGACGCCACCAACCAATCGACAACGCCGTTCGCCATCACCACGGCGACGCCTTACGTCCCCACCGCCGTCGGGAAACTAGCCGACGCGGCCAATGGAGGTGAGGTCGCCGGACAGCCTGGATCTCTGCGAAATATTCCTCTGGTGATGGTGAAAAACAAAGTGCATGTCTTCGTCGATAGTATACCTACAAGTGCTTTAGTAGATACTGGTGCTACCGTGTCCGTCATGAGTGCCACGTTCAAAGAGAGATTGGGACGGAAAGTTATGTTCCCGTGGAATGACAGTGTGACCTTTCGTGGTGTCAGTGGAGAGTGCCTTATTCCTCTCGGCATTTGTGTTGCAAGTGTTTTGTTCTGCGGGGAAGACTTTAAAACAGAATTTTTGGTATTACCGCGTTGCACTCATGATGTCATTCTGGGTATTGATTTTCTTAAGGATTGTGGCGCTTCTGTCAATTGCGGTACGGGTGAAATAAGTCTGGATAGTGCACTCCTTGCCGCCCTTGCAGACACACCTCCGAAAGACAAAAAGTGCTTCGTTGTTTCCGATGATCTGTTGATACCGCCTTGTTCATTCTCGCGTGTCTGTGTCAAAGCCACTACTACCGACCGTTGTTCTTTTGATGCAGAAGTTTTACCGCTTGCTCCTAGTTGCGCTAAGAAGGATGTACTCATACCGCGTTCTGTCGTGAGTGTAGTGAATGGTGCCGCGAATCTGTGGGCTTTCAATTGTTCATCGGCCCCTGTTGTTCTACCGCGCGGTATGAAACTCGCCACATTTGAGGATATGACCTACAGCGCTATTATGGCTTTCAGCGACGAAGCGCAGTGTCGAACCTACTACGCCAACTCAGCTATTTCTGAAGAGCACGTCCTAAGAATGATAAATAAGTCTCTTCCCTCAGATGAGCGCCGAGCTCTTGCGCGAGTTCTTCTGGCGCATGTGCCTGTGTTCGATTTCGCACAAGGCGACAAGCAGGCTTCACTTCCTCGTTCTCGTGCTCATCACCGAATAGACACCGGCTCGGCACACCCCATTCGCCAAAAGCCTTACCGCGTGTCTTCAGCAGAGAGAACAGTTATCGCTGAACAGGTCAAGGACATGCTGCATAAAGGCGTCATTCAGGAGTCCTCAAGTCCCTGGGCAGCACCAGTGATCCTAGTGAAGAAAAAGGATGGATCATGGCGGTTTTGTGTCGATTACAGAAAACTAAACGCTGTCACCAAAAAGGATGTGTATCCGCTTCCTCGGATCGACGATGTTATCGACTGCCTCCATTCTGCCGCTTACTTCACCTCACTGGATTTGAGATCAGGTTATTGGCAGGTACCAATGCACCCAGACGACAAAGAGAAAACAGCCTTCGTGACATCTGATGGCCTCTATGAATTCAACGTCATGCCCTTTGGTTTCTGTAATGCGCCGGCGACGTTCGAACGAATTATGGACACCATCCTCCGTGGAATGAAATGGGAAATTTGTCTTTGCTATCTGGATGATGTTGTGATTTTTGGAAGCACTTTGGATGAGCATAACCGACGTCTTAGCCTCGTCCTTGATTGTGTCGAGAAGGCTGGTCTGGTACTGAACTCCAAGAAATGTCGCTTTGGAGAAACTGAAACATTGGTACTTGGACATCTAGTCGACAGAAATGGTGTGAGGCCTGATCCACGGAAGATTGAAGCAGTAAGTTCTTTCGAACCACCGAAGTCACTGCGGGAGCTGCGGAGTTTCTTGGGCTTATGCTCCTATTTTCGTCGCTTCGTACCAAGATTTGCCGATGTGGTGTACCCCCTGACATGCCTTCTCCATAAGGATGTTCCTTTCAACTGGACGTCGGCTTGCGACGAGGCGTTCCGCCAACTAAAGTTTCAACTGACATCGGGACCTATATTACGCCACTTCGATGCTTCCTCGCCTACAGAAGTGCACGTTGATGCCAGTGGAATTGGCGTCGGGGCTGTGCTAGTACAGCGTCATCACGGATCTGAGCACGTTGTGGCTTATGCCAGTCGATCTCTGAGTAAGGCGGAACGCAATTACACCGTCACGGAACAAGAATGCTTGGCAGCAGTTTTCGCGGTTCACAAATTTCGCTCTTACGTCTACGGGCGCCCGTTCACCATAGTTACGGACCACCACGCTCTATGCTGGTTGGTGAACCTCCGTGATCCGAGTGGTCGACTGGCACGTTGGGCTCTCCGACTTCAGGAGTACGACTTTGTCATCTCTTACGAGTCCGGTCGTCGTCACGCAGATGCTGACTGCCTTTCCCGCCTTCCTCTACCGACTACGGTGTGTGACGAAGACAACTTCGATGACTGTTTTGCTCCTATTTCGGCCACATTCCCGGACTCCACGAGATTCAGGGATGAACAAGCCAGTGATGTTAGCCTGGAGCCCCTTTTTACTGCTGCGCTGCGTCCTCAAGCCACCGGTCGATTTTGTGTACGAGATGGCCTCCTTTACAAGACGAATTATTCGGGTAAAGGCGCACGCTTTCTCCTGGTGGTTCCACAGAGTCTGCGACCAGACGTACTGAGTGCCATGCACGATAACGCAACCTCTGGCCATCTAGGCTTCATAAGAACACTGAACCGAACACAGGAGCGTTTTTACTGGCCCAAAATGCGAGACACTATCAAGCAGTACGTCAGCGGTTGCGAGAAATGCCAACGCCATAAGCGCCCTACGACTACTCCGCCGGGTCTTCTCCAGCCTCTGCCACCACCCTGTCTGCCGTTTGAACAAGTAGGCATTGATCTCTTGGGGCCATTTCCACGATCTTCTAACGACAATCGGTGGGTTATCGTATGTGTAGACCACCTGACCCGTTATGCAGAAACTGCGGCCATACCATCTTCAACAGCTACATGCGTTGCCACATTCTTGCTGCGGTTTGTTATCCTCAGGCACGGCTCCCCCCGTGTGATAATTAGTGATCGTGGTCGTCAGTTTGTTGCGGACGCTGTTGAGGAATTACTTCGTCTCTGCAGCTCGAAGTTCCGGCATTCAACACCTTACCACCCCCAAACCAACGGCCTTGTAGAGCGTACCAACAGGACTCTTACCAACATGCTGGCAATGTATGTTTCCTCCGACCACAAAGACTGGGATGACGTGCTGCCATTCATCACATATGCGTATAATACCGCAAAGCATGAGACGACGGATTACAGTCTTTTTTATCTGCTGTACGCACGTCTACCGCTAAGGAGTATTGATACAATACTGCCGTTTGGCTCCCACAGCGAGTACTCGGTTGCCAAGACGCTGTGCCTTGCAGAAGAAGCACGTCGAATCGCTCGACTTCGTACCGTGGCGTCACAACACCGATCTAAGGAGCGCTATGACAGCCGACACCAGCCTATCTTGTACAGCAAAGGGGACTTGGTATGGGTGTGGACCCCACAGCGTAAACGTGGATTATGCCAAAAGTTTTTGCCCCAGTATACTGGACCTTTCGTGGTTGTCGATCGGTTGAGCGACTTAACGTACGTGGTGGCCCGTTTAACGTCAGCTGGTCGTCGTTCCAGCCGAACGCAGTTTACACACGTCGCGCGTCTCAAGCGGTTCCACCCTGCTGTTTTCCAGTGATTTGGACTTGCCCCGCGGGCTTCGTCTGTGAGCCGGGGAGTGCTACGGTATCAGACGGGCAGTCAAGGTATGAGCCAGGCAAGGGTGGAAGACGACGAGGACGATATCTTGTCTAGCGGTTGGACGCCATCTTGCCTCGGCTGTACCAGCTACCTAGCGCTCCGCGCTCTCCTGTAAATAAACCTTCGCTCGACCTTTCAACCGTAACAATATATATATATATATATATATATATATATATATATATATATATATATATATATATATATATATCGGGCACGAATGCATGAGTAACATGACCGCTAGTTCATGGCATCAATAACATAACATGTTGGCTACGTCACGACTGACAGAAATGAAAACAACCGTGGAGCAGACCCGCATTCTTCGGCCACAGGCATGCGATTATGCAGCACACATCACTGAATGTTCGCCATTGGATGTTGTGGCCGATACTGCACCAGGGTGTTCAATCTCGATCTAGTGTGAGAGTGCGTAACCGCGCTGAAGAGCGAATTCTAAGGGAGGGCAAATTGATTGATTTGTGGGGTTTAACGTACCAAAACCAGTTCTGATTATGAGAGACGCCGTAGTGGAGGGCTCCGGAAATTTCGACCACCTGGGGTTCTTTAACGTGCACTGACATCACACAGCACACGGGCCTCAACATTTCGCCTCCATCGAAATGCAGCCGCCGCGGCCGGGATTCGATCCCGCGACCTTCGGATCTGCAGCCGAGTGCCATAACCACTAGACCACCGTGGCGGGGCAGGGAGGGCAAACGTGGCAGGGGGGCGGCAGAAAGCAAAGTTTGATGGGACGTCGAGATGAAGGAGTCTGCCGCGGGGTCATGTGATCGCCGTTAGCACTGTTCGAGGATATAACTGGCGCAGTAGTGGAGAGGCGTTTACCTTGCAGGTGACGCAGACATGCTGCTGATGATTATGACAATGATGATGATTATGAAGAATAAAAACAAGGGTAGAAGGAGGGGGGAGGGGAAAGAAGAATAAGAATATGGAGATCACCATAATGATAATCAGGAGGAGGCGGCTATATCAGGCTATGTATTTGCGTACGAGGAGAATTTGCAGACATTGTTGTCTTGTGCACGAGAAACGCATATAACTGCTGCGTACGAGGATAATTTGCAGACATTGCTCTCTTGTGTACAAGGAATGCATATAATTGTTGCGGGTGCAGCGAAGCCGTTGTAGTACATCAATCAACCACGAAGGACACCAAGCAATTCAGCTGGAAGATAATCCCACCCTGTAATTCCCACCTCACGAGCCCCGTTATACGTCTTCACCGTTCGCAGCGTCTCGCTCTTATGGGGGCGCATATTAAACCAGTGTAGTGACCGTTGGGGCATGGTGTCCGTGCTGTCTTGCTCCTTGTTTATGCGCCGCCCGAAAGCTCTGCCGCGAGTTTTACTGCTCTCGGACAGCCAGGCCTCGGTCGTGTTCCACGGATTATCTGGACAGCTGCGTCTGGTGCCCCGTATATAATTGCGTCGCAGTGCGTGAGAAGCAAAGGAGCTTAGGTACACACCTCTCCCCTCGATTGCACCTCAGGGGAAGTGCTGCGTCAGCCGTTTCGCTGAGCTACTACTATTCGCTTCGCTCCGCGGCGCAGCGAATGCTTGCAGGTTCGTGATCATGATAATCACGTACCGTTATCTTAATGTTGATTATGAGAATATACAGAGAGATCCGGCCTTAAGATGGCTCAGTATCTTCCTGTGCGGATAGCTCTTACTGGGGCCGGTGTGGTATCCTTGGTACAACTTATAGATACCTTATGCGCCTATCGTTGAATATCGTCTAGTTTACATGTGGTTCGATATGTGGTGTGCGGATTGGCGGGCAGGGGTGGTGCGCTGAGTGGAAGTAGGGTGGCGACTCTGTGCAAGCGTCGGGGCGTACACCGATGACAGACAGACAGACAGACAGACAGACAGACAGACAGACAGACAGACAGACAGACAGACAGACAGACAGACAGACAGACAGAGACGCAATAAAAGGAGAGACGAAAACAGACAACACGGACATACAGCTGGCCAGACGGCACATGAGCAGATCAAACTGCCTCATCTTCGCAGGCATACACAAGTTGGCAGTTTTACAGCTCGGGGCGCACTACTCGCGTAATAACGCTCGTCTATACGGCATTTCTTCGAAGAGCACGCGAGCGTAACGCAAAAGGTCATGACGTGCGGACACCGCAAATCGTTCTCCCCTCTCATAGCGTTATGCACGCCACGTTCTGCTCACCTTCACCTGACCGCTGCTTTACACAGACGGTGCATGGAATGGAACGTCGGCGGAAGCTGCGGCCACTGCCCTTTCGAAAAACAAAAAAAAAAAATAGACTAGGAAGTGCAGCTCGGAAGAAAGCAAGCTTCACCCGTCTCGCATGGCCTCGCGCGACCTTTCGCAGGGGGAAGGACAGTGCACCGACTGTCGCCCGGCGTTATTTACCCAGCACCGCTGTCGCACTGTCAACCGTGAACTTAACGCAGAGCTTTCTGCGGTAGTTACAGGCTCATCACTCCCTGTGTCTGCTAGTTTTTTTCCCGAACGTTGACTAGAAATGCTTCGTGCCTGGATTGACCTTTTTACGCAGTTAAATCTGCACTGCACCAAAGGTCAATCCACGCGCGAAACATTTAAGAGTGACCCGGCCATAAATTATCCTTGAGGCATTAGCCGTCACTTGAGAGCGAATATGTTAGGGAATATGCTTCATGACAATACACTTCAACACAAAACTAACTACGAACCCGTATGGCTAAAAAAGAAAGAAAAATGTCAAAGTGTCCTTAGCTGTCGCGCCTAAGAGACGCGAAGTGGGTCTTATGAGATCTTTTGCGCAGCTCAATCCATATCGCACACCTTAATTGACCTTAATTTGCCTTGTTCAATTTAAATCGGCATTAATCTATCTTAACGCGCCTTAATTCAAGCAAGCTTTTGAATTCGACCCCTATAAGATTTGGTTCGAGTCCTAGAAGGTGGTGAGGCTGGAGCTTTAGTACGTCGGGGTTCAACTAACAAGAGCTTGGTCACAGGTCCTGAAAGCTCGCGCGGTGGAGTCCCATGGTAAATTTATCCAATCCACAACCACCAATCAATCAGTTATTAACTCTTATAATCATCGATCATCTTTCTGGTTAACCTTCCTGATTTTCCTTCTCATTCCTCTCTCTCTATCTTCCTGAACTACAAGCGGCGCGGGGCTAAGGGATACATAAAAAAGTCAAAAGGAAACCAAACGAAAAAGGCACCCACGTACGCTGCTAATGCAGCGCTTAAATCGAGGATGGAGATTTGGGCTTGCTGGTACGTGACATTCAAAGATTTTGTTGTACCGCATAGTGTACGGTCGTTTGCCAAATTTGCGTTACAAGAGATGCGTCAATCGAGGGCCAGAAAAGCTAAAGAGCAAGAGAAAGCTGCTAACGTCATACGGTACCCATCACGCATTGCGCGCCGCGATTACGGCGCCGTCACGAAGGAGCGTCGTAAGAAAGAAAAAATTCAGAGGAACGAACCGCTTCATCGCCTCATAAACGGCAGGACGAATTGAAGCAGTCACGTGACCACCCTCTCTAACGGGTCTCTTCATCTCTCTCTCTTTCTCACTCTCATCCTTCTTCTCTACAACTCATTCTCGCACACCTCACGTTAAAAGAGTACAAACAACCTTGGCCAAGAACCCTAGATTGACGCTATATCACGAGCCAAGCAAACAGGATGCTCGCGACTCGCGAGCTCCGCGCGTTGCACATCTCCCATAGCCCAAAAGGTCTAAAATTAGACGTCTACAAGACGTAATGCGCAGGACGTTACGTAAACGTCGCTTGTGTATATACCATACACAGGGGCCCATAACGCGCTTGTGTCGCGCGCCTCCGCGGGAACTGCGGTTCAGGCATTCTCGGTCGCGCGACAAACTGGCAAAACCCCAGCTTTTGTTTTGTCTCTTCGTTTTACATTTCGTTGTCGTAATTGGAGAGCATACCTTGGCAGTCAGGCACGGCGCTATGGTTCCGCGGCGTCACCTCTGCGGCAAACTGCGCTCCGAGTGGAGTGCCAAGTAAATAAAATAAAAGAGATAAAGCACGCGGTGGTGCCTTCGCGAAGCAATTGGATGACGCGCAACCTCGCGAGCTTTCCAAGTGAAGGGGAAACAGTACCCGACGCCTGCGCTGACAATATCATTACTTCACTGACCTGCCTGACTTAAACACGCACTGTCCCACGACGTTGCTATAGGCTCGAGAACACACGGGCTCGACCACCGGTCACGGAGGCCACGCATTTCGATGGTGCTGAAAACTTGTTGCTAAGCTAGCTGGGCTCATGAGGACGAACTGAATTCCTAGCCTATGCCTTGCGGGATTCAAACCCCTCCGGAAATTGTTCAACTTTGTGTGCACATGGTATATACGCATGCCGCATGCACATACACACACACACGCACGTACATAAAGGGGGCTCGCAGTCTCGGACCCCTCCCGAAATAAAATTCTGGATACGCCACAGATCCGAGGGATATATATATATATGTGAGCTCTGCAGGGACATATAAGAATGGGTTAACGATGGAATGGATACCAAGAGAAGGTAAGCGTAGCCGTGGACGACAGAGAGGAAGATGGAGTGACGAAATTAAGAAATTCACAGGCATCAAATGGAATCAGCTCGCGCAGGACAGGCAAGGGTGGAAAGCATTGGGAGACGCCTTCGTCCTGCAGTGTATATAAGATTGGAAGGATGATGATGATGATGATGATGGGACATGCTTCATCGTGCTTCTTTTATACAGCTCATTCTCGCACACCTCACGTTAAACAGTACAAATAACCTTGGCCAAGAACCCTAAATTGGCGGGGACAAGGGACATAGGTGACGAGGGACATATGTAAGAATACGTGTAGCTCGTGCCTCACGTCGTCCTCTGCGCACCGGAGCGGGAAACGACTGCGACGTCACACGAAGCAAATGTCGAGGCCAGAGCTACCGCGCGTCGCTGCGCACATTAGGCGTGTCAATATACACGTACTATACACATAACAGACCACTCAGAGCCGCGCTTCCCGGAATAGAATCGATCGTCTCGCGCAGAGGATCGCCAGCGCCGTGGCAGAAACACGTCGTTGGAAGACGTAATCGAGTGCCCTCCACCTACCGACGCTTGCGTATACGTGCGGAATGATTCAGCAGTATATACGCGTGGTGTGACGTATGCCGGGCACGCTTCACTGGAATGTATAGAGCGTTCTTTTATGCACCAGGAAGGAAAGACGGGGAACAGGATGAGGTGCTCGTTCTGTGAACCTCTTCTCTGGAGAACGGGAACAGGAAGAGGAGTGGGGTTGAAACCATTCAAGGACAACAAATAACGGAAACAAAGATATTATAGGGGGTGTTACTTGTATACTCCATTTCATTGGGGAGTTTTTAATGATGGGTACCCTAGCTGCTTTGCTCACTCGTCCTGGGTTCTATTGTACTCCTTTTCGGGCTAAGGAGACAACAAAACGAGGCAAGAACGCCAGGCCCATTGCGTTTGGGGATCCCATTGCTAAAATTCTCTGTTGTGGTAGCCATGAGACACAAGAAAGATTAAAGTGAAAGCTAAAGTAAAAGGGAACGTAGAGGACATGACAAACTACATAGACGTGTTGAAAACACACTTCAGCCTCAAAAGACAGCGATATTCATTATCAACCAGGTTAATAGACGGTAAATCTACATATTGTTCTCTTGCTTCTCTGATCAAGAAGGTTTCATGTATTCCTCGTGTTGTTGTTGTTGTTGTTGTTGTTGTTCTTGTTCTTGTTGTACTCTACACATACCTTGCCGTAACCTGTCCAAACAGCCACCTTGTTGAAATTATTCACCTTGTGCGACTCATTTCGTGCGTCATTCAGTGACTCATATAGCCTGACGCCACTGTTTCGAGCTGAGCTTAGGCACGCGTGCTATCTAAGAAACGCTGTTGCTAGGCAGATGATCCCGCACATTGTCACAGAGACGAGAAAAACTGTCTCGACCGGATGGAAATAACGGCGTGCCACAGATAACGCCTGCGGGAATGCAAAAGAAGTGACTCATGGCTAAACAATCGCATGTCCAAACAATCGTGCCTCCGCCCAGTGCCCGCGTGTCCAGCCACTGAAACGAGATCTTGGTACGCTAACTATAACGACGCGTGTTCGATATGAGCTTACAAGTGTAGCAGCTTGGGCTAGTTGGTTTGCGTTCATGATGGAGAGTTTCACAGCGCGCGAACGTAGGAAAAAATGCGACAGAGAAAAAAGAGCGCAGTAAGTTCAGCGCCCAGCGCTGCGAGTTCAGCGCTCTTTCTTCTCTGTCGCATTTTTTCCTATGTTTGCGCGCTGTGAAACTCGCCATCACGGATACGAGAATTTTTCTCGCAAGTATATAATCAACTCAATTCAAATCAGTTTATTTTTATTTCCTTGCGACACACACAAACAATGGTTGAGTGCGTATGCGGGGTGTCTTCAATTTGACAAGGGAAAAGGAGAGACCACGAAATCAGTGTACTGACAGCGCCACATGTCAGCAGCCTTTGTACGCCCACTGCATGGCAAAGGCCTCTCCATACTTCTCTAACCCTCTCCCATCTCCTCCCCTCCACCCGGCCACGCTTGGCTCCCTTCTATGACCCACTCTGTTACCCTTTTGGGTTTATGGTGACCGACGGTCCCGGCGCGAATTTCAAAACTAAGACTCTAGCATTCATTTTTTTCTTTTTGTTCTTTTAATGTTCATCAAATAATTGCGAAATTAACGACAATCGAGTCCACCATTATATAAGTTCTTCCAAACCACTTGGCATTTTTACTTTAACGTGGCCTTAAGTTGAACCCTTTTCGAGAGCCTCCACGTTTCTTGCCCGCATACATTACTGTCATCCTTAAAGATGTAAGACGTAGCTTGTTACACGCTTGCCTCTTGAAGGACAACACTTTTCAGTTTGCTTATGTTTGAAGGCTGTTCTCACATTTTCTTATGTGCCTAGAAACGTGTACGGTTTTACCATGTTATACGGCTTCGTGATTGTGCCCATAAGAAGTGCGTATTGCCGGTAAAGAATCAAGTGTAATTTGGTGCATATATGCCAAAAAAAAAAAAAATTTCGCTATGCTGTATATTTTTTTTAAACGGACCTTACAGTGCCCTTAGCAATATCTTCCAAAATAACTTGTGTACCGATGCACTTATGTTTTCTGTGTGTTGTCTAATGTGTAAACTGTCGACTGGCGGCTGTCAAATAACGTACGGGCAGGGGCCTTTGTCAAGCCGCTATAACAGCGGCTTTCTTGCTCCTGTCCGAGCATTGATGTTCTAAAGATGAATGTTGAATAATGGAATGTAATGGTAAGCTGAAATTAATGATCTGTGGATGCGTGTCACATGCACTCCATACCGCGCATATACGCGCTTATTATTCATTTATTCGAAGACGAAGTAAGCGAGCAAAACAAATAAATGTCAAGCGCGAAACACACCACCACCACTAATACTGCATTCCTTCCTCTGACCCACTACACTCCGTGACCCGTTATTCTTCCGTGAATGCATTACTCACACGCGCGCCGTCGTCGACTCACTGCCGGTCGGCGCGAAAAGTGAAACCGCGCGCTTTCACATTGCGCGTTCGAGGGCATGAGGCACTCGTGACGTCACCGAGAAGGAATGGCTCACTGTGCAGCAGATAACAGACGCTTCCGCACTGACTCTCGTCTGTGTGCGCAACGATCTAGGCCCGCCGTAAATGCCGAGCATATCTACTTTCGACCCCCCACGGCCAGATGACGTGTTCGCACGGCATCACCAACGCGTATTTTTATCAGGGATCATATTCTGAGATGAGTACTTCCGCAGATAAAGAATGATCATAATTGCGGTTCGGTTAAGAAAAGGACGCAATGTTCTCCAGCCCATGTTCGGAGCACAGCCCGGCGGCCGTTGGGGAAAGGAAATGAAATAGTAGAGGAGAAGAGAAACGCCGTAGTGGAGGGCTGCAGAAATTTCGACCACCTCTGGTTTTCTTCAACGAACACTGACATCGAACAGTATGCATGGGACTCAACATTTTCGGCCCCATAGAAACGCAGAGGCCTCGGTCGGGATTCGATCCCGCGACCCTCGGATAACCAGCAGAGTAGAAATCCACCGTAGAATAAACATGGGATGGCGCGCGTACGGGAGACAGTCCCAACTCACGAAAGGAAATCTACCACTATCACTCAAGCGGAAACTATATAACTACTGCAATTTTGCCAGTATTGACATACGGGGCAGAAACTTGGAGAATTATACGAAGAAGCTCCAGGGAAAGTTAAGAACCGCGCAGCGGACGATGGAACGAACAATGATAGGCGTTACATTAAGAGATAGAAAGAGAGCCGAGTGGGTCAGAGAACAGATGGGAGTCGTCGACATAATAACCGACGTTAAGAAGGAAAAAAATGGACATGGGCAGGCCACGTGATGAGGAGGATAGATAACCGATGGACAGTTAGAAGGACGGAATGGATACCATGAGAGGGCAAGCGTAGCCGCGGACGACAAAGAGTAAGATGGGGGGGGGGGGGGGGGGGGGGGACGAATTCAAGAAATTCGCAGGCGTCAAATGGAAAATGGAATCAGCTCGCGCAAGACACGCAAGAATGGAGAGGATTGGGAGAGGCCTTCGTCCTGCAGTGGACATAAGATGGGCTGATGATGATGACCATAGTCACTACAGACCACCGCGATGGGGCGATTCTGGGAAGCGAAGGTGGCAAAGAAATTCACACCACCACGTGGTTTCCGGGCCACATGAGGGCCGACGTCCACCCCAACGTTCCAGGGCCCACTGTGGTGCGTCCAGTGAAATAATGCTTGGTTCCCGTGTTCACACGAATCTCCTCCTCCTTCCAAGTCTGCCGCTGACGCACGCTCACCACTGGCAGACGACGCGGCGCGGAAGCACACGTTTAACACCAAAAGACGCATTAATGTACAATAAAAGACGCCTCCAAGCTGATTTCTCGAATAGGAGTGCAGGTTTCACGCTGCTGCACGGAACTGCAGAAACGAAGTATGGTCTAGCGCTGCGTTCATCTACACTCTGTCCCCGCCTCTGGGCGCTGAAACCCTTTCAGGTAATTGTCTCCATTCGATGTCAGTCCAACTGTACTGAGTGCCTAACAATACTCTTATGAGAGGGCTTTCACGCACGAGCAATCCGCCAACGTAAGTACGCGGTCCAAGTAAACAGGACTAGTCTTTCTGCTCCACCGGGCCCGTACACTTCGCAACTTCCCCGACGCCCACCTCGGGAAGGGGTCAATGTCCAAGTCTCCAGATGCATTAGTGCGTTCCTATATACCCCATTCGTCCGGGACCTCGTCCGCGGTATCGCCGTTGCTCGCGCGCACTTGGCTATCGAAGGCCACTCTGTCTTGAACGGTAATCGATGCCGCCTCCTTCCCTCCGTCTACCATATGCAAGACCTACGTCACCTCTCGCTCTTTATTTTTCGTTCTCTTTCCTTTATCTTATCCTTGCAGTCCATTTTTCTCTTTGTTGGGCGTTTCTCAAGCCTGCGCTCGCTTAACGCATAGCGCGTTTGCAGCGATACGCACTGGATTTCCCGAACCCGCGGCAAGGTACGGTACAGTTCCTCCTCCGCATTATCGAGCTAGTGTGCACAATTTTTTATTCTTTTTTGTTGTTCTCCTTAGAAGGCTATAGAGGCGGAAGACGTACGCATTGAATTCGAGTGTTCTCTCTGCGCCGCCGCTAGCAACAAGATTGCGGCGTCGACGGTGAAACGTCGAGACGCCGACTCATACATTGTGCGTGTACCCTGCTGCGCCGGAAGTCGGCTAAACACTGTATCAGCAGACGCTGCATACTGAATCACGATAGGGCGGCTGACAAGTGGAACAAACACCACAGAGAGTAAATTACCTCTTCTTCTTCTTTTGTTTTTATCATTCGGGTTACTTTACTAGCGTGGGTTTGCAAGTATGGCTGACCATGCAGGAGTACATAGCTAACTGACTATCGAGTTCCGCTATTAAAACACGATACTTGCAAGCTAAATTCCAAGCTTCTGTGGTTGTACCTAGCACACGCTGTGGCGTGATGCAAGAACCTTCGTGGATTGATGATTTGGTCCACGGTGTCGTTCTCGGGCGTCAAAATGAATTCGCAGCTTTGGACTCTGTACATGACGCCTTTCGCAGACCACGTCTTGTCTGTTTTATCGATCCGGCAGTGGCCGGCCACAATGGCCAGCAAAGTAATCAAACTCGCCCAGGCTCACACGAACTGATGATTGATTTGTGGGGTTTAACGGCCCAAAACCAGCTCTGATTATGAGAGACGCCGTAGTGGAGGTCTCCGGAAATTTCGACCACCTGGGGTTCTTTAACGTGCCTCACACGAACTCTGGCACACTGTGGTATATTCACATTGGCCTATAGACTAAGCCACGCACAGAACAGAGAAAGGAGACCATCATAAGGGAAAGGCAGGGTGCCTATAACAATTGAGGATGAGTTCGGTTAGCTCCAATGAACTGGAGAAGAGGGACAGGCAAATGTAGTCAGCCCAGCAGTTAGGCTGACAACAAGTTTAATTGCGGTCCAGTGAGTTGAATATGCGGAGGAGAAAACGTTACGTAACAGACAATGCGATTACGGGCGCTCGGTGACTACTGCAGTTTCAGCCTTGCCAGAGTAAGGAATGCTCACGAGAGGCAGAGAAACTAACATTAAGCACAGGGCGGCGCCTTAAAGAAAGTGTTCATAATGGACTTCAACCCTGTAGCGGTCACGTGTAGGCCTCGTTAATATCAAGAACTCATACACCGCGGACTGTACACAAACATTGCCAGTGTCCCGGAATGCTCGTTTCTGTAAACAGCATGGAGTGCCTCATCCCCGTCGGCTTCGCTGGATAGGTGGCCATTAGTTATTACCGGCTGTTAGATATTTATTACCGGCCGTTAGTTACCTCGACGTAACCTTGGCAAAGAACGCCTCCATTACGCTCATCCGTCTCTCCTTAATAATCATGCTCTTACTAATTTAGATTTGTTAACCTGTTCTCGTGAAGAACCGACACACTAAGTACTTAAACAACATGACCTTAGTTTGCTTATCTGTGCATATTGTTGATTCGTGTATTCTTTGCTGATTCTTGTGTGATTATGTGTTTTCAAGTGTACGATTTTTGATAGTAACTGCCTCCCTGCTGAACTTTGGGTATATATAGGCTCGGGAAGCTGCCCTTGAGCAGATTATACCTACGAGCCCTCCGTCAGTGCTCTAAGTTGGGAAAAATAAATTGTTAATTTTATTATCCGATGCAGATTGACTCTTACTACTTCAGCACTAACAGTACCAAACCTATACCACACTCAACCTCCCTCCCCTCCTCCCTCCTCCCCCCCCCCCCCCCCTTCCTCCGGGATGACTCTTACTAATTCAGTCTGAACAATACCTAACCAATCCTACAGTCATCCCCCTTGCCCCCCTCCCCCCGTACCGGGAATCAAGCCCAAAAACTGTTTCCCACGGTTGCGTTCGGTCGGGATCAAGTAACGCGCGGGGTCTTGCACGATACACCTCCAGCATAGCGGAGGCACTATACAGATCGTTCGCCTCCCACGCATAGGCCGGCCTGCCGGCCGTGGGAGCGGTGCGCGACTCCATGCAAGCACGCTCGCGCCAGGGTAAACAGAGGGAGTCAGTCACTCGCGTAGCGGAAGCAGGGGCAGTCCGGTTTTCCGGACATTGCGAAAAGCCTCCCCCGAAAAACGAGCGGCGGGGCTTGGTCGGATATTGCTTCGGGGTTTCGGCTCGGCGCGGCGTATGCACGGAGGCCGATATTAATCGCCTCCGAAGAGAATCGAGCGAGCACAATTCGTTCGCCAATCTATAGACTCACCCCCGGAAGTGACTCCGAAAGCAGGAAGCACGGTGGCTTCATATGTTGGGACGATGCATACAGTACTTTCTTACGTATACGGAACAAGAGACGTGCGTATACAAGCATCGGACCTTCGTCTTTTAAACAGCGTATGGAAACTCACAAATAATAATAATAATAATAATAATAATAATAATAATAATAATAATAATAATAATAATAATAATAATAATAATAATAATAAAAATAATAATAATGCAGTGCCATGAGTCTCTACCATTTCCGCCTCCATCGAAAATGAGAATATTGCGGTCGGGATCGAACCCGCGTGTTTTCGGGTCGGCGGCGATAACAAAGAAAAATCAGTGCCGAAATGCAGGAACGAAACACACACACACACACACACACACACATGCCCTGCCACGGTAGTCTAGTGGCTATATGGTGCTCGGCTGATGATCCGAAGGTCGCGGGATCGAATCCCGGCCGCGGCGGCTGCATTTCGATGGAGGCGAAATGTTGAGGCCCGTGTGCTGTGCGATGTCAGTGCACGTTAAAGAACCCCAGGTGGTCGAAGGTTCCGGTGGTTCCGGAGTCCTCCACTACGGCGTCTCTCATAATTAGAGTTGGTTTTGGGACGTTAAACCCCACAAATCAATCAATCAATCAATCACACACACACACACACACACACACACACACACACACACACGCACACACACACACACACACACACACACCACACACACACACACACACACACACACACACTTCTCTCTCGAAGCGCTGGTGTCACGATGCGGTGAAATGGTGCATTTATTATCCCAGACGTCCGGCAATGTATGTTGCCCTGACAACGACAGGCTTGATCGGCGCGCGCCGAGGGGTCGCTACACCACCGAGGTCGGCCACGGCGAGTCCTGCCTTTATCTTTTTTTTTCCTCTCAATCGCGCCCTGTTTTGAAGCGCTGGTTTTCTACAATAGGGATCCAATAAAGCCCAACAGTCGATCCTTCGTGGTAACTATAACGTTACACAGAAGAAAATACCAATCTTTTCGAAGCAGATTAAATGAAATTTTTCTTTGTTCAGTCTTCTCAATCTCGAACCACATTAAACGTAGGTGCAGCGGTTGTCCCGGATATAGACCGACGTTGCTTCACATAGGAAGCCTTTTTTTCCCCTTGTGCCTATATATCTCACATTAATAACTATTTTTTTTAGAAGCGCAGTAACTATCCTTTCGCAGAGGCCGACACAAATCACTTCGCCAGCGATCGAATGCAATTATTTTCCCAATCTTCTCGTACGCAAATATAGAAAGCAGGAACTATACGTCGGCCGAAAGTCGTTTCGCTAACATTGTCCCAAACATATAGAACAGTGAACCCTAATGATGTACATCTTTCCATCTTTCTTTTTCTCACTTTTTTTTTTATTTCTTCCTTAAGACTTAACTATTTCCCGTAGAGGAACATTAAACTACTTCCCGGCGATTGAGCGAAGTTCTTTCGTCCATTTTATGATTTGCCAACAACTCACAGCAAGAACCACTTTCGCCGCATGTTTCTGAAGGTGCGCACACTCTAAAGGCTAAATTTTCAATGTTGTTTCTTTGTTGTTCCCCGACCTCTTAACAAACACATGTTTTTTTTATGTTACTTGCTTTGTCCTATACGAAGGAACTTTTCTGTCGTAATTATCTGCTTTTTTCGATGCACAGAACCTAAGTGCCTGTATTAACCTTATCGAGGTATATTCAGAGGGGCCATGTAGCTTATCAGCCGTAGATAAAAGGACGGCCATCTTGTTATGTACTCGGCTGCTGACCTGAAAGACCTGGGTTCGAATCCCCGGGCCACGCAGGCCGCATTTTCGATGGAGGCTATAAAATGCCGGAGGCCAGTGTACTGCATGCGCTATGTTAATGCACTTGTTAATGTTAATGTTAATGCAATGGTAATGGTAATGGTATTAATGGTAATGTTAATTGCAATTAATGGTAATGTTAATGCTAATGTTAATGCAAGAACCCCAGGTGGTCGAGATTTCCGGATCCCTCCACATACACGGCCTGCGTCATATACACGTACCGTGGATCTAGCACGTAAAACCCACGAGACAATACTACTAACATCTCGCTATTACTTGCCCAAACCGGCATATCTTACGTGACTCTCTGTTTACATCCCTACATAGAAGCGAAAAAAGTATAAGTCTGTTGAGTTATTCTCCAATATACAGCGTCCCAACTAACGTTACACAAGGCGTTGTTTGGTTAGGTCATGGCCGTCTTTATTTAGCGGCGTAGCTTTTCAGGAGCTAGCCATGTCTATCGCCATCCCAGTATTGGTCTCGCAAGAGGATGGATGGATGGATGGATGGATGGATGGATGGATGCTATGAGCGTCCCCTTTGTAACGGGGCGGTGACATGTGGGCCACCAGGCTCGTAAGAAGACTTAAGAACTTCTTTTTTCTCTCTCTCTCTTTAAATTTTCCTCATGCCTTTTCAATTTACTTCACTCAAATCGATCATACTATAGAGGGACAAGCCAACCGGCGCCGCCAGCGGTTACAACGGCCTCCCTTTAGGGAGTCCTGACAGTAGCCCCTCAGGATCAAATAAAGTTCGTTGTCCGTCAGTCACTCCCGCATTCCTCGCTCAGGTATCCGACCATGCGTCACGCGTGGTTCAATTTTAACCTTTACAGCCTCTGGCGACGTTCACCTGATGTTAGAATGTTAAAGATACCGGGCTCGAACCTCTAGGTCCTGGGTTCGATTACCAGAGGCCTTGGCTTTCGACATTACGTGTTATAGGCGATAGCTAAGGACTCGCAGTGATCTTTGAAGATAAACTTCCCCCATTCCTCTATACACGACGACGTATTAAGAAAAAATAAAGTCTGCAGCCTTTCCCCCTTCGAGAAAGTGGGGGAAAGCGAATCTAGGCGTATGCATGTCTGACCTACTACTTTTGCTTCTTTCCCTTTCTTTCTTCTTTCTTTCTTCTTTCTTTCAAAGCACAGCACCCGTAACATTTCTTTGTTTCGCTCCAATGCAGAATCTTGTTTTGCTCCATCGTACAGGGCGCCGGGGCTTTCACTTTTCAGGGAGCAACTGGTTCTGGCGTGACTATGCCGACACGGAAGGAAATACAAGTTTCGCCTGCGAACACTAAACTTTATTCGCAAATTCGTTTACTCCCTCGTTTCAGCCACGCTAAAACCGATACCAACAAGACGTGGGCACGGAAATGTCACGTCGTTGACCTGTCGAGACAGGAGGCAGACTCAAAAGGCACGTGTCATGTCGATCGCAGATGCCTCGTCCACTAGAAGCACAGTGCAGAGTTGAAGGACGTAAAACGGTTTGCAACACGAGCCAAGGCGTCTAACTACGGCGCACCTTTGTTGACAGCCTCGCGTGTTGTACAAACAACTGCGGTGAGCGCGGAAAAACAAACAGAGACGTTGCTTTACCTTTGGACGGCAAGTACACACCGAGAAAGCCGGCTCGGTACCGACGCGATCAGATGGACGGCCGCGTGGCGTTATGCCGCTATAACAACAATGCCGACGGTTCCATTACCGGCTTCGGCGACCGCCATTTCGATGCGGAAACTCTCGTGCGTCAACATTCAGGTTTATGCTCCGAAGAGATTTTAGTAAATTTTTTTGTCGCTTGAAAGGCTGTGATTAATGTCGTTGCCGTCGACGCCGTTGTCGGTGCTATTATTATTATTATTATTATTATTATTATTATTATTATTATTATTATTGAGTAGTAGTAGTTGTCGTTGTCGCAGAAGCGTCCACGTAATCGTAACCTACGTCAATCACTGTCGCTATAAGAAAATACCCGCCCAAAATTCCCAGCGAACTTGCGCTATAGTTCGAGTTTGTGGAGAGTGCACCCTGACGTCGAGTGATCACGTCACCACTTGGTCATGTGACCTCTGTGAAGGCGCGCCCACCTATCATACGCTTATGGGCCATGGAGGAACAAAAGAGGACAATCTCGAAACGTAGCCCCGCCGTGGTGGTCTAGTGGTTATGGCACTCGGCTGCTGATCCGAAGGTCGCGGGATCGAATGCCGGCAGCGGCGGCTGCATTTCGATGGTGGCGAAATGTTGAGGCCCGTGTGCTGTGCGATGTCAGTGCACGTTAAAGAACCCCAGGTGGTCGAAATTTCCGGAGACCTCCACTACGGCGTCTCTCATAATCAGAACTGGCTTTTGGGACGTTAAACCCCACAGATCAATCAATCTCAAAACTTATTTAATAAAAAAAATCGGTGGAGGGAATCATTGGGAATACGACTTCGTCATGTGATAGGCAAGGGCTAGATTCATGAATGGTGCCACTAAATGTTACCGCGTGCCAAACATCCCTGAGCGGTCCGGCTGCCATGTAGGTTTATAATCCTACCTCATGGCGTCGGTGGAGGTCGGCTTGCCGAGGTTGGCCCAACAGTGAAGCTGTCCTGAGTCGAGCCCTCGCCGTCTGTGCCCGATGTCACGCAGTTATACAATACACATGAAGTCGGCCGATCCCGAAGGCAATACACCGTGTGAGGTGCCTAGAACTTCGGGCGCTATGCATGGCATGCTCGTGTTTGGGTCAAAGTTGAGGGTTCGATACTGCAACCGCATTCCGATAGCAAGAAATGGGAGGAAAGAAAGAAAGATTTAATGAAAGAAGAGCATGAGCTGACTATATTGAGGTGCACGTCAATGTACCACGACCTTAATCCGATGCGCTCCACTAGGACAGTAGGTGCTGCTTGTTTAGACAGACAGACAGACAGACAGACAGACAGACAGACAGACAGACAGACAGACAGACAGACAGACAGACAGACAGACAGACAGACAGATAGATAGATAGATAGATAGATAGATAGATAGATAGATAGATAGATAGATAGATAGATAGATAGATAGATAGATAGATAGATTACGTGTTTGGCACGAGCGCCTGGGCGTAGAAGACAGCCGTTCGGTCATCACCGCGGTGTGGAAGGGGCTGTGATTTCCAATTTCTTTAGTGTTATGGGCTTCCTGCTACCATGTGACTTTTTTTTCTGCCACCCTCGGCGGCGCCGGGTTTTCGACAAGGTCATCGCCAGCTCTTTCAACGACACCCCCGTATGGGACACATGAAGCTCTCGACTTAACGTGGTCGTTTGTCGGGCGCTTTATTCGAAACCAACGTGCGGTGACATCATGCTTACAGTTTGGCACGCTCGCAGCGTGCCGTGCATACAAAAACACGTATATATATCTTACGCAAGACCGCAGGCGCCATATCCTGTTCACGCGACACGGCTCGGCGCCGAATTGGAACGTCCAACCGAATGTAAACAAACTGCGCGTCAAAGCACCGTCCGCGTGAGTCAGACATGCACAACAGCGTCCGCTCGGTCTGGCGACCGCACTAGTAGAGTATTGGCTTCGACCGTGGCGACAAATTTAGCCGTGGCTACGGCCCGCTCCTGCGGGTGCCTGTTTTTCGCGCCGAGCGGATGCAACCGAAAGAAGAGGCGGGGATGTGTTTTTTTCCCACGCTAGATGTCCGCCGAGGTCATGAAAACAGGCCATAAGAGGATTATCTAAAGCGCCAATACATAAACAAGGCTGTTAGCGTAATATCCCTTAGTGAATGCAGCAAAACGATGCCTACAGCAGAGTCCAGGACCGCACAGTGAGCCATGAAGTGAAAAAAATAAAAATTCATGCCATTTTTCTTGATGTCATCATCAGGACCGTCACTCGCTTGTAATACGCCCACTACAGGGCATCGTCCTCAAGTTATCCCGCGGTCCTGAGCCAGCTGCGACCATGTTATCTGCGCAAACTTCTTGATCTCATTTGCCCACCTAATTTTCTGCCGCCCCGTGCTAGTTTCTACGGCCGTCTCTTCTCTTACAGCCTTCGTTCCTTCCTGTAGAGTTCTGTATTTTTCACACTGGTCTCGCCGTTCATCATAGGAAGCCACGCGAGATCTGTTACAGCTCAAGACAGTGGCCTTCACTACCCGGTTGTGACCTGGGACCTTGTCTGGTGCATTCGTTTGGTTATCTATCCATCTATCTATCTATCTATCTATCTATCTATCTATCTATCTATCTATCTATCTATCTATCTATCTATCTATCTATCTATCTATCTATCTATCTATCTATCTATCTATCTATCTAACTGTGCCTAATGTCGTTGTTTGTGCAACAACCCATCCCTTTCTCTTTCCCCCTCCACATCTATAGACAGGTAAATTGGACGAAATCTCATTAACCGTTGTACCTTTAACCCATAACTTCATTAGCCTCATAAAGAGTCAACTTCGTTAACCTCCGCCTCAGCGAAAGGCTGTTTACTGGTGCAGAGAGACAGAAGAAGGCAGGGAGGTCCCACTGGTGCAATGTAGAACCTATATTTATCTCCATCCCTACAGTGTTTCGGTAAGGCGTTCGGAATGCGTTGTTGCTTTGCCTTCTCTCTTTATTCGTAATATAAACTCCAACACTACAAACACACGCTTCACCTCCTCTCGTCTCGCGCGAGCTCTACTTTCTTCTTGAATCGTTTGGGGGGCGGGGGTCTCGGTGCCAAGAGTTACGCGAAATCCGCTTCACACACACACACACACACACACACACACACACACACACACACACACACACACACACACACACACACTGCGCGGCGTTCTCTCGGGGGCCGCCGGGCGACCTAAACCCGAAGTCTTAACCCCGTCCCCTCGAAACCCACTTCTCAAAGCCTCGGCATATTATAGCTACGCGCCTCACCCTCAATCCTTCTCCCCTACACCCTCCTTTCCACAGCTACCTATCAGCACTTCCTCTCTTCCCTGCGCGGGCAGCAAACCGTCCCCCTCCTCCACAACATCTACGTACCCTCTTCCTCGCCCCCTTTCCACAACGCAATCTTTCCACGTCCTCGCCCCTTCCAGCCCAGTTACAGCACCTTTCGAGTCACCTGCTCGCCTGCAGTCCTCCTCACCGCCATCGCCTTACCAATGGCGCGACGCGTGTGTTCATGCGCGTGCGCTGTTTTGTCGCGCGCAGCTTCTTTCTTTAGCATCGCAGGCAGGGTGCTGGAAGCGGTACGCGGGGACAACAGGCGCGACTGTGTTTGTTTCATACACGGGAGCGGTCGAGGTCATCGGAGTTGTTGCTCGCACAGACGACGACGACGCGCTGTCCTACTAACGGCTGCTGCTCCTCGGAATGTGCGTATGTGCGTGTGGCAGACGGGGAACTGTGACGTAATAAGATGACGAGACGCTGCCGGCTGGCCGTGCCCTGCTGTAGTGTGACCAGAGGAGACGAAAACAAAAATACAGGGAGAGGCGACGGTGCAGCGAATCAACTCAAACTTTAAGATGAACACAAGTGCGCATTTTTCTTTCTGTATTCATATGTTTTCTGTATTTATGTATTCATTTGTAAAACCAGTTATATTGTGTCTTTATGTAGTGTACACATCAATGTACCTTTGCTCTTGCTGTATTGCCATAGGGGGCAGGTGTATTCGCAGCTATTTTTGTCTTGTCTCCTCCTACCAAGGAAATAAAATTGAATTGAACTTGAATTGAAACTGGCCAGATGACTAAAATTCGAGGCAATAAGCCTCTAACGAAGATAGGGGAAGAATGTATTCGCGTATTTCTTTCTTTCTCTTTCTTTTTTCCTTTTTTGAAAGACGTCATTGTCGTCGCTATCGGATGAACTGAAATCAAACTTTTGTCTCAACGTGCACATGATGGGCTAAAAGAAAAAAAAAAGACACTTCAGCGGATAAAAAAGCCATGGAAAGACTTGCCGTGGTCCATGTCGTCCTCGTTTTGCTGATCTACCAAAAGTGTTGCGCGGGAAAACAAACAAGCATGTACGAAGTGATTTATGTGATTGAGGGCTCATTAGAACTTCGTCCTTGAGCGACCTGTTTCTCCGACATGCAAGACTCGGAAGTATGCCCTCCAAGCATAAACTCTCAGCCATATGATATATCCATGTCTTATAAGCTCTAATTAAACCTGTTTGCTTCGATTAGATGAAGTGAGACCCCTATTATGGCACAATACGATCTGCGCATGGACCATTTTGAATGGCGACGTCTGAAAATCAGGTTTACTTACATTTGGTTAAGCGCTTGTTTTTCCAAAATACGAGGAATTTCTTGCTGACTTCTCTGGGAGTGGTGAAAGAGAGAGAAAGAGAGAGAGAGAAAAAAGAAAGGACAGGGAGGTCAACCACAGAAGATCTCCGGTTGGCTATTCCGTATTGGGGAAGGGGAATGAAAGAGGGAAATGAGACAAGAGAGTCGAGGGACATAACATCACTGTCACTTGTCAGGGCACTATCACAATCGGTCACCAAGTCCTGTTTTTCGAAGAAATCGCAGCAGTGCTCTAACAGCAAACTCGCCTTGAAGACTTTGTAGTCCAGTGCCCTAAAACCTTGTGTGGGAATGGTGGTGTTTAGCCAAGTAAAGGGCCACGAATTAACGGGCACGGCAGCACTTAGGCAATCCAGTAGGCTTCACAAATGTGCCATTGGCCAAGATTGAATTTAGGACAAGAAAATGCCAGGCTTGCGCAGAACGCGCTGGAAAATCGCGTAAGCCGGACGAATGGGCTCGAAGGAGACCGTATAGGTGTGGATGGTTAAAAGGTAGCAACGGCTCAACATCTCACCTGGAAATGAGCGCACAGGCAACGTCCACCTCCCAGAAGCGCCGGAATTCGGTGCCGATGGAAGTAATAGCTGGGCACCTGTCAAAACAAGCGAGAGACGTACGTTTAAATGAATCGGCACGAATCGCATGAATGAAAGGCATGAATCGAACCTACATAGCCAAGGCGAAGATAACAGGCCCGTGTAGGAACATACGCTTTAATAAACAAACTCCGCGAACATGTATATGCGAAAATACTAGAATATAGCGAGGTACAATGGAGGGTGACCAGAATAAGCCGCCTGGATCTCCCCGCTTCAAATGGAATGTCTAGCTTGATTGAAGGAGGAGGAGGTGTTCTCGCCCTCTATCCCTTCCACTGCCCGCAGATCTTGCCACCCCGCATTAGCGGTATTTTTTGTTCGAGACCTGAGACACCCTCGATCACGGCTGTGTCAGTAGCGTCATCCCCCCTCCACCCTTTATCGGCAAAAATAATCTAACCATGGAAGACGAAAAAAGGCCACGAGAATGCGTCAGGTGACAATTTTGAAGCCTGGTTATAAAAAAATCGTAAGGGGGAGAATATGGTGACGCACAATGGAATGTGACTAGAACAAGCCGCCTGGACTTCGCCGTTTCAAATGGAATGCCTAGCTCGTGGGAAATAGTCCCTGGTCACGTGATGGACAAGCGATATATTCACGTATGGTCAAGCGCCACCAAAAATCACCGTGTACCAAGCAATCTCGAGCAGTACGCCAACCAAGTGGCCCTAAAGAAGCACCGTGCACAAGGAGTCGGAATGTCGAGGCTATAGCGGAGTCACACGACCCAGCCTCCTAGTCCCTTTTTATTTTGTTCTTTTTTTATCGATGCATCTGCGTTACAGTGTGTGTTGCATTGTGGGATGACGTGGATGCCTCTGTAAGCTAAACGCGTCACAATGAATAGTGCAAATGTACGCGCCCTGCAAACATAGAAAGTAAAATGTCGTATATAGACACCGACGAGAGTACAGCTGCGCTGTGAACACAGATGCGCGGCGTACGACATGTGTAGTAGTAGTAGTAGCAGCAGCACGCGAAATGTAATTTTCCGGCCGCGTTATGTTTACGACGTGTCGCTGGGACGACAGGGAACGCGAAAGATCGAGTCAGGAACAACGGGAGCGCTACGGCTACGGCAATGACGTGCGCATCCGGGAGGAGTGAGACGCACAAACTGTTCTCAGTGCTGTTGTACGTGATGCCTCGTGGGACCTGCAAAGTTGTTTAGTGTAGTATAAGTGACTTGACGTGACGTGACGTGACGTGACCGACCGACCAACCGGGTTGACTGGCTGACTGACTGACTGAGTGGACTGACTGACTCATTCATTCATTCATTCATTCATTCATTCATTCATTCATTCATTCATTCATTCACTGTGATAGAGAAATGGCCGAAAGGGAACGAAGAGCGATAGAAAAAGCAGCGAAATTAAGTCCAACAAAGCAGCACACGCGAGCATAAACGTGACGCGGCGTGTGGTAACTCACACACACTATGACTGACAGTGTGCGTGTAAGTGTATACGAAGAAGAGCAAATCGTTTGGAGCCTTGAGACGAAGAAAACCTGAGCAGTGTACCAGGAATATGCACTCAAGGTTCGCTTGAGTTGCACGTACAGTTCCATAAGAATTTGGGAATACATTTACAACATTTACAACATGAATACAATCACGCACGAGACAAACTTAAGTGAAATCCTACTTCACCTTATGTCATCTCAAATTAATAAGTGCCTGGAGCAGTACCGTAAATATGCGTTAGTCTGTTCAATTAGAATGATATATACTATTACAGCTGTTAAGAACACGCTAACAAGAACAGAAACGACAAAAGACACGCTGGACCATTAATCAGCCGACCATATTAGCCAGTCAGGTGCTACATTTGTCGAAAGTAATCATAGTTATTTCATAATCTATCACTTGTTCAAGCAAATCTACAAAGAGTTGAAGGCAATGTCGATGCCAACTTTCCCTATTTTACCCTGAAGATGTTTTTCAAGGCTGAGTCCTAAGATCATTCGCTCGTGCTCCTTCTCACAAAATCTATAATCCCTGAGGATCATGTTCCCGCGATCTGATTGCACCATATCACAAGGATCTCACACGTGGTACGCTTCTGTCATGAAAACGCGCAGTTGCCAGAAGTGCGCGAGAAGGTCGATTTTTTTTTTTTTTCTGAAGTGGTTCACGGCGCATCGATTTATGACCTGACATTCGAACAGCCAGCAAGTACGTCCCGTCGGCTGTCCATTTCTTTTCGTGGGACGCGTTCATTTTAACAGCAAGCCGATGCAACGACATCTTGTAGCCTAAGTACACAAGGTACAGAAATCAAAGCAGTTGCATCAAGCGCTGCTAACAATGAACGTCAAACCAGTTCCCAATGAACATTTATCAAGGTTGCTGATAGCGAACAGCGTTCGCCGCATGCAATCAACATCAAACGACTCTAGCAGTTTAACATGTTGACACTGAGAAATGTCGGCTAAATTATGGCTAAGGTCGGCTAGCGCCGACTAACGCTGGTTATCCGCTGGCTTCATCAACATTGCCGTCATTGTCAGAGACGAGGGTCCCTCTATAGTTCCCTTTCCGATCCTCGTCTGTATAGTTGTGATGTATCTCCTGTGTTGAACCATTAAATCTGAATGTGAATATTAATGTTATACATTACTACAAACTATTATATTACCTTTGTAAAACTCAACACTGTACGCGCACTTCAACTTTTGTGTGTGTTTTCTTCTGTATGGTTCTGCGCTACTTCATTCCCACCGTTTACGTTACCAATGCTTGTGTGCAAACTGCTGTTTTCAGGTGGAATGACTCCGCCAAAAGTAAATGCCTTTTGCCCTCTCTTTCCTAAGCGTTCCTAAGCGTTTCCTAAGAGTTCGCTGTCAAGCTTTTGATGTCGTCGCTTACGGCATAGACAATGACCCACCGTGAAATCCGTAGCTCTTCAAAAGAACAGGAAAAAATAAAAACGTTTTCAGCGTCTTTATATCCATTTAACTAAGCCCATTTCACGTTAAGCCAATCGCCCCTGTCTCGTTGCCTCTAAATGTTACAAAAACTCGCCCCTCGCCCCACCCCTCCCTCCTCCATCAGCGCCGCGCCAGCGTAGCAGCTCTCTCCCATTGAAATTCCTCCCACTAGGGGTTCACATTGCCTAACACGGTAAGGCACGCGGGCAGCACATCCGTCTACCCGATCCAGCGCGCGTCAACGTGCAATATGACGAGCCGAAAGACCAGTGCGGCGGGAAAAAAATATTAAAAGAACACGCAAAAGTAAAAAGCACGAAAGAAACCGAAAGGAATTCAAGTATAGAGGAATGGCGACAGGCACCGATCTCGCTGAAACACGAGAGGCAATCCTGGAGGGAGCAATCGGAGACAGGGAATCTCAATGGTGTACAGGCGCGAGCGCGCGAAAAAAAAAAAATGCCCCCGCGGGGTGTGGGCCTCAATCAAAGAGAAAGCTTTCCGGATCTCCTTGCCCCCCCAGGAGGAGTTTCTCCCACGCGTCGGATATCTATACGACGTTATAAGACTGGCGAGAGATATACTTTCCACACTTGCTCGCTGGGAGGCGCAAGGCGCCGCGATCTGGAGGGGGCCCTAAGAAGGACGTGCCATCAGTCAAGCATCAAGCGTCAATCCACGACGTTTTCTGTCTGCCAACCGCAGTGCGAGCGAGCAGTTCTTTTTTGTACAGAGGTGAAAGGGAGAGAGAGTATCCGGTAAGACGAGACCAGACGCTCCGAGGGTCCGTCTTGCTTCCAGGGGACTCCATGATATATGGACGCGTGGCTCGGGCATTTCATATGTACGATGTACCACAGAGACCGCTGTGCCGTAGCTGGGCCCAGCGAATTCAAACAAACAAACAAAAACAAGAGGATCCCTGAGCTTCGAAACGCCCACACGATAGACGCAGGGACCACTTCTCAGAGAAAAGAAAGCTCTGTCATGGTGCGGGGACGACTCGAAGATATTCACGTGCCGTATGTCAATGCAGCTAACTGTACGCAGCGCCTTAGGTACGTCTCGGGACATTCGAAGAATGCGTGCGGTGTTCGAACGGAGCCCGTTAGCCTCACCATCCACCAACCCGAGGTGCCTCTATATGGAGACTGAAGGAACGTGAAAACAAAGGAAACTCATCCCAACGTGGCAACAGAAGACGTCTAAGTTCAAGCCCAGTGGTGATTCGTCAGAAGTGACAACCAAAAGCGACTCCCAGTGCGCTCACAAGAGGACGTCTTGAAGACGTCTCAGTTTAAGACCGGAACCGAATCGTCGTCAGAACTCGGTGTCTTTGTTGCCCGTGTGTCCTTGCCTTTCTTCAATGACATACGTTCATCCCTTCTGGAACTCATAAGCGTGAGTATACGTTTTCGAAACGCTGCGTCCGTGAGGCCACAACCGGATCTCCCTGTAGTAAGGTTCCTCCTCTCCTTTTGTGAAATGTTTTCATACCAGCGGGACCCCATTATTTTGATTACCCTTCGGTGAAAGGCGAAAGCTCCTCCGTTCTTCGCACGTCACTGTCTCCACGTGGCCACGGCCCTTCCATATGCCGAGGACAGCCCAAGCGAATGACGCTCGTTGGCCAATCAGATTCCTTCCATTTACGTTGACATGTGGACAAAACACTCGAGTCTTTCGATCATCCCTGTCCGTGAGAAGGCACGCTATACTTTACAGATGTCTTGGCTTCAAGATGGCCAACGTTCTGTCGATGATAAATGATCTCCCCCTTTCTTTCCCCCTCCTGGACGTGACGGTGCAATATGCCAGGAGTCCCGCGGGCGTGAGTGATTTATTCGGAGCCTTGGAAGCCGACACCACTGAACTATAAACAGCCAGAGCTTCTGTTCAGAAGCTTGGTTCTGAAAGTACCATTAACGCAAACCCTTCAGATCCCTGCTGCGCAAGCATGTGCAAGAGCGCCATTCATTTGGTGGTCGATAAAACACACTGCAATATACAGTTCATCCATAGACTGTCGGCTGCCTGCATATAGATTGTAGCATTTCACCATCCTTCGCAGCAAGATGGTCCTTTATTATTTTTTGTTTTTTAAGCCCACATCAGTCAATATGCTCTCTTGTTAATGCACATTCCTGGACGAAGGCGACCACAACTATACCTGTGTCTTCCCTGACTCCGTGTCATCCTTGTTAGCTTCGATAGTACCATATAGTTATGTTCCGTTTTCATATACCGAGTTCCCTTTTCCCTTGGCATCCATTCTGCATGACTAGCAGGTAACAAGAACCAAACCGTGGCCGAAATCTCGGCGGCAACGCGACCGCAGTTTCATAATGGTAAGAGGCATTCATTAACTTCGAAGAGATCTGCGACCATAGGAAGCTATGCGTTACCCGCCAACCAAACCCTTGCCTCGCACTGGAAATTTTCTAATTTCGCAACTTGCATTGGCAGATTACTGTGCAAGCGTATATAGACTTAATGGAAACATTTAAGAAATTTACCTCTTTGTATGGCTTAGGTTGACGTTCCGTAAGAGGCTTCTGCTTCTACTCTTCGTTGTCTTCCCCAGAAGTACTCAGGTATTGGGAAAGGCAATGCATGCGCAATGCTGCTCTGACGTCAACAAAAGGATAAAAAGGCGTCCAAATGACGGTCCACGTAGGGTCTGTCTGCCTGTCTGTCCAAGGACCAAAGATGTAAATGTTGTACTTTATGAACGTCATTTGTAATATGCTTTGTATTTGTTGCATTGTTACGCTAACTCCAACACTATTTTCTTTCTCACGTTTTTCTTTCCACGTAATACCTACCACTTACGCAATGTTTCCTTTGTAAACACAGTCTGTTATTTACACATTTTTTAACAGGGACCCACCCCTACAAGCCTGTCGTTTTGTGTCTTTCCAAAGCTGGCCAACTTCGTGCAGTTTAATAGAAATAACAATGCATGCCGCACGGAACAGAAGTAAGAAGCGCCCCACACTGACCGAGAAGACACGAGTCACATTAGGTCCATTAGGTACGCTCTCAATTACTGGCGCCCTTCATCGTTCCGCCCTTCCTACTCGCCTAATTCCCGCCCACCTTTTGCCGCGTCGCGACTCACACGTGCAACGCTCGTAATTAAAGCGAGCCTTTAGTGCCCCACCCGGGGTGTCGACAACGGAGACAGCCGCGCCTCCGCAGGTCTCGAGGTGCTGAAGTTAGGGAAGCGCGCCGCTGTGTGCACAGACGTGCAAGGAAGGGCAGGCGATTACGCTTGAGCCGTAAGGAAGTTAAATACAAATAGAAAAAAAAAGGGGTTTTAGCGCCAGTGTGTAATGCGAGCACGTGCGCCGTTAATACGAAGACACTACCCAACGCAGGTGTACTCGGGGTTTCGCCTAAAAAGAAGTGGATCTTTTTTTTTTATTCGAAAGACTGCCCTTTGGCATAAAATGTACAAAGTAACACGTGAGGCTCATCACACATAAACAAGTTGCACATGACACCCAGCTTGTTCATGGTGCATTAGTATAGCTGATTCAAGTTTATCAGGCCCGTCCCTTACAGTCGCACTGTCACAATGTTCCCTATACAATATCGCCCGATCATTCGTTTATTTGCCGGTGTCTGTCTGTCTGTATTTTTGTTTGTTTGTTTACAGATAGCTTCTCGATCACCCATCACATACATGATCCGCCGATATGCGCACCGGTCAGGGAATTCAAGCGGCGCGCCTGCACGACGCTCGTACTGGTGCATATGCCTTCTCACACACTTTTTGATGCGAAGCAGCTTATGGTCGGGGCTATGTCACTCCCTCCGTCCCTCCCTCCATTCATCCGCCGTGCGGCGTCCACACTCGCACTGCGCATGCGCATCCTCCTCCCCCTCCTGTCCTTGTCTCATCTCCTCTCCTCTCGGCATTCCCCCCCCCCCCCCCCTCTCCGAACAGCGCGCGTTGACTATGGAAACGCTCCTTTCTTCGATGAACGCTTTACCAGCTTCGCAAGGAACGAGAACGCGCCCTCGCCCGCGAGAGACAACGCTGACGCAGGCAGCGTCTGCTAGCGTCAAACCGATGAAACGCGGTGTGTAACCCCCGTGCAGCTTCGCATCGCCTCACTGTCCCCTTTAGGGGGAGATGGTGTAATTTTTTCCCTGTCCTGCATCACAACGTGTCACTTCCATTTTCATCCAGTTTTTGTCATAGTGTCTTTCAGTGTGACTGATAACCATAATGACTGACTGAAGCCGCAAGGCAGGCGTGTAACCCCCACCCTCTGATGCACAGACTAGGCAAGACAGTGATATCATTCGATATGATGTGTTGTGACGCAACCTCGCTGACGTGACGTGATGAGAGAGCGACAGCTCTGCTTTCTTCGTTACGCCAATGTGAGGTGACGTGCTGTGACGTGTGTCGTGACGTTTCGTGGTGTGACGTGGCTACATAATGACGCAGCGTCGATTCCTCGCACTCCTCACTCGAAAGGAGCTCATGCACCGGACTCGCACTGCGAGCTGAAGCGTCTTACGAAGGTTCAGGATTTACCACACAAGTTTGATTGATTTCTGGGGTTTAAAGTCCCAAAGCCACGATCTGATTATGAGATACGTCGTAGGGGAGGGTTCCGCAAATTCCGACAGCCTGCGGTTCTTTAACGTGCACCGACATATCTCACAGTCCACGGCCCTCAACATTTGGCCTCCCTCGAAATGCAGCCGCGGCGACCGGTATTCGATTCCGCGACCTTCGGATCAGCAGCCGAGCGCCATAGCCACTAGACCACCGTGGTGGTGCTTTCCACAGAAGCTTCATTTTAATGCAAGTCCTTCTCGGCTTCCCTCGTTACATTCACGACTATCAGACGTAACAGAGTGTCACCACGAAGTTTTTTATAGGAATGAGTTGATAACGCTGCAGAAGTTTATCAAATGCCGAGGCAGGCAGAATCCCTCGGGGCTTGCTGATAATTGAGAGGCTACAGGGTCGCATCGTGACTCGCCGCAGCCGATCACGTGCTCTGTCCAGGCAGACTTCATAGCTATTCCCTGTACAGACATACACCTTCGTAGCCGCACTCTCTCCCCTTCCTGTAGCCTTAAAAGGAAGGTACTCTGCAACATCATTTTACCGTGATGAAGGCCGGCCTACCGGCCGCAACGTCAGTAATGTTATATCGTTTTGTTAATCGCGTGAATCTCTTGTCTTGAAAAAGAATATATATATATATATATATATATATATATATATATGCGACGTCCGCTGTACTGGACGTCGCCTCACAATATATATACTATCAGAAATACACAGTGACAAACATAGCCGAAACGTCAGAATAAATCCTATGTTTGTCACTGTGTCTTTCTGATAGTATATTTATCCCGATAGCCAGGAAATTCTATTTCAGGAAACAACTTCCTGAACACCAGCAAAGGTTATGAATAAAACAAGACACACGTCCAGAAATTAATGTTTTTTTGACGTTTCGGCCATAGCCCTGAAGGTGTGCAGTATGCAAAAATAAAAATCCACTATGTTCACGCGGTAGATATACGAGCGCGCGGCGACTGAAACCCCGCCGGCAGTCCCTATACGGCTCTCTGTAGATCTTTGACGTCACAATCCCTACAATACAGCAAGCAACGCAAACACACATTGCCGCAGCCGCGAGCGCGTCTGGCGCGGCGCCACGCGTTCTGCGTAAAGCGGCTACTAATTGAGCCCAGTCGCTGCCTGCGCTCAAGCGACTAAACTGACGTAACCAGCCGCATGGAGCAATGTCGTGCGTTTTATACCAGCGGGCGCACCCCGTAACGACGCGTGCCAAGAGTGTTACAGCCGGTTGCGCCGCTTGCTCAGTCGTTGTTACGTTTAAAGTGCATTGCGTGCGTTGAATGTCAGCTGACATTCTACTGAAAGCGAGCGCAGGGGTGATGCCAGGGACTTTATTTGCCCTGGCAGGGAGCTTAGGGGGTTGGTATAACTGTTGCTGGGGTTTTAAAGAGGTCGTGAAAAGAATTTGGAGATTGCTGGTTGTAATTTTCACTGCTTTAGTATGCATTCGACAAGCCGATTGCGAAATACTTCGGCGAGATCTTCAGCGCACATTTAGTAACGCCCGTTTGAAACCCCAGCGTTCTTGCGCTCCCGAAACGACTATGCGACACTATACGGGCCGGCATCGTACTATTCGGTGACGTTTCGCTAAGATATCCTTAAGTTCAAAGGTATAGTGAACTCGCGCTTGCTCTAAAAGAATGCCGATTTACTTGAGAGCTATAGAAAGAAATACTTAGAAGCCGTGCGGTGCCGCCATTCGGAAGCAAAGCTGAAGCACGGTTTGTTTTCCCGTGGCCTCCGAGGGCGCTCCAATCTCGGAGGTCTGGCGGTTACTAAGATGACGTCAACTGCCGAGATGAGGGGAACGCGCGCAGTGAAATCGAAACCGCGTTTTTTTATCGCTCTAAATCAACCCACACGGTGCAACGGAACAACGCATATTGTTGACTGGAGGGTCAGGATCCCGAATACGCATTTAGTACAAAATGTTCAGGAAACGTCACAACAACGCCGTGGTTACGAGGCGCGCTATAGTGGAAAGTTCTGGAAACTGAATGTACTCGCCAATCGCCAATGACTTCTCTTCCAATGTGATCTTGAAACCACATTGGCAAAGAAGGAAAGGGGGGGGGGGGGGTGAGAGGCGTCCGCTACAGAGAGTGTACCTACGCCCTTCGGTAGTGTAGGATGCCTCTGCAGCACCTCCTGGGGAAAAAAAATAGGGAAAAAAATCTTAAGAAGAAAACAAGAAGAAGAGCAGTTGGCAAGAGAGACAGACGTTATGGTCGGTGTGTACTCCGCCAGCCAATCACAGAAACAAACAAGATCGAGGTGCAATTTTTTCAAAATGGCGTCGTGGCACATGCAGTTTAACGTCCGAATGAAGAACTACAGGCTTTCCATATTTCTCGCTCACAAACATGTAAATTTGCGTACCTAACGCCTTATTTTGCTTACATGTAAAGTTTGAAGTGCATACTATCTGCAGCCTTGCGGAAGAGCGGTGGTTGGTGGTTATGAAGGTGTGGGAGTGTATTTAAGCACAGACGTGAGCTGTATTCGACTGCAGCTACTGTATCGGCGTTCCGGCATTGTAGCGAAAATTAATGTGTGTGTGTGTGTGTGTGTGTGTGTGTGTGTGTGTGTGTGTGTGTGTGTGTGTGTGTGTGTGTGTGTGTGTGTGTGTGTGTGTGTGTGTGTGTGTGTGTGTGTGTGTGTGTGTGTGCGCGCGCGCGCGTGGAGGGGGGGAGGGGAGGGGCTCAGTTTAGTATATTTAAGTGAACAGAGCACAACCCTCCAACCTGTAGATCTCGCCATCTGACGGTGGTAAATTGCCGGCAGGGACTTCAATCAGCACCCAATCCACTCAGACGGCAAGCGTCACCGTTGAGCCCAAACAAGATGTGGTCACGATTTTCCTGCTACTGATCCGTGCATCTTTTTTTCAATTTGTTGCGAACGAACAAGGTTTACCACGATAGGCTATCTTCCGGTTTTGTAAAAGGATCGCACCACAGGCAGGCAAGGACAGAGCGAAGACCAACAGAACACATCAGCACTAGACTACAACCGATGCTTTGCTAGAAGGTGCAACGTACACCGGTTGAATCAACCAATGGGAACGTGCGCTGTGACCTTATTAACATGCTTTACCAACAGCCCGCCAAGCCAAGATTACGATTTATAATGCAGTGTTTAAAAGGACCGTCTCCGCTCGGTGAATTTGTTGTTATTGTTGCAGCTGTTGTTAGTTGTTACTGTTGGAGTTGTTATTGTTATTCTCGCTGTTATTGTTGTTCATATTGTTATTGTCCTGGTGGTGGTGCTAAGGAGCGCGCTTGTACCACATAAAGAAAGAATAGCCGTTGCCGCCCTGACGAAGACAAGTCCGCTTGTCGAAACGTTGGCTCCCGCGGCATTCCCTGTTCTAAATCGTACTTTGCGATTTGTTCATCGATAAAGAAAGAATATTATTTTTAACTTAACTCTTGAAAGCCTTGAGCAAAATGACCGGCGGCACATCCTCGATGATGGGTACGATTATCGACAAATTTCGTCAACAAAAAATTTCCGCTGACTTCCCAGTGAAACCACTGCGAGCTTGTACACTTCAAATCGCGTGCTTTCTATTGAGAAAAAAAAAAGAAAGAAAGAAAAGAACTGGACATCGGTGAAGGACGGTACACAGTCCCTTTAGAGCAATTCGTTTTCCAGAGTTCCGCATATAGCACGTGCGCGGGACAGCGGGTGCACATTACGTTCCGACATCACCACGGTCTCATCACTCAACGACGCCATACACCGCAACATTCGAGGAATCTGGCACTCTCCTTGCGTCATGCCCTTCAACGGCACCCGAACATCTTCTGGCGAAAGGAAAGCACGCCGCTAACGAAGCCGCCTGCGTTGTCGTCACAGTGGGCAGAGCTGCGACGTCGCGGCCACAAAACGCCCGCCCCGCCACGGTGGTCTAGTGGCTACGGTACTCGGCTGCAGATCCGAAGTTCGCGGGATCGAATCCCGGCCGCGGCGGCTGCATTTCGATGGAGGCGAAATGTTGGGGCCCGTGTGCTGTACGATGTCAGATCACGTTAAAGAAGTCTAGGTGGTCGAAATTCCCGGAGCCCTCCACTACGGCGTCTCTCATAATCAGAGCTCATTTTGGGACGTTAAACTCCACAAATCAATCAATCAACAAATACATACATACATACATACATACACACACACACACACACACACACACACACACACACACACACACTTGCTGTACCCGTGGTTGCGCGTGCGTGGGCACACACACAGATTCAAGCGAGACTCCGACACCCACAGTGAGTCACAACAGAAAATCGGGCGCTTACGCGAACCCTGGGCTAATCGGTCGGGTACCGCCACCAAAAAGGAATCGCCAGACATCCCCGATTACTTAGAGACCGACCACTTCGTAACTAATGCGCACATCTGAACGTCACAGCAAGAGACACACGCACGCGCTTGCGCGTATACGTCCCACGCCGCGGCAAATGCCTCATGACGCCTGCGACCACGCAAGTTGTATGTCGACACGGGACGTCCATTAACAAACACCCGGACGTCCTTGCCGGAGAGCGAGAAGGCTCCGTTTCGCGCCATCTTTGAGAGCTCCCGAAATATGCGTGCAGATCATGCCAATTACGAGGTTGTTGCACACGCACGTGCAGATGAATCATATAGTCTTCAGACGGAATGAAAACAGTGTCGCTGTTATGTATGTATGTGTAGATTAGATTAGATAGATAGATAGATAGATAGATAGATAGATAGATAGATAGATAGATAGATAGATAGATAGATAGATAGATAGATAGATAGATAGATAGTGCCATTCTACTTAAACCTCTCTCCCTCTCTCGACTCGTTCCTTGTTTGTCTGTCTGTCTGTCTATGCTTAATATCCGTATGCCACTGATTCGGCGGCACACAGGCCAGCGCAGCCTCGCATAGGCACCCGATGTTCACTAAAAGCGAGCCCGGTACCGGTCGCAAGGGGCACCTCACACAGTACGTGAGAGCCATCCCAAAAACTAAAAACAAATAAACAAACAAGCAAAGAAAGAAAGCGCTCACTAGACACAGCAGCGGGGTCAAGGATCAGTGACACGGAGTCCACGAGAACAAGGCGCCACGTACGCGACGGCGCCACTAATAATAAAACGAACCGTCGAAGAATGCGGCCGGCGGCGCGATACACAACCCTTTTCTTATCGCGGCCATCTCCAGGGGTCGCCCCTAAAAAAAGACCCCCCATCCCATTTTCCCACTGGCTTTAAGCTTATACTTTCTCTTTGCGTTACTCGCTTGCTTGTGTTTTTCCTTTTGTTTCGCATTAAAAGCCAGCGTTCCTCGTTCATCCACCGGCCATCGTCTTTTATAAAGGCCGCAGTTGTGAAGCTACACTACCACGGTTGCTGGACGCAAACGCTACAACACTCCGTGACGGGTCGCTTACATATCTTTTCACAGAAGGCTCCCTGGGCGCAGCCACGACACCCGCTTGGCTGCGCTAAATATGTGCGACCCCCACCAAAAAAAGCACTTCAGAAGGTTTGTATAGTGGCAATTCGGGGGAGTTGATAGAACTGATGTACAGGTATTCTTTTTTTTTCCTGATGTAATGGAGGCGTGGAATGAGTTACCGAGCGATGTAGTAAATACAAATGATGTTAATATTTATGCACTTACTTGATGTACATTTATGTGATGTGCTGTAAACGTTATCCGGTCGTTATTTATAGTTATAGGAATTCAGATGTGTCTTTTTCGTTTCATTGTAAGAGAGCTTTTATCAATTTGTATAATTGTATGTCGAAGTTATCGTTTTAACCTGTACAATTCTGTGCCTACTTTATTAGTACAAAGAGTCAATCCTCCCTGCAATGACCCTCAAGAGAGGGTCGACAGTATATCTAAATAAATAAATAAATATACTTCATTAACAAACAGCGCACACACGCAATGACAAGAGGGACGACGGTGCCAGCCTCTTTACTGCCGTGCATAGCCCAGTATCGCGGTGCTCCATGCCTCCTGTCAAAAAAGGTCTGTAATTGCGTGGCGGCGTGTTTTCAAAGCGAACGCTAGAGGAAGCTTTTAGGTGCGGAGCACCTTAGGGGCTGGACCTACGGACCTATATCTCTGCTGTCGTCACGATGGGCCCATCCTTGAAGCAGTGAAGTCACAAAGTGTCTGTGCGTGCGTGTGTGGGCCGATCCCGGAGGCAGTGAACCCAGACAGTGTATGTGTAGGATTTGTCGTGTCAGAAGCGATTCTAACGAGTTTCTGCTAATGAGCCCGTGCTGTCGGCGTCTATAACGTCGTCGTCGTGGCAACGTAAAGCAAGCTCATTAGCAGCGATTGATGTCTTCCTGTGGGAAGCAGCGGCGTATCACCGCATGCTTCGCACCTTCCCAGGTTTCAGATTAGTGGAGATGCATCCTTCAATGCGATACATTCTGTGTGCTTATACAGTACCGGAGATTTCAGAAGCAGCGCATTCTTTTGGGTGCAAGTGGTGGTGGTGCTGGTGCATCAGGCGTGGCGAGTGTTCCAAACGCCATCAGGCAATTATTCCGCCTGAGCCTCCAATGACTCGATATCGCCGATCTGTTACGAGGTCTTGTTCATCCGTATAGTTTGTATCGATCGACTGAACATCTTGGCTGAGTAACGCGAAAAGACCGAAATCATAAGCGCCTGCGTTCCTCGCTCGCTCGTGTTTTTCGACTTCCTTTCGCCCTATATCCCCGCCACGGTGGTCTAGTGACTGTATGGGACTCGGCTGCTGGTCCCAAGGTTGCGGGATCGAATCCCGGCCGCGGCAGCTACATTTCGATGGAGGCGAAACGTTGAGGCCCGTGTATACTGTTCAGTGCCAGTGAACGTTGAGGAACCCCAGGCGGTCAAAATTTCCGGAGCCTTCCGATGGCTTCTCTCGTGATCATTTATATCGTGGCTTTCGGGCGTAAAACCCCAGGAATGGTCACTATTGTTGCGTTTCCTTCGCGCTCCCGTACCACGACGTCTCACCGAAGTTTTAGACCATGTAAGTAGGTTTGCGCGTTCCTTACCATCCGTAATAAATATCTTTATAAGAGCTCCGCAAAAGGTGGTGACAGTACAGGATGCATCGCACCTTGCACTGTTACCGCTCCGCACTGTCTCCACTGTCGCTACCTCCCCCCCGCCCCCCCGGCTAAGCGTCCGTAGGGGTAGGGGAAAGGAAATGAAAGAGACAGAAAGGAGAGGAAAGCCGTATAGTGGAGGGCTCCGGAAATTTTGACCACCTGGGGTTTTTTAACGTGCACTGACAACGCACAGTACACGGGCCTCTCGCATTTTCGACTCCATCGGAAATGCGTGGCCGGGATGGAACCCGCGTTTTTTTTTTTTTTTTTTTCATTTTTGGCTGGCAGCCGAGTACTATAACCACTACATCACCAGGGCGGATGACAGCGTCCGATCATGCATCACAGTCATCGAGCAGGAAAATCTAGAAGAAGGCGTCACGCACCGATCTTGAAGCATATGGACAAAAAAATTTAAACGGATGAGTCATGAGAAATGGGCCCTGGTGACGTGATAAAGCAAGGGGGATAGATCATGCATGGTTGCAAGGACCACTAATAGTCACCGCGTGCATCAAACAAGTTGCCAGCGGTCACGCAACAACGTGGTCCTAATCCCACCTAGGAGGCACCGCTCTCAAGGTGTCAGAGGGGATCGGCTTGCCGAAGCCATAGTGGAACCACGTGATGCCGCCTCTTAGTATCTTTCTTTTCTTTTTATTTTGTTCCTCCATGATCACCGCACTCGCAAGTCGAGCCTCAGTCAGTCCAGGGCGAAGCTCAGCATCCAGACAGCAGGGGAGACGAAATCAGAGATCGCCCACCAACCGCTATAGCAACAGGAACGGTCGAAGGAAAGAAAGAAAGAAAGAATCGACGTCTCTTATGCGGCCGAATAGTGTTCTTCATTGTTCCGCCCTGGTATATGACGCCGAGCTATTCGGTGGCTTCCCTGTCGTCCCATCGCAATCGTTCGAATCGTATTCGGGCGCCATCAGATACTTGATGCCACATTATGACGCCGTCATTGCATTCTTCGCACGTCTAAGTTCTATTCTCCACAATGGGGAAGCGAATGATCCTAGGAAAATTGTCGATGTAAGAACAAAAGACAACGCAACCGACGGACGAAGAAGCGAGCCAACGGGCAGACAAGTGAACTGGTATAGGCCGGCAGACGCAGGAATCTGTAGGAAAAGGGACGTAGACGTTGCATCTACCAATGCTCTCAAGTTGTCAGGCAGAATAACATTTTTATGCCGACATACTCAATGGTACGCCGCAGCCCACTTCCATCTCAACAGATCCAGCTGTGTTTCAATGGGGTATACTTGATTCCAATTGCGGAGAGCAGCCTATATACCGACTGCAGCAGACTTCGCGCTCTCCTGTCCTTTACTTCACTTTAATTCATCTCAATTCAAGCGTTGGTCGTCACGCCTCTAACCAAAAGATGCTGAGCGTGCACAATCGCGGTAGCCTACATAATGCTCCAAAAGACACCATCAGAAAATTCTAAGAACGTCAAGATCAAACAGTGTAAGCATGTTTTTAGACAAGGCATATTTCAGCCGTACTGAAGTGTACCGGTAGACATCCGCGGATGCAGAACATCTTCACCAGGATCATCTACTAGACTTCTCAGAAATACGTCCAAGACGTCTTTTAGACATGCAAAATATCTTCTTTTGCGTTTCGTCGGGCTACCGAGTGTTCTCCCCTGAGCTTTTTTGAGTGGCGGGAATTTTGCGAGCCTGCATCACCCCCTTCAGAGTAAAATCGAGGGCAGTTGGCATACACCAAATGGTCGACGTTGAGTTCCATCCCGCAGACGTCACGCACTCCATTGTCGTTCACCCCAATTAACGCAAAGTATGCCTTCGTGAAGGTAACTCATCCCCCAAGCGCAGTGTAGGAAACCGGACGCCTTTGCCGTTAACCTCCATAGCTGCCTTCTTTTTCGTTCGCCCCTCTCGTACTTTGTCACCTCTGTGTCGTGCACGCGTCAAACACGTGGTGATATATATTCACAGAGTGCAATGGCTGGCCATATTTAAACATGTTTCACCAACGGTAGAGTCACAGAACTCGTAACGCAAAGGCGTACGTAGAGAACGAGTTAGACCTTAGTGAACTTGAGCAGTGATAAGGTCAATTAAAAAGACACTTTGCCCATAAGACATCATAAAACGCCAGACCCGGGAAGAAGAGATGATGATGACGATTCTGTTAAGGAAAGGGCGCTATTTTCTGCAGCCCATGTCGCGGGCACGGCTCAGCGTCCGTCGGGGTAGGGTAAAAGGGACTGAAAGAGACAAAAAGGAAAGAGAAGCCGTAGTGGAGGGCTCCGGAAATTTAGACCACCTGGGGGTTTTCTAACGTGCACTGACAACGCACTGTACACAGGGCCTCTGGCATTTTCGCCTCCATCGAAAATGCGACCGCCGCGGCCGGGATGGGTGGCAGCGGGGCACCACAACCACTACACCACCGATGCGGACGAGGAAGGTGAGCCACCCAACCATAATGTTAGGCAGTGTGAAAGTCGTAGGTGAGGATCGTGTGAAAAGGAGGGTTAAGAGGAGAAGAAGAGTCCGCGTAGCTGCACAGCTGAGAGAACTACTATAGCGTTCAGGACACCGAAGCAGAAGCCGAGTCTGCGTGGTTGCGAAGATGAGGGCGAACTCTCCGTTTTGCCCGAGGATTGCTATGGTGTAGATGCACGCCTGGAAGGGACGTGTGCGTGTTTTCTCTTTATGAAAAGCACGTAAGGATTGTTGGCAGGCTAGTTGGTGATGCGTATTTTCAAAAGTACAACAGCACAAAAAAGAACGAAAGACTTGAACCAGGAAGACACGGTACAACACTATGTTCCATGTCTTCCTGGTACGTGCCTTTCGTTTTTTTTTTTTTTGTGCTGTTGCACTCATGAAGAAAAGCTCATGCTGGTCCTTTTTCTATTCGAAGGCGAAATCTCCTTATAGGAATTCTGGAAGGTGGCGCCCTTTAACGCACCTCTGGAGGTGTCCTTTAAAGGGTCCCTGAAACGTTTTTTTTTTTTTTTGACATTGCGTCACTGATTAGGCAACACAATTGTTAAATCATTCACGCCATAAATAAAGCGAAGCACCATGCGCTAAGGCAGCTATGAGCTTATTTCTGTCGCCTTCCTCCTTACCACTGCTGTTCCTCCTCAACTCGATCAGCTGCGAAGTGCGCGCTAGCGACGACTGCGCCTCCCTCGTCCGCCGCCCTGCGGAGCCCTCCGCAGCTACATCACGCCCCAATATCTTTACTAAGCTCCCCGGCCTCGGCAGTGCTAGCCTCTGCGATAGAGCGCCGGCGACTCGTGTGTACGCCGCCAGATGCCGCGACAATACCGTTGGCTGAAACGAAGGAGCACGTTGTAGGAGCACGTTCTTGCATTTAGATTGGGAAAATTACGTGCACGTCACATGTTAGGGGGCCAATCAGCGGTCTCGCATTCCATCGCTCGATAGGCGGGGGCGTTTGAAAACGCATTTCGCCGAGCCGCTGCGATCTTTTGCGATCACCTCGGTGTCGTCACGAACCGTCAAAATGTGCAAAAACAAATATATTACGTGACCGAAGGAAGGTCAGAATCAATCCAAAGCATGCCAGAGAGGCATTTATTATTTTTCGCTCACCACAAGCAACGCACTATCCTTTTTGGTCGCGGAAGTACACAGCGTAAACTCAAGCACTAGCTTTGACAGCGTTGCACTTGACGTATGAAACGGAGTATAAACTAGATAGTGTAGTAACGTTGGCCCTCCCTCACGATCTCCGACCACCGCAGCATGGCGCTCCATGTCAGCGATTAATACATTTCCCCTTACACCCCTTTAACACCCCTCCCCAGGTGGATTCCGCCCTCCCCCCCCCCCCCCGCCCCTCCCAAAGTTTCGAGCTAGCCTACAACTCCGTATTGACACCCCTCTTCCTTCTGGTAGCACCATGGCGTAACAGCACCCCCCCCCCCCCCTACTTCCACCCCCAGGATAAACCCCTACTCAATGTGATCTCATTTTACTACAAGTACTCGAGAAAAATGTCCTGAGTTCATCCCAATCGAGTAACTTTCTCTAACTTACTCCCTTTATTGTAATTAATAAGACCACGCATCACAACAAAAGGGCATTTCATTAGCGTAATTTCATTGTTGTAATTTGTCAAATCTTGTGAATGTACACTCGCAGGCGTTGCTTCAGCGATGGTTATGACACTGCGACGGAGCAACTAGTGGAAAGCTTGTCCCTTACTCTTTGCCGACAAAATGCCACGACATCGACCCAAAATGGCCATAACGTTGGTGTAGATGAACATGCGCCTCCAAGTATTCGACCACTCCCGCTCCAGTGACAACCTGCGTATTTCGCTTAATATCTCAGAAAAAAAAAAAAAAAAACACCAAGGCAGTGTGCTCACATCCGCTCTGTCTTGGTTCAAATATTGCATTATACTGTATAGAAAGATGGTATTACAGTGCCTTCGTTGCTTCGTGCAACACTTGACCAGCTTGTAAGGGAAAAAGCACAGATAGGTGATTTCGTTTTGAGGGAAGCTATGCACCTGCTGTCGAGACGTGGCAGACTGATTCCTTGGGTTTCACGTTCCAGAGCTATGATTATGAGAGACGCCGTAGTGGAGCGCTCCGGAAATCTCGACCACCGGGGGTTCTCCAAGGTGAATTGACATCGCACAGTATACAAGGGCCTCAACATTCAGCCTCCATCGAAATGCAGCCGCCGCGTCTGGGATTCGATCCCGCGACCCTCGGATCAGCAGCTGAGTACCGATAGATAGACAGTGAGAAGGGCGGAATGAGGAATCGTTATCGATCAGGAGGCCCCATTTGATCGACCCCGTATAGGAATACCCTAACGACGCTTATTGACATGCGCACCAGCGCGCCGTAGCGCGCACCTCTTTAAGACAAAACAGGCGTCCATCACAGACACCGCAGCGCTGTTGACGTTCCTCCTAAGGTCACGTTATGGACGCAACCAGTCTGCGTAAACAACATACTCTTAACGCTTGGTTGAATGCCAAACAATTCGGTATGGGCGAATGCCCGCTGACTGCTTCGCACGACCCCGATTCCTACAATTCATCGTTGTTGTTTTTGTTGTTGTTGTGGTATTGTTGTTATGCTTGTTGATATTGTTGTTGATGTCGTCATCGTCATCGTAATGCCTCAGGCTTTCTGTACCTCACGCACCTGGGTCGGCGCTCACTATTCGCTTACGAACGACAAAAAAAAAAAAAATGCACGGAATCCTAGACATACAATACAGGCTTCGCCGTGAAGACGAGCGTACGGCCACTCCGGTCGCCCACATGGCTCCGGGCTCACCGAGCGCATCGCTTCCTGTGGTCATGCGAGCGCCGAGCGAAAGATACCCGAGCAAGATCGAACGGCGCACGTGGGAATCTGTTCCAGCAGCAGAAGGGCGATGATAAGGTCCACACCATCGAGAGCGAACAGAGGATGAGAAGGAGAACGGTGAAACTCACACCCCGCGAACTCTTTCTTTTCTTTTATTCTTCCGTCAGCCGTGCTAGTGAGAGAGAGAGAGAGAGAGAGAGAGAGAGGGTCTGCACACCTACTATGGTCGTTCAGAAAACGCATCTACAGGAGGAACTCTCGGCTCATCGCTCCAGCAGTCGCAGTGCGTAGGAAGGAAGCAGGGATTGCGTCATCCGCACCGTGCTGCTGCGCTGCTGCGGTTTGTTTCGCGTCGTCTGTGTGTGTGTGTGTGTGTGTGTGTGTGTGTGTGTGTGTGTGTGTGTGTGTGTGTGTGTGTGTGTGTGTGTGTGTGTGTGTGTGTGTGTGTGTGTGTGTGTGTGTGTGTGTGTCGAACCGAATAAAAGGGAGATGACGCGCTCCAGCTCCGCTGAAGCAGTCCGCTGCCGATAACGAAACCAACTTGCAATGCGAGGAAAACGAATGAAATATACAGATACCGAAAACGAGGGGGAAATAATAAAGCGAACTGGGACATGCGATCGTGGGGCGAGTGCTTCTCGGATGAGGAGAACCTGGTAAATAAAAGAAACAAAAAAGTGATTACGGAGGGAAGTGAACAGAAAAGTGAAGGAAGGAAAAGAAAGGGGGGGGGGGGGGGGAAGGGGGAATATACGTGAAGATGTTTCACAACACGGCAGGTTATCGAAACGGTGTTCCGGCTTTTGTTTGTTGTTAAGGGTCGTCCGCCGGACGCTAGATTCTTGGGTCAATCTCGCTCTCCGCCTGTCCTGTCAACGGGCTCTCACAGAACCCCCGAGGAGTCCAGTTGATATCGCAGTTCCTCGATCTACCGCAGTGGCGTCGGTACGTTTTTCTTTGTTGCGTTCGGGTAGCGAAAGTGGATCGTTGGGACAAGATGTTGACAGCGAGCCCAGTCGAAAACGGTGTCCAATCTAAGCCGAGGAGCTTACAGAAAGGAATGCCGAAACTGATAGCGAAGAGGGGGGAAAAAAGAGGGAGAGAGATCAAATGAAACAAACATCCAGGTACACGGTGGACACAGAAGCTTGAAGTGTGTATGTCCCTGTTTCCCTGTTCGGATTCTGGACACTTCCTGTCAACAAAAGTAAAAAGAGAAAACTAAAGGCTTCTAGTTGCCCGCAGGCAAGGTATTGAGAGGTTAACCTTATCGAGAAAGCAATAAACCCCCGCAGAATTCAGAAAGGAAGAAGGAACTGTTTACCCTCGTCGCAAACATGACCCTCTACAACTCTTTTCTTACTGTAATTTCGTTTGCCCCCCGGAGTTTATATAACGGCAGAAGTACCGCGAAGAGATGCAGGAACGAAGCAAAATCACAATCTATACCCCCTCGACGACAAAAACAAGAAAGAAGAGGCTCGTCGTCAAGAGGCCAGCTGCACTGACACAGCTCCACAACTTCATAAACGAAACAGCGAGCGCCAGAGCAATGCCGTAATATAGAAAGGAAGGCTAGAGTTTGCGATCGAGCGATTCATGCTGAAGTGACGCCCGTGGGAATGTCAATAAAATCCCGTTCACGTGGTACCCTTTGCAGCAGCAGGGAGCCCACAAAGTACGGCGGAGTAGCTGGAACCACTAACAAACGCGGGAGGAACTAACAGACCACATGAAAAGGAGAGCAGTGAAGAGGTTAAAAATAATAAATAAATAAAGGAAGGAAGCCAAGGTATTTATGAGGGGAAGCGAGACACTTTTAGAGGACTCTCTTTTATTTGTCTAGCGTGCAGGAGACAGTGGACAACAGACGCGAGCCCGGCTTAGCGACCGCGAATGTGAAACCCCTTTAAAGAGGAGGGCAAATGTTATAAACAAAATAGAGAGAGAGAGAGACAGTACATCCCGGTATCAACTCTCCGGGCCTCCCTTTACCTCTCTATCTGCTATCCAATCTTTTCCATCATATTTCTTTTTTCTCGCTGCAAGCGTCCCAGAAAAAGCATTCGGCGCCATTCAAGCACCAGAGAAGCCGGAGCCCCCAGCGCGCTCCTGCGACCGAAACCAAACACAAAACAGGTGGGAGGAAGGTGCGAGCAAGACAGAGAGGTTTATAGTGTGAGCGAGAGAAAGAGAGAGAATCGTGTCCAAAAAGACACCCTCTCTCTCTCGCGCGGAGTTACGCGACCGAAGCGCCACCGCGAGCGCACGACCGGCGCAGCCAGCGCTGGGCCAACATCAGAGTAGCGGCTGCTCTCGCAGTGGTCGCGACGGGCGAGTTCTTCGTTTCCTGTTTTTCCCACCAGTGGTGCCACCGCGCGGCGCGTGTGCGCGCCGCCCCTCCGTCGTCTGCTATCGTTTTCGTCTGGTGCCGAGTCCTCGACGCATCGTCGTGTGTTCCTTGTGTGTTGTGCTTTTGGGAAGGAGCAGCTTTTCCTCGACCAGCAGACAGGCTCATCAGCTGATTTTGTCACTTCGTCCTCTAGTGCAAACGGTAGACTACTACACTGGTCGTCCTGCGGCGCAACCAAACGTCCCGAGCCACGATCTCGGCGGCGACCCGACCGCCCGCCCAGGTGTAGTGCGTTTTCGTACTACGCGGGACGCCGCTGCGCGCGCTTGAAGCAGACGAAGCGGAACGCAGACGACATACTGCGGGTGTAGCAGAAAGCAGCCGTCTGTTCAGAGTCAGCGAGCGTGTTGCAGACGTCGTCGGTACGTTTGAAGCGGCGGCAGCCCCCGCCGACCCTCGATGTTGTTGCTGGCTTTCGTCTCCGTGCAAAGCGACGACGAATCTATGCGTCCCGGCTGAGTAAATATTCACCGTGATCGCTCGCTGAAGGCGCGAGCGCTCCTGCTTGTTTCCTTTCTGCGACGCAGCCTTTTCCTTCTGCTCCGAGACACATCAACAAACATGCGTTTCACGCGGCTCGCCGCACAGCTGAGCGGAGGCGGCGTCACTCCGCACCTGCCCTCGACTCCCGTCGTGTACGCCATTCTCTTCGCGTGCGCCGTGCTTACTGCGACGGTCGCGGACGAGGACGCATCGTCTTCGCTTCGTGAACATCACGACGACGCCGACCTGTCTTCGTGCCCGCCGGACGACCAGTGCGACGCCAAGAAGTGGTGCTCGGCGATCGCCGCCGCAGCAGGAGCAGACGACAAGAAGAGCGCGGCGGCGGCTGCGGACGAGTACGACCACGGAGTCAAGTGCTTGGACGAGCAAGTCGTGGATCGGTGCGGTTGCTGCCGCGAGTGTGTGCGCGGCTCGTCGGGCCTGCCTTGCGGCGGAATCCGGCGCCGCGGTGTGTGTGCGGCGCCCCTCGAATGCCTCGCAGACGTCGCCGTCGGCAGGATCGCCGAGCCCCACGAGGAAGGCACCTGTCACGGTAAGGAGGAGGGACGGTTTGGCGGCGCGCCGCCTGCCTGCCCGCTGTCTCTCTCTCTCTCCTCAGCACTTTGCTTTTTCTTTGCTTTGCCTTGCGCGATGGTCATCGGGTTTATTCTAGTCACACGGGTCTTCTTCTTACCTCCTCGGCGCCGTTCCTGCTGTTGCTGCTGCTACTTCGGAGGAGAAGACCCTCGGCTGCGTTGCATTCCCGGACGCGCGCCTGCCGGCGCGCCGAGTTTTGCGAGCACGATGACAGACGGCGGCGGCGCGTGATGCGAGTCGTCTGCTGGACGCCGCGCAGCCGCTCTGGGCTAAAACGCCGCGCGATTGTGTTGACGATTTAAGTACAGCTGTTGAGCTTCAGAGCGCCTTCTTCAATATTAGAACGGTGGCATTGGTACAGTTGCACTTAAAAGTCTCTCAACCGTACTGTCGTAGTGCGCGCGACAGAGCAGACGGATCGTTGCACGCGTAGTCAGCGCGGCGTGGCAGACGACGGTTGACGCTGAAGCAGACGACAATCGTTGGTCGGTTAAGAAATCTCATGCAGCACGTGTGATCATAGCTGCAGCGGACGAGCAGACGTTGTAGCGCCCGGTAGACGCGCGTATCAGCGATAGCTGACACTCGGGCATATATCTACCGTCTCCTGAGCAATTTTTTTTTTTTTTCACGTACTACGCGAGCAGTCTTATCGACCTCTTCAAACGGCTACCTGCACCGAATGTAGTACTTACCTGGATAGGACACAAATGACGGGAGAACCTGGCGCTACCGATACACAGAAGACCTTATCAGGGGGGCGCCTGTTTTTGCGCCTAAGCATTCTGTTGAGCAGGAACTCAACTGTCAAGACCGCGATACAGCCAATTATCGCCGACCGCGCCATTCATGTAGAGGGAGGTAGGTAGGTGTTCGTGAAGGTCACAAGTGTTTCGCCGTTTACGCAATGACGGGCGGTGTTCCGTGTATACGGGACTGAAAGTGCTGATGTCGCGCTGATGTCACCGTTGGTTGTGTCGACAGGAGTGTCGAAGTGATAAGTGTCGTATTCGGGGCTTTGTCCTTCTGAATACGCATGCCTCTGCAGCTCTCTCGTGACGTAGGATCTGAACGAATTCCATGAAAACACGTACGCACACTTTGGGTCGACAGCCATAACGGAACGTGCACTAATAGGGAGTTTTAGAATAGGGTACGCGCATTAGCGTTCTTTGGGTTCGTTGGATTATCTAACCGCGCAAGAAGCTTTAGAATAGGGTTTGCACTCCGGAAACGCTAACCCAAAGGAAGCTCTCATGATTTCTCGCGCCGTGCGGAATCTCAACGAGATCATCAACGCAAAGCGGCTTTGGGGGCTTTGGGTATACGATACGCTATTTCCGAAACATAGGGGCCGGAACGATAACCCAAACTCCGCTTTGTGTACGACGCATGCGCAGTGGCAGCGAACCCAAACGATATGATACGCAAAGCTTTGGGTAATTTATTCTAAACCTCCCTAATGAAGAAGCTCGTTTGGTCGTAATAAAACGCGACCGTAGGAACATACACTTACGTAGTTGCGAATCCGTAGCTTCGTAATTTGTTTTTTGTTTTTCATTTATGAAACTGCAACCGCGGTACGTCTCGCTCGCAAAAATAGTGGAAGCTAGTTGGTGGAAACCCGCTTTATACGATTCTCGGATGATAAGTTTTATCTTCCGGTTCCAGTGAAGAAGATGTATCAACGGCATTACATTATTACGGCTCTCTGTGGATGTTTTATTACATGACAGGGGCTTTAGTTTCAGCTCGATGTCCAACTCCGGTTTCTCTTATTGAAATAAATTTCCTCTATCTGATCTGTCGACATTTTTTTTTCTCGGTTTTGCGCTACAGCAAAAAACGTTTGTATCAAACACCAACTCGCCCATGAAGCAGCCCTATCAGAGGTGGCAAGATGGTGAATTCTACGATGCCCATCCTTGTCCAGGGCTCTCTGTACCCTGCGTGCATATCGTCGCGTCGTTGCATTCTTGGGCTTCCTCAAGCTCTATTTGCACTGCGGCCAACCGCGTATAAAGTTACACAACACTTCGCGTGACAGCTTCCCCCTTTCCTCCCGGAGCCAGCACACCTCCACCGCTCTTGCGTTCCACGTAGATAGCGCAGATCGCGGGAGTGTTTGCGGCGCGTTCGAGATGCCTTCTGGACTGGGACCTCTCCTTTGCCGGCGCATGGTACGGGCGAGGCATGCACGTCGCTTTTCAAGTGCCGCATACGAGAAGGGTGCGAGAAACAGCGCCTTAGATAAGGGGTAGCAAACGTGAAGTTCCGAGTAAGACCTGATATGGCGGGCACTGGCAAGATCCCGCCTGTGTGGAAGGACAACCGAAACAGAAAGGGCCTGCGTAAGAATCTCCGGTTCGTTTCATTCACTCTAGCCAATTCGTTCTCCGTTCTATGCCACACTCTAGGCCAAATAAATGGAAGACTGACAGATGATCGTGCTCCGCGTGTTGAAGAGTTCTCGTGCACCTTCCCGTAGAATGCACTCAATCGGTTCGAGACGTGTCCCATACATGCGGAACGACTGTCGGCCATGTGTACCATGCTCATATGCACAGCCGCCCTACAGGATATATACTTTTCGAAGAAGAAGTCGAAGGTCTTTAAGCGAAAAGGTGTCGCAGACATCTTTTCGCCTAAAGACCTTTCTCGGCCATCTTTTCGGCCAAGGGCCGTAGCACTGGGCCGAGTTTTCACGGAGCCCTTAGATCCTAGCGCAACTGTCCTCGGCAACTTCACCAGCACGACCACAATGGACACTCCTCATCGGGGAGTACGAAGATGACTAAACAAGGGCACTTTCGCCGAATTTATACTTCTAGCACTTATCAGCACACAAACGTGAGGGCTGGCTGCCGCTGTTCAGGATAATGGGCATGACAGAAGTGGTGCGAGTTCAGTACTGATCTGTCATAGCTGGACGTTCACTCGAGGATGGGTGGGTGTCCACACGTCAAGGTTCCGGTCTAGAACGTACGACCGTCCAGTCTCGGACGTTCAGCCAGGGTTGGACATTCAGGCTAGGGCTGTTGAACGTTCACGTTCGGTCGTTCAGGCTCGCACGGTCGGGCTTCCAGTCCTGGACGTTCAGTCTGGGAACTTGCGGGTGTTCATTCTAGAACATGCTGACGTTCAGTCTAGACCTGTTGAACGTTCACGTTCAGGCGTTCATGACCGTTCATGGCCCGACGTTCAGTTTCGGGCATACCGCCTTGAACTTGCGAGTGTTCATTCAGAACGTGCAGACGTCCAGCCGCTGGTGAACGTTCAATTTAGGGCCGTTTAACGTTTGCAACCGGGCCTGCAGGCTATAGCACGTTCTGACCCGGGCGTTCAGTCTTGGAACTTGTGGATCTTATGCCTAGAACGCGGGCAAGTTCAGAAGTTCATTGGGGGGGACGCAGTTTAGTTTCGTGCATAACTACCTGGTGTTACACTTTAGGATATTTGTAATAATCAGCATATCGTTCTGGCAGCGATAGCATCTGCTGACACAGAAAGAATCGTGCAGGCAAAAAGAAAAAAAAAAACACTTGCGGCATCCTTCAACACGCACACAGGGATCGGCTGCTAAAGGTCTACATTTTGTCTCCTTGGGAAGCCTCCTGTCGCATATAATTGGAAGTTGACAATTATTTCCGCAACCACTCGGACTCAAGGCGACAGCAACAGGAAAGGCGCGAATTCCAGTGTCTTCCTTAACAGTGCACCGTACTGTATATACCCATCGTTCCCGGACGACAGAAACAAAAACGAAAAAAAAAAATTCTCACCGACACTTTTCATTTCTTTGGGCGTCTCGACCGCCATCGAGCCACGCGCCTTCGTTGAATGCCTTTTTTTCCGGGCAGCTTTTCTCTTTATTTGCTTATCCATCCATTACCCCTCTTTTTTCTCTTAACTGTCTTCTCATCATTTGCGTTTATTCGTGTATATGTACATATATATATATATATTGTGTCATGGCCGGCTGTCATCAACGGCTATATGTAATATAGTGCGCGGAGAAAGAGGAGGAAGGAAAGAATGCGACCGCTCTGTTCCGCATCCACAGAGCCAAGTCACAGCTCCGGGACATTTTCGCTGTGGGTCTTAATGATTTGGCCTCTGCGCACTCACTCGCAAGCTCTCACTGAATCGGGGCTGGTGGTGTCGAGTTCCGGAATGCTCGGAACGCGCCCGGCGGCGGCCGGGCGGCGTTGACCCGTGTGTCAGCTGTCTCGGCCGACTCTCATTCGCGCTTTTTATTTTTTTTTTGTATTTATGTACACGCGGTCTGTGTGTGCTGGAATATTGATAATGCTAAGAACATTTGCCCCTATCGGGGTTCTCCCTGCAATTTTTTGTTTCAGCGGTGTTGACATTTCGCGAGGTGTCGGAAGGGTCCGGGAGGAGAGGAACTCGAGATGATTTATTGCATGGGATGACAAATACACGCTTCTATAGAATGAAATACCTCATAAGGATTGCTGATTTGATTGATTTCTCAGTGGTATTACGTCCCTAAACCACGATACTATTATGAGAGACGCCGTAGTGGACGGTCTCCGGAAATTTCGACAACTGGAGGCTTCTTAACGATGCCCTATAATATTGCACAGTACGTGGGCCTCAACATTTCGCCTCCATCGAGAAATGCAGCCGCCACCGCGACCAGGGTTCGATCCCGCGACCTTCAGATCAGCAGCTGAGTATCAAAGCCGCTATACTTCGTAGGTATTAGTCATAAGTATTACTGATTGACGGTTTGATTGATTTCTGGGGTTTTGCGTCTCAAAACCACAGTGCTGATTATGAGAGACGCCGTAGTGGAGAGTATCCGGAAATTTCGACCACCTGGGGTTCTTCAACATGCACCTGACATCGCACAGTATACACGAACCGCAACATTTCGCCTCCATCGAAAATGCAGCTGCAGCCGGGATTCGATCCCGCGACCTTAGGATCAGCAGCCGAGTGCCATAGCCACTAGACCACCGTCGCGGGGGCCTTCTTACACGGGTGAGGACGCCCCGCGGGCCAATATCTCAAAGGCGCATCGTGTTTCTCGGCTGCCTTACATAAATGAGCGAAGCAGCGCGCCGACGCTCCGCTTCGGTGCGCTTCAAGGAGCCGCCGCGTGCATGCTCGTCCGTCTCGCATGGCCAGCGACGCCGACGGCAAGATCATAAATAATACATAAAAGATAAATGAGAGCCCGAAACTTTCAATGCGGTAGCGTTAAAGAGTTCGTGTCGCGGAAAATGTTAGTGGCGGGGCGTACACACACCGGGACCAGTCAGTGAAGAGAGGAGCATACGTATATAGTCTGTTTCAGAAGTGCCGTGCTGCACTGTGGAAGCTACAGCCCTCTTCGGCCAATCCGGAGGGCGAACACGTGTTAAACGTGTCCTTCCGCGGCTTGTCATCTGCCAATGGCGGGCGCTGCTGTGGCAGCTGTAGCCCTGGAAGGAGGAAGATGAAGCGGGGAGTTGCTTGTCCGAACAATGGCATTTCGTCTCGCTTCGGAAGAATTCTGCGCTCGATGGCTTTGGCTCTGCTGCACGGAACTCCCGAAACAGACTAGAAATAGTAGAAATAGTAGAAGGGGAGCGACCTGCACTGCCGCCGCCAGTGTGAGAGAGAGGACAGCTAAACAGCTCCACTGCTGTGAAACGTCAGAAAGTGCGTAGCGCGGGAAACCGCAGCCATTCCAGTTGTGCGCCGCGAAGAGGCGCCGTTGGGAGGAGAGCGCGCGCGCTCGACGAGGCGGTGGCGCCATCTTTTGCGTGTCGGGGGTATCGGCGGGGAAGCGTGAGCACGCGACAGGAAGAGACGGTCGTCAACGACGTGAGGTCCCTAAAAGCGCTACGCAGTTTATGGGACACTGAAGAGAAATACAGCATAACCTCGTTATAACGAACCCGGATATAACGAAGTAATCGCGATTCCCCTTGAAATTCCTATAGATGAAATTGTTCATTATAACGAACTAATGGTTATAACGAAGTAATTACCGCTCCCCTTCAACTTCGTTATAACGAGGTTTTACTGTAGTGAATCAGTTGAGACTGATAGATTATTATTTGAGAACACTATTATAGTCGTTGATTTCGCCACCGTAAGTTCAGAAAAGAAAACGGAGATCGAAGTTTTATATTTTGGAATTTCGTGACGGATTTCAAGGTATCTTTTCTTTCTATTTCGGCCCCTTTGGTTCAATGAAGTTCGATGAAACTTGGTACGTTCAGCCTCTGGCGACCCTACAACGCAACGTGATTTATTTTTTAGCGGTAACTGCATTTATGCACCATAAAAAGCGCCTTCAAGATCTATGACGTCACGGCAAGTTGGTACGGGAGCTTGAAGGCGGCGGCGCCACCTGTATAGTTTCATTTTTGTGCGTTCTCTCGCTTACTAAGCGTTTCCTCGCAGCAAGAGCGGTGCTGTAGTTTGTGAAAGGGAAATGTATAAACGAATGAAAAATCGTTTTGCTTTTTAATTCGCGTCCGTTTAAAACAGCGATACATGTCTGCGCGAGATTTCCCTAAGGCCACTTGATTGTCTTTTAGAAACAATGCTCGCAGGACTGTCATATGGGCTTCCGGAGACAACAGCAGCTCGGAAAAATTTTCCCAGGAAACCACAACACAGGCTTCTCGTGTCAGACGATATTTCAGAACGTCGCATGTGTGTTCGACTCGCCTCAAACAAAACTATCTCCGCGCGGACGTCTACGGGATCAACGGAACTGTGACCTTTACAAATGAACCAAGGCGTCTTAGCAGAAACACTTATACGCAGCTGCTTGGGCTGCACTGTTGGGATGGCGTAATTTGCTTTTGTATTCGTGCCCAGGAATCGGCGACCTGCGCACGTAGTGACATCTCTCGGTGTTGTGGCTCCCTGCTGTAATTGCGGCTCCGTGCTGTAACTGAATGGGAAAATGGGCTCCCTGCTGTAACTGAATGGGAAAATGGGCTCCCTGCTGTAACTGAATTGGAAAATGGGCTCCTTGCTGTAACTTGCGGCTGCCTGCTGTAACTGAATGGGAAAATGGGCTCCCTGTTGTAACTGAATGGGAAAATGCGGAAGGAAATAATATCCTACGAACAAAATTAGTTCTCCCGATTGACTCGCACAGCTATATGTCAGAAATCCACTGTAGCATTACGGTAAAATTCCAGCAGCGTGCACCTAAGTACGCAGGTTCCTGGAAGAGGATTTCAGTTCGTTCCTGGACTCTGTTTACGTTCAAAAGGGCCCCTCTAGCACTTTTCAAGCGCCCGTTTTTATTAGCGCGTTGCGTTGACTGAAGGAGGGTCGGACAAATTCTTCAAAGAATGACAACCGTAGGAGTCCGCAGTCCGAAGTTATTGGGCTGACGACATTCAAAAATGCAAACAAATAAAATGTCGGCCCTCAGCTCGTCCTTCGAGGGTCAAGCAACGCAACTTTTGGGGGTCAGGCGGCTCCAATGGCTCGCAGTGCGTACCTATGTACAGGGGAAGTTCGCACAAAGTGGTTCCCTGTTCTTTCCACTTTACGGGCGAAGCCGTTACCATAGCAACAAACAACGTGGACTCTGAACTTGGCGCGCTGCGAGTTATCAGATTCCCTAGCGTTCAGATGAGAAACCACATATAAGAGGAAAAACAAATCCTAATATTACCGGGTTTTCGGATGTGATGCTTAAGACCACGTCTAATTTTACTCTTGGCCAATAACAGCTTTGCGCAGTATGTCGTCACTTCTGCCTCATATAGTTCATGGTGTGCGCCATTACGCGTTGATGCGGCCGGTAGCGATATGGTGATTGTCATTGCACGATTATAAAATATTAGTTGATATGGTTGACTGACTGAGTGACTGACTGACTGAATGAAGTGTCTGGGAAACCTATATATGCGTTTCGTGGTGCAGACACTGGAAGTTCCTATAGGAGCTGTCGTGTCCGTGTGTTGCGTGGACATTGCGTAACCAGAAGAGGAGAAGCAAGCAGCGCCGGCGATTCTCAGACGGGGCCGGCCTCTTTTCCTCCTCTCCACTCGTCCGGCGGCGGCTTGCCCGCCGGTACATGTTTACCGCTTCCTTCCTTTCCTTTCCGCAAGCTTGCAAGGCATTCACGCGCGCGCGCGGCGTCGATGACGTCATGCATGACATCATCGGTTCGGAGCGCGGAAGAGACGGAGAGAGAGGGAGGAAAAAGGATACCGAAGAACGCCGGTCATACGCAAGCGGTGCCGCTATTTGCCCGCCAGCAGCGTGCCGCCGCCGGCTAATGTTCGGCTCTGAGGAATGCGACTGCGCGAGCCAGCGATAAGGGGGAGGGGGGGGGGGGGGGAGAGTTCAGATTTCCGTAACGATGCATTTCCCTAAATTTTCTTTTGTATATTGCTGAATCGTTTTTGCTCATAGTGTCGAACAGCATCTCGTGCTCACTCCTTCTGTATGTCTCAGAAACTGATCACCAGTATTTGTAAACATTTCATTTCGTTTATTAATACTGTCAGCCCTGTTTAGGGCTATAAGAGGGCCTCGCCACGGTGGTCTAGTGGTTATGGCACTCGGCTGCAGATCTGAAGATCGCGGTATCGAATCCCGGCCGCGGCGGCTGCATTTCGATGGAGGCGAAATGTTCAGGCCCGTGTGCTGTGCGATGTCAGTGCACGTTAAAGAACCCCAGGTGGTCGAAGTTTCCGGAGCCCTCCACTACGGCGTTTCTCATAATCAGAGCTGGTTTTCGGACGTTAAACCCCACAAATTAATCATTACGGCTATTAGAGGAGTGGAAGCTTGTACATAATTTTCATGCACTCAGTGCACGGACAGAAATAAATTACAGTATAGCAAGGTAAATCATACTCTTGATGATCCACTGTATACTAATGTAGCACTAATATATTAAAAATAATAATATAAGTAATATAACAGTCGGATAGAATTGAAAAGGTACAGCAACATTAATAGAAGAAAGACACATGCATACAAAGGTAGAAAACGTAGAAGAAAAACCAGGTAACTATATAAATAAATAAACAAATAAAATGCGCGCTAAGTTCCTTTCTTTTTTCTCTTCTCTCTCTCCTTGCTCTTCACTTTTGACAAGTAATTAATTTATTGGTAACAGTCGCGAAGGCGGCCTATATGCGCATCAGCGTTTCTACCACGCCTGAATGGAAAAACGTTTACAGATTACGCTACGCTTTCGATGTAGAAGCGTATTATAATAACTGGAGGGGGTCTGTACGTGCGAAAGCCGCGACACGATTACGAGGCATGTCGTATACAGAGGACGTCACCGGGAATTTCGACCACCCTGGGTTCCTGCGGCATGGCGTGGAATTGGGCATTATTCACGCGTCCCTATACAGCATCTCGCCTAAGCGCTGCGGTGGTCGCTGTCGTCAATCGGACCCGCGAAGTCGTGCTACGACAACAGGCAGCAAAAGGACTGGGCGGACAAGGCGGCAAGAACAACGCCAAGCGGCCGCCGCAGCAGCCGCCCGTCGGTCCTTGACACAGAATATGACTTCTTTTGTTATACGTCCCTGAGAAGAAAGAAAGAAAGAAAGAAAGAAAGAAAGAAGAAAGAAAGAAAGAAAGAAAGAAGGAAAGAAAGAATGAAAGAAAGAAAGAAGTACGTGACAGGTCGAGACGCTATTGTCTTCCATCTATCCCTAGATGCTGTAATGACTGAGGTACTAAAGGACACATACTAATACAAATACGCGCACAAACACGCACGCGCACACGCAGATATGTTCCTACACAAAACGACATAACAGGGAAGACTACTTGCAAGAGACAGAAACCCCGCACAGACGGAATCTTTACCCAGATCAAAAAGGGGCCTGCAGAATGCGTGCTGCCGTTTCACAAAAAAAGTCTTGTTCGGTTACGCAATCCATCTCCGGAGCTCGCGAGACTTACGCGGCGCGCCGTCACATCGTGTGTGCATACAGCTGAGAGAGCAACGGCAAGCGGAGAACAACAACAAAACACCCACGCTCCCGTTTCACACTAGTTCCGTGCAGCGGAGCCGAGGCTGCGCGAACCGCATCGAACGCAGAATCCTGCGAGGCGAACCGAAGTACCAGCGTTCGGAGATGTTCCCTGCCGCTTCCTTCTGCAGTGTTCGCAGCTAGCAGGCGACGGGGCGCGGATGAACACGTTGTAATATGTGTTTGCCCATGCGGAGATTTATCCTCCTCCCCCCATCCCAAAGAAAGCTGCGAGAGAAGCAATTAGTGTTTTGTATTTCGTGTATTCCCTTTCTTGTGTTTTCGGTAGAGGTTCGCTGCTTCACCTACACGGCTTCAACCCCCCGCCCCCACCCCCGACTTAGGTGGGGGCTCCTCCGTCCCCCCCCCTCCCCCGTTAAAAATTATTCCATTTAACCAATAACATCGTATTTCATCACCGCTACACACACAAAAGGAAGAAGATGGAAATTCTGAATAAACCCCTGCGCCCCTGCGATTGGTCGCTGTGGCTCGTAGCTTTCCGTGGTGCTGCAAGGAACTACTGCAACAAGGTATCTATGTATACGTGCGGGGCCCACCTTCGCATCTGAAAGAAAACGCCAATAAGTGCGTGTGTGTGCTCGAGGCGAAGGAGACGCTGCTGTCATCTCTTTCTCGGTGACTCAGCGTGTTTTCTTTAACTTCTACATTTTTCTTTCTTCGCCTCACGTTGCATCGAAGGACGCGAAACCCTGTGCTGCGGGGAGGACGAGTGAACGGCAAATGAGAAAGAAAGGGAAGAAAACAAAAGAAAAAAAAGAGAGGAGAAAGGGAAGGAGCCATTGTTTTCGGGGCAATAAATCACTGCCTGCTTCTTCGCCCAGGGCGCACGACACGCGAGAAACAGCATCTTCTCTCGAGTCACTTTCCATCGCTTCCACTGGGCGCTTGTTGCTTGGGCGCCGTTCTTAATGAAGCCGAGGTTCGAACGAGGCTCCATGCAGTCGACATCGACGACAAGAAAGCGGCTTGTCCTCGCGTTCTTATTCCACAGGACGACATTATATACATACATACATCACTCCAAAGCCTCCACAGTGCACGATTCTACAAGGAACTGAGGTGCATAACGAGTGAATCCCCTATGTCGGCCCCTGCGAATTGACGGGTAGCAAACCGGTGTTTGAAACGAGTAATTTGAAAGTATTGTGAACTTCGTGCATGCTTTTTCTGTACTGTTTAGCGTTTTGTTACAAACTATTATGTTAATTATCGATGCTACGTAATACCTGTCGATTTGTGTGTGTTCTTCGTGCATGACTGACCGCCACCTTGCCGTGTTTTCCAACTTATTTATTTATTTCAAAGAAGCTTACAAGCACCTTGACTAAGCCTTGACTTAAATTCTTAGGCCCCTTGAGCAAACATTGACTAAGGGAAGAAGATGGAGGGGGGGGGGGGGGGCTCTACGTAAACTGCGCATATATGAACATACCAAACATAAAAAGAATACGAAACAAACAAATGCAGAACAATAAACTGAAAACTAAAAAGAGAACATACAGTCCTAGCTGCACAAAACGGGGGTTGGGACCTTGTCAAGCTGCCTCGAGCTGTTTGCCCTGTACTCTTCCTTTCTAAGGGAAATAGAGATGATTGATTGATTGATTGATTGATCTTCGTAGTATGACCGTACATATAGTCTCAATCGTATGAAGCCAGCGTGTAAAAGCAAATGCACGAGGGGAAACTACTGAATTCGGATAACGAAATTATAAACGAAAGCGACCCTTCCAAGTGCAATTTTGGTCGTTGACATGACGTCAGTCTCAGAGCGCGGACGCTTCGTTTGCTTAGCGAACGCGCTCACACTTCCAGCCCCCGATTGCTCTGGTGGCGAGCGGCTGCACTTCTGGTTCCGTTGCGAACGCTTAGCTCGGGTTGCGATCCAGAGCGTCGTACTCCACTGCAGCCATTAATTTATCCAGAATTTAGATGTGACGGACTGCAGCTAAAGGCGACTGGCTTGGACAAGCGGTTGTGAGTGTGGTATCGCGTACCACGCAAGAGCGACGGGCTGTGACTGTTCTATGTGCTCTCTTTCCTCTCCATCTTTCACTATCCCTCATCGTGTCCCGATGTGTAGGGTAGCAAACCGGTTATCCCGAACTGGTTAACCGCCTTCCCGTTCTTTTTCCACTATTTCTTCTCTCTTCGATGAGGGAGGAGGGGGTGTTACCAGAACGCGGCGGGGGCGATGGGTGGACGTGAAGTTTAGGGTTGATCTAGCTGGGGGCAGTTTTTCGTGGGATGTGAAGGGGGTGAAAATATACAACATCCCATAGCCACCCCCCCCCCCCCCCCATTTAGTCCCTTGGGGCAGAAAATGGGAGGTGTGAGGGTGGCTATGGGATGTTTTATATAAATCCTTGGCTACAGCTACAGCGAGGGATCTGGGCCCCGTGTTCTGGAACGACCACTTTCGTCTATATATATGCCTTCATTTTTCACGAGATCTCACGAGACTACTACAGCGGTTCTGCTGTGACTGCCGTGACCCGTAGACGGCTGTCACAGCGGTCGACAGATACACGCTTGGCGTCTTTTCCATGAAATCTTGCGGAAGCGACAAGCAGTATCGCGGAATGTGATGGTCCCGATATGGAACCCTGCTGCTTTTTTGTTTGTTTGTTTTCCGAAGTGCGGAGGTCTGAGTTTATCATATCTTGAATGAGGATTATGGTTGCTTGAATGTTTGCTACAACAACAACAACAACAACAACAACAACAACAACAACAACAACTACTACTACTACTACTACTACTACTACTACTACTACTACTACTACTACTAATACTAATAATAATAATAATAATAATAATAATGTAAATAATCCGTGGCTCTGTTAATCTTCCAACGACGCAGTAAAATCTTGGTAATGGCTCAACAGAGAAAGGGGGGAAGTCCACGTGGGCCTTACGCCCATCGTTGCAATCAGACATTCATATCGCGCAAGTGACAAGCCCAATGTGTCACCGGCAACGTACACCACATCCTCGTTTGGAGCTGAGCCATTCATGCCAAATTGGGATGGGCACACGTCACGTGATGACCCAGCCAGCTGACACAGTCGTAGGCGCGCCGCGTGCCTTGAGACGGCCACTACGGAAAGGACCACGCAAGAAAATGCCAGGTATTTATTACCGCACCTCACATAAAAACAAACTGCAGAGCGAAGCAGTTTTTATTTATTTCGTTTCTTTGTTCCCTGTAACAATACTACGGACCACACGCGCAATCCCCGCGGAGTGAGTCATAAAAGGTCGCCGCAGCTGTTATCGTTGAGATGGCTTTCCTTTTGTGCTCGGAGCAAGCAGATTCCTCATTCTGAGGCGGCGAGCTCGACTCCGCGTTAGCCACTTACAGGGAGACGCACATCTTGAATTCCACGAAGGCCTAGCTGGCCGCATTATTTGCGTGCAGCTACATAGCGTTGCTTTCTCGCGCCGTGTAAAACGAGCATTGCATGCTGCCGCGTTTGAAAAGAAGTCGCTGCGGTAGACAGCATCACAAGAATGGATTTATTCATTCATTTGGGGGGTTTAACGTCCCAAAACCAGCTCTGATTATGAGAGACGCCGTAGTGGAGGGGCTCCGGAAATTTCTTCCACCTGAGGTTCTTTAAAGTGTACTGATATCGCACAGTAGTACACAAGCCTGAACATCTGGATTAAGCTATTAAGCTAGCAAGGCTTTTCACCTTCGCCTCTCATAGGCGATGGCTAAGGAACACCAGGGACTTTATATTGTTCCCCTCCTGCCTTTCCTATGCCCCGCCACGGTGGTCTATGGTACTCGGCTGCTGATCCGGAGGTCGCGGGATCGAATCCCAGCCGCGGCGGCCGCATATCGATGTAGGCCAAATGTTGAGGCCCGTGTACTCTGCACGATGTCAGTGCACGTTAAAGAACCCCAGGTGGTCAAAATTTCCGGAGACCTCCACTACGGCCTTTCTCATAATCAGAATCAGGTTTTGGGACGTTAAAACCCCAGAAACCAATCAATGCTGCCTTTCCTATAACACCGCTGTAGCGCAAACTCCGCACGCGACATGTATAGCCGAAGGCTGCGTAGTGCAGCAGTACTTCACTCCCCTTGTTTTGATTCTTGAAAGGCGCACTCCGTAACGCGCTGACGACGGCCCCGCGATGACGTCACCACCGTCCACTCCAGTGCGTTCGCAGGCACTCAACGACGATGACGGGTCGTCGTCGCCGCCGCCGCGTTTGCGGCGTTAGCCGGTGATGGTATAAAGGTTTACTAGTAAAGATTTACTGGTTACGCCAGCGCACGACCTTCAGTCCCTTCGTGAGTGCGGCCCGTCCATTCCACATATATATAAGAAGAGTGCATTGTGCTTATGCGCTCGGCCGGGTCGCTGTTGCGCAGACGATGACTAAGCGGACCGTATAAGCAGACCGAGTCACGCTGCTGACTTTCGCATATGCAGATTTATACAGTCTGTTTCAGGAGTTCCGTGCAGCACCGTGGAAGCTACAGGCCCCTTCTGCCAATGAGGAGGGCAAACCGTGTTCAACGTATCCCTCCGCACCACGGCATCTGCCAATCGCGAACCGTGCAGAGGCAAAGCCACACCGAGGAGACCTGTGAGGTGTTTCTGAGCAAACTGCTGCGGCAGACAGGGTTGGAGACGTGAACGCAACTGCTGAGCGGATCAAACTCGCTTACAAGCCTCTGTTACGGAAGGTGCGACTTTGATGCAACGAGTCGCCTTTCCGTGGATGTATACATATTGTAACTTCTAAATAAAGAAATGAGCCTGACACCGCCTTCCTCGACCTTTTTTTTAATCAGCCAATCCGAACTAGTTCCGTCCTTACATAGAAATAAAAGCACGCGCCTACAAAGCGGCTGAATGTTCATTTAGTCGTAGATGTCTGCCTCATATTTATAAAAAGCTGAAACTAAAAGACTATATAAGAACATTATTTGGCCAATTCAGTAAGTCGTATGCAAGCATTTGTAAGAACGTCTAATAAGACGAAGATCTTGCATTTCAGCCACTATAGAAGAACGCCGCGCCATTGCTCTATCGTGTTTATTTCACAGGTAAATTTATAGTAACAAATCACGTGTTCAACGTATCCCTCCGCACCACGGCATCTGCCAATCGCGAACCGTGCAGAGGCAGCAGAAGCCTTGGAAAGGGGAGGAGAAGGGCTCCTATTGGCAGGGGTGTCTCGCAAGTACGTGTCCGAACAATGAAATTCCGTCTCTCCTCGGAAGAATTCGGCGCTCGATGGGCCTTGTGGCCTTGGCTTTGCTGCACGTAACTCCTGAAACAGACTATATAGTCTGTTTCAGGAGTTCCGTGCAGCACAGCCAAGGTTACGAGGCCATCGAGCGCAGAATTCTTCCGAAGCGAAACGAAATGCCATTGTTCGGGCACGCGCACACCGCTTCACCTTCCTCCTCCCAGGGCTGCAGCTGCCACAGCAGCGCCCGCCATTGGCAGATGACAAGCCGCGGAAGGACACGTTTAACATGTGTTCGACCTCCGGATTGGCCGAAGAGGCCTGTAGCTTCCACAGTGCTGCACGGAACTTCTGAAACAGACTCATAGATATGTGCGTGCGCACGCGCGCGCGTGCCACCCTGCAGTGTGTGTTGCAAACCCTCGGCCTTACGCAAAAGCACTGTCTAGTCGCCAGCGGTGCGGGCCGCGGCGATGGCCGGCTAAGCTCTGTAGCAGCTGTGCGCGCCGCGTGCGAAGGCGACAAAACAACATGCGGGTTTCAATATCAAGGTATATTTATATGACCGCGTCACGCGGTCATTTAAATATAGCGTTTAAAGAAGCGTGCACGGTGGTGCTTCGGACGTGTTTTTGTCCGCGCGGTCAGCGAGTGAAAACTTCAGCTGGCATATATGTTTGCGGCGCTGAACTTCATATGATATACATGTCAGGCGTGTGGTATATATGGCACACGTGCATTGAATGTCCCACGCACGTCCGGTGAGCCGAAAAGCCGCGCCGAAAACATCGTTTTGCCATTTCGAGTAACAGCTTCGGTTTTGTGCCATTTTGACACGGTTAGCTGTGGTGCAATTACATGGCGATATTATGTCTCTTGCTCAGCATCCTCGGATATTCACCTCCCCGGTTGGGGGAATTGTTGCATAAATAGGAAAAAGAAAAGCCTGGAAAAAGATAAAAATCATGTAAGAAACATCAAGTTTGGAGTTGTGAGAGGTATCGACGTGATACCGGAGTGCAAGTTTAGTGCACAAAAGAGTAATTTAACAATCGGAGTAATTAATGAAAATTATTTAAGTGGATGTAGCTGCGCACCGCACTGCAGATGCTGGAATGAGTGACACGTAAGAAAGAAAGAAAGAAAGAAAGAAAGAAAGAAGAAAGAAAGAGGTCCCGTTTTTGTTTCATATCCGCGCACTGAATGCATGAATGTCAGCCAGACCACACAAGAGAGAGAGGGAGAGAAAGAAAAGACAGGGAGGTTAACCAGAAGAGATCTCCGGTTGGCTACCCTGTACTGGGGAAGGGGAAAGGGGAATGAAACAGGGAAAGGCCACACACAAAGTTTACCTAAAGTCTACCCCCTGTCAACCGAAGGTTCACCTCAGTCGTCAACCAAAACTGCGCCACATGCTATAGGCTCTATTCGAGGCATTTAAGTGAACGTTAAGGTCGGCTTCGAAGCGTAATTGATGACGCGTAAAGTGTATAGTGTGCTTTCTTTTTCTTCTTGTAGGTGCTGTACTTCTCATCGTACCTGTATTTTGACCTTGTGTCTACCCAATACCTAACATCGCCCCCTCATATCTGTTCTAGATGTTATCACTTGACACTACTGTTCGTTCTTTTTTTTTTTTTTTTTCATTACTCGATGTACCCCGTTCCACTCTGTAAAACCTTGCCCGACTAAGGGCGCAGTTATTGAAACGAAACAGGAAAAATGAAGGCCGACACAACTGCACGCAAGCAACAGATAATCCACGGCGGTTACGTAAATGTTCGGCAATAGCTTTGTGTTATCATGATTGGAGAGAGAGAGAGAGCACGGTGAGGTGGAGAAGCGGTATATGTTTTAGACGTACACTACAGTGGTGTGCCGCGATAAGAGAATACGTTACGTAACCGCTGCGAACTCCCCGGCAAAGCTTTCCATCCGAGGCACTTTCTCACTTAAAAGGGAAGGTCCTTATCTCCTCCGTGGGGACAGGCGAAATGATATACTGTACGCGTCAACTGTTACATCTCCCCTTATCGACGGGGAAAAAGATAAAGCGTTCGCATCCGCGCGCCGCCTGGAGACCGGGCAAATTGTCGTTATATGTCGTCGTATTGAGTTATCACCGAGAAGTGCATTAGTCCCGTCTTTCGCTTATCTAAACAAACGCGATAAGCTCCTCTAACAAAAAAAAAAAGAAACAGAAACGGCACGGCGATCTTTATTGCATTTGCCGTGCTTTAATTAAGGACTGCTGACCTGTATATCACTGTCGAGGGTATAAAATAGCGTAGAAACAGAGATGTAGGCTACCCTTATCCTTGACGAAGTTGTCTTGTTAGTGGAACGCAACTAGCCTTTGGCTATTGGTCCAACCAGTTTTGGTATTTCTCTTTGTCAACAATTGCAAAATAAGGAATTGAACTAAACTGAACTGTACTGAACACGCTTCCCAACGCCATTGCTCCCCAACTTGCACGTTGGTGGTGTTATGAACTTTCTGCCACTTTGTATCCCACTGTAACCATGTGCCCAGTGAGAGCATGAAATGATGATTATGATGATGATTGTGATCCTGAAGACATATGGCCCTCGCCCACCAAGGGGTGTGGCCAAGAATTTAAGTATTACATTTTGTTTTGAAATGTTTGATAGGAACAGGCACACACAAAAAAGGGGGATGGGGCAGACTTGTGCGCGCGCGACATTAATTTTCATTAAGTAATTACAACTGATTACCCTTATGGTTAAAATGAACCTCTAGTAAGGAAAGAAACATGCCTATATGTACAACTACTGACGTGTCCTCTTTCGTAAAGCTTCTGCTCTTGTTTCTGATGTTTCAATTTTGTTACGTCAACGGCACGTGCTGCGCGGAAAAGGATCGAGAGTGTCACCGGGTACTCTTGCCACTGGAGAGAAAAGAAAAGAAAAAAGAAAAAAAAAAGAAAACGCAATATGACTTTTATTGCATTTGTCACACCTAATTGAGGACAGATTGCAGAGCTGTACCACCGCCGAGCGCATAAAACGAAGTAGCGTAGAAATAGAGAGATGACAGGTCGTATACGCGTTATTAATGGCTCATCAAAAAATGAAGTAAAGAGCAAGAAAAAAAATAATGCAGCTGCGCCTATCATCTCCAGCGTTGTTTCCTATTTCTAGGCGCTGCTGCGGGGGGATTTGAACAGAGGTATCATTGTTTCACTGACGGAGCACTCGGTAACGTTTTTCATTTTTGCGAGACAGATCTCTCTTAAAAAAAGTAAAAGTGTACGAACGAGGCGAACCGAATACGAAGAACGCACCTTGTTACTTAACGTCGACGCAGTTGTGTACGTGCCGTAGCGGCGTAGCGAAGAGCTCATCCATCATCACGTCCGTGAAAATAAGGCGAGGAAGTTTCCAGCAGCAAAACAAAAGCAAATGGAGATAGGAAAGAAAAAGAAAGAAGAAGAGAAAATGTAACGGCTACCGTAAGAAATAATAAAAGAAAAACAAAGAAAAAGGCAAAACGCGCTATGCCATTTGGTACCAGTCTTGACATATCTGCGCCTCTCGTGCCCGAACAAAAGGCAGTGCGCTGTATGCCGTTGCACACAGCTAGAGAAATAAACCTTGTTGGTCGGTTGCCCGTCGAGTCGCTATGGATTCCCTACGACTGCGTGAGTATATATGAAAGTGATTGAGATGTATAGTTTAAAGGGGGAACTAAAGGCGAAACGCAATAAAGTGGTTTAGAAGAATGAATTGTTCATGGGCAACTGTGATGTCGTGAATTTATGAATTGGGCGCCGAGACATGGGCCACATGACCTCGCAAGTATGCGTTGTCTGTTTCCGTATTATGACCACATTGTCTCGAAAAAAAAAAAATGTTTCGTGAAATGCGCTATATGGTTGAGACTCGGGCTTCTTTAGAAGGCAGTGTCCATCACTTCTACCGGTAAGTGATTACGCGTGCCGTGTTATTAAAATTAATCGTAGGCAATACAGCTGCCTTTACAGTGATGAGAGCTCTATCATCATCATCGTCATCAGCCTATCTTATGTCCACTGCAGGACGGAGACCTCTCCCAATGCTCTTCATCCTTTCCTGTCCTCTGAGAGCTAACTATTTGATTGATGTCTGCAATTTCTTAATGATGTTCCTCTTAACACACACACATCTCTCTCTCGTGTGTGTGTGTGTGTGTCCTTTAACGTCTACCTCACATGAAATGATGTAAAGCAGCAGATCAGATACAAGCTATATGGAACAGAACATCAATGAATGCGAAATAACCACCGTGAGGCCGCGGCGAACAAACACACAAATGACACCCACGGTCGTACACGTTCACGTCGTCGAGGAGCAGCCGAAAAGGACGCTGTGCTACGCTCAAGGATGCGTATCGCTCGCGCTAAGAAGGTGACACACCCAATTAACGCTGCCGGCACAACGCGCCGCCGATCAACGTCGCGTGACGACAAGACATTTATAAACACACACACACACACACACACACACACACACACACACACACACACACACACACACACACACACACACACACACACACACACACACACACACAGGCATCTCCCTGCCCCTAGCAGTGGGTAGTGTCCTTCCCAGGGGCGACGCGGCGCCGCCGTACGCTAAAGAGCATTTATCACCGTGTTTAATTCCTTCACTCTCTCTCACACTTCTTTCCGTGCGGCCCCTTTCCTTCGGCCTCGCTCTCGCATTTGTCTGTCAGCTTCGCATTTTTCATTGCTTGTTTGTTTATTTCGTTTCGACGGGAGAACGACTTCATCTTTTTTTTTTGTATTTTTCCCTTATTTCGTGCACGTCATTGAGCGCGGGCGGATTCGCCTACGTGCACGCTCGCGCGTGGTCGTGTACACTAAAGACGTAGTGTGTACTACATGCACGTGTACATGGTGCGCCCCGTGTACACAACGAAGGCTGGTTAAGAGAAGCGAGCGATACGCTGGGAATCATAATTCGTTCTAACGAAAAGTTCGCTATAACGCGTGCTCATAAGTCGTTGGATTAAGCACGTGATAGATAGATAGATAGATAGATAGATAGATAGATAGATAGATAGATAGATAGATAGATAGATAGATATAGATAGATAGATAGATAGATAGATAGATAGATAGATAGATGCGGGCCGACATGCTAAAGCGCCCGCAAGCGTTGAGGTACAGGGAGGTGGTGAAACAGTCCGGAGCAAACACCGCTATACGTCGTGCTTCGGTGGTCACATCGTGGCTACGGCACGCTGACCACCGTAATATACGATTACGCAATCGTCCATACAATTGAGTGCCAGTACTAACTCGGTAATTAGATGACGTCGACGACGAAAGATACATATCGACAAACTGTGTCAACTTCTCGAGCGGGTCGTCGCGAGACAGAACACATCGATTACGTCAGAACCACGCGTAATAGCCGCGCGTCAACAGAAACACTGCCCGAGGGCAGCAACACCGAACAGAAACGCGATACACTCATATATATACGTTATCTATATATGCATCGGTAGAAGTTCAACGCAATCTGCGTAGCGGTTTACGTAGTACGGGACAGGGAAGCAGCAGCAGCAGCAGCAGCAGCAGCAGCACAGCTCTGCTTGATTGAATTTCTCGTCGGCTGTCGTTACAACGACGCCGAAACTGCTACACACCGCTCACCTTGGTGGCGACGGCGACAGAATTAAAGGAACGAGGAATCTGCGGGCATATTATACAAAACAACAGGCGACCGGTTCGGCCGCATAGTTTATTAACACGTGCAAAGGAAACTGGAGCTGCCGCAGCATTTTCTTTTTTTTTTTCCTGTTTCGGTTTTTCTTGTTCTGCCGCAATAAGCTAGTCTTTGCATATGTACACCGTTGCAGGTCGCGATAAGCGTAAACATGGACAGAGGCGCCCGGCCACGGCCACCACCTTCGCAGCAGCGGCGGCAGCCGCTCTGTCATTTCCTTGTATCGCGAGACTACCGACTTTGCTCGTTAATAACGTGCACCGGTATCGGCCGGCGAAGGAGTTTATAGCTGTTACATAAGAAACACTCAGCGGGCGTGCGTGCTTGCTGAAAAGATATGGCTGGAAGAGTGCAATGCGTATATGTGCTTCAAACCCGGAGACACGGACTTGGGGAGAAAAAGAAAAAAAGAAAAATGGTCACCTTAAACCGCGACAAAGACAAAAGGTAAGTCCAAGATTAGGAGTACAGAGAAATCGGACATCGCACGCACACGCACACACACACATACACACAGAGAGAGAGAGAGAGAAGTAAAAGACGCCTTGACTGTAAGCTCTGTTTAGAAGGCAAGCTTGTGAGGCATTGGTAGGACATCCTAGCATTGGTCCAGCAGTATGGCTCTTCTATTTCAATGATGTTTGGACACCGTTATCTATCTATCTATCTATCTATCTATCTATCTATCTATCTATCTATCTATCTATCTATCTATCTATCTATCTATCTATCTATCTATCTATCTATCTATCTATCTATCTATGTCGAATGTAATCTCGTTTTCCACGTCTCTAGGTAGTCGTCTCTGCCTAATACATGTCTGCGGGAATCGCCTCAGTGTACGAAACTGAGCAAATTCGGCACTCGACTTCGCTTAAATTCCGCTCAGGCTCTCTCTTCGCCTCTAGAAGCGCTGCGGCCTAGTTTGCCGTGAAACGGCGAATTGCACACTTAATTCGCGTCACCAGTGTGTGTGTGTGTGTGTGTGTGTGTGTGTGTGTGTGTGTGTGTGTGTGTGTGTGTGTGTGTGTGTGTGTGTGTGTGTGTGTGTGTGTGTGTCACCGGGAGCAGCGACACAGAAGCAGAAAAAAAGAGTTAACCCAATAAAGTGTCGGCGGAGTGTTCAAACGCGTAAGCGCGATGTGTCGAGTCGATTAGGCAGTGTCTTCGCAAAACGAAACTGAGTGCGTAGAACAAGTACGCAAGTGTAAAAGACGGCGCAGAAACGAAAGGAAGATCGCGAAGCGTCTCTCTCAAAGGCAAGTCGTGCTCGCCGCCGTAACGCTTCTTTTCGTCATCGCGCTCACAGATTCGCTAACGACGTTAAGGACGTTAAGGCGCGCGCTCCGTACGAAAGTTCCGAGGCAGTCTCTTTTCTCGCGCTATAAATAAATTCGGGCGCGCGTCTTCGCGTCTTCGCTCGTCGTAAAAGCGACGTAATCGAATGCTCCCGGAACGCCCGAGTCTGCACCGCTTCGAGGACTTGTGTTTACTTCACTTTATGATCATAATGGTCATTTTTTTATCTGTGTGTGTCTGTGTATGTCTTCGCGAGATAAGCTAAGGCACATTATATAGCGTTGAGGGGATTCGATTACGAGCGCACGACTCGATGAAGACTGGGAGAAGAGTTAAAAGAAAGGCTTTCCTGTTTTATTTGTTTTCCCCGAGACGTCGCAGGCCCGCCCGGTTGTACAGCGCGCGCCGTAACGCTTCTGGAGGGCACGTTAGCACCGCGAGGTAACAACGGTGGAGGCGGAAACGGGGGTAACAGGTGGAGGCAAAAAAAAATTGGCCGCGTAATCTGCGTGCTTCGCTGCAAATGTCGTCGAAAGACGATAGTTTTCTGCCGACCGTACTACGCTGAGTGAGATATGGACGGCATCTGGCAGCGCCGTCGGGAAACATGAGCTTGTGCAGAATCCCTGGGCAACTGCCAGATGGCAGCACCAAATCGTCGGCAGAGGCCTTTTTCGTGCACACCGTCGCATTTTACAGCCGCGCGCACTATAGGCAAATCGTTCGTCAGCCAGGACCAAACTGTCGCCGTGGCGTCTGGTAATCTTGTTTATCCGACACCTCCTGGGCAGGGGTTCGACTCCCGCCTATACCGCTAGATTTCCTCGTTTGTCAAAAGAATTAATTGGCTGACGTCAGTCGGGTAACCTGTTCTTTTTCTCCTCTTTTTTTTTTTTTTGTCTTTGCGTAAACATGACGCAATCCTGACGATTGATTTGTAGGGTTTAACGTCCCAAAACCACCATCTGATTATGAGAGACGCCGTAGTGGAGGTCGCCGGCAATTTCGACCACCTGGGGTTCTTAAACGTGCACTGACATCGCACAGCACACGGGCCTCAACATTTCGCCTCCATCGAAATGCAGCCGCCGCGGCCGGCGATTCGATCCTGCGACGTTCGGATCAGCAGCCGAGTGCCATAACCACTAGGCCACCGTGGCGGGGCATGACGTAATCCTATCGCGTCATCACTTACTCGCATGACGCAGCATTTTATTTATTATTATTTTACTCATTAGCAACGTAAACACTTTCCCAGTAATGAGGAGTTGCAATCTTCGCCTGTTATGCTTGCTGCCCTCACGAGCGCGTGACGGTGTGTCCCAATGCAGCTTACCGTATCCAGCTTCCCGTATGCGAGCAGAAAGTTCAAGCTTGCTGCGAGCCGTGTCCCACAGCAGTCATAACAGATCGCGGCCACGCGGAAACGTTGGAACTATAAACGCGAAAGCGAAATCCTAGCTCATCGCGGAAGTGGTTTCTGCAACACCCCGCCGCATAGTGTACATGTATACAGCGCACATGCGCGCGTGCTTTTTGAGATATCGGGCTTCATCTGCGCGACCGGAGAACCGGAAACGGTGCCTTTCACACCGAGCCACCCGAGACGATCGTGGTAAACGAGGAAGAACACCGTTCGGAACTCGATCCTTCGATGCCTCTCGCTTACACGACGGTATTGATCTCAACCAGTTCGTAAGATAAATAGTGAGAGAGTGTTACGCAAGACCTCCACAACGCCTTGCGCAACTATCGTGATGGCGCTGCTCCGTGTAGGTCTTGCACAGCGTTATCGCGCAGCTCAGGATGCAACTTAACAGCTGCAGCAGCTGTGAATTGCTCTACATTGCGTGAAGTTATGGGCCGACGCTTTGCGTCACGTATCTCTCGGGCGCATCTTTCGCGCTTGGGAAAAAAAAAAAAAAAACTTGTTTTAAGGATAATCCTATTATAATTCCTCCAACCACTTTCCTCTGCGCGTGATTCGTGGACGGTAGCTTCCTCGTTTCGCATTGCTTTGCAGGAGAGCAGTGTGGGGGATATTTTCGAAATACCGTGGTATCGTTATGAGGAATGCAGTATAGTGCACAGAGGGAGGTCTGACGCGAGGCTCGCGGGATCGAATCCCGGCCGCGGCGGCTGCATTTCGATGGAGGCGAAATGTTGAGGCCCGCGTGCTGTGCGATGTCAGTGCACGTTAAAGAACCCCAGGTGGTCGAAATTTCCGGAGCCGTCCACCACGGCGTCTCTCATAATCACAGCTGGTTTTGGGACGTAAAACGCTAGAAATCAATCAATCAGGTCTTCCGATCCAATGTTGTTTATCACTCTTCCATATTTTCATAACCTTGCAACCTGTCACGTATTACGCGTGTATTTTTTTTCCCCCTTATGCTGAACTTTGTGCACGTCAATATTAAACTCGCGTGAACTCCCATATAGCGTTTTTTTTTTTTTTTTTTTGTAAGAGAAACATTGTGATGTAGATGACGGATTTGCATTTTTATTTACTTTTCGTTGCTAAAATGACTGTTTTTACGCGTATTCGTTTACCTTTCGAATATCGCGTTAAACTGTGAATATGTGCGCTTTCTTTGTTTCCGTACGGCTGCGATACCGCCAGAGTATTTTGTTATACAGCTGTCCACGTCTTTGTCAAGCTATCGAGCGTATAGCTTTTACCGCGAGCTTTTCGGCCATTATGCAATATCGCGTTGATGGCGAAATAAAATTGAAAACATTGGATTGAAACTGAATTTCAATTCAATTGCGTGAGGGTACGCGCTTCAGCGTGAGGGTATACACGCTGAAGAACCCGGTGTTCTTCAGCGTGTACCCTCTCGTATTCAAACAAGTGATTGTTGTTGCATTTTGGCCCTGCTGAAATGCGGTCGTCGTGACTTGTAATGAAACCTGTGTAGCCAAGCTTAGCAGCCCGAAACCTTAGCTGCCCGAAACCCATGGTGGGCCGAAAGGGCGTGGCAGTGAAAGAGGGAGGGAGAGGGGGGGGGGGGAGACACAGCTCGCTACGTTCTCCACGTTGTAACAATTTAACATGATTGATTGATTGATTTTTGTTCTTAGACGTGTGCGCAGTGAAGTGAAAAATGCCGACGACTGCGCAGTAAAATCGCAGAATCGAGATCGAGCAGTATGATAACGACCGCAAAAGACAAAAAAAAAAAAGGCGTATCACGGGAAATAGAGAAATTTGCGGCAGGGGCACGTGACTACAATGAGGAACTGCAGAAAAAAGGTCGTGCGAACGGGACAGGAGAGAGACAGGGTTCGATAAGCATAATTCGCATCGACATGGCGTGCCTACACATCGAGCATATATAGCGGCTCATGTACCACTTGTCATAGTACTTGGAAAGTTCTGACGCCGCGTTTCACATCCAGACCGTACACACTAAACAAAAATAACCAGGAACGGGAGTAAACAGCTTGTCCTCTAGCGCTTAACCTTTTCTGGGTTTTTTTTACTACGTGACAGTCAAGGTAAAAATTTACTCTCACGCTAACCGAGTTTTTGAACGTAGAAACGGCAGTAATTATTTACCCCCCTGGAGGTTTTCAGCGAGTATACGCGGAGTAATTTTTTACTGCCTAAACAATGTTTTCTCGGCTTTTCTTAGAGTTATTTTTAAAGCTCATTCGAGGTTTACTGTGGCTGGGTAAACATTAGGCTTACGCAAAATGCAGACATCACTCAATTTATTGAGCAGTAAACGAGGACTCACCCTTCGAACTTATAACATTGGAAGCACGTTTTCACTCGTTGAGAGCGCAACAAGCACAGGCACAAGCACGGGAGCAGAGATACTCGAAAGTGCGTTTTCACTTGGCCGCCGTCCACAAGGACCGGCGCTAGAACAGCGAGCATCGCTCGAACTCAGCACAAAACCACGCCGAACTGGTAACACTCGGGGTTGTTCGCCGTGTCGTTGTCGTACTGGTTGACGATGCGGTCAGTCAGGAACGTTTGCGACCGTAGTTCCCGTGCTTTCCCAGAACTCGGCGGTGCCTTCGAAACGACGGTCACTAGGCATAGCTGCCGGAGATGTCACGGTATCACGTTCTAGTTGACGGACGCCGCCGTACGCGTATCGGCACGCGCCGATACGCGTACGCGCTGATCACACTCACGCCGTTCACACTCACGCCCCGAGACGTCGCGTCCCCTCTTCCGCGACCGACGCTTTTGACGAACAGTTGCTTGCAAACGCGCACCATGTGGCTAGGCCGAAATAGTCATTCGAGGGCTCTCACGGCCTCCACCCCTGCGCCACGGCAGTTTGGAGTTTTTTACCACGTCACGTGGTATGTAGTTTTGATCACGTGGCTTTAAACTCTAGACTGGGGTTTTTTTATCACGTGACACAAAACCCCCTACGTAGTAAAATAGGGCAATAACGTCCTTTTACTACCTTTCTAACACGTGGTAGTCAAACTATGTCATATGCTCATTTTACCTCAACGAGACGTAGTAATTGTTAAAACAAGGGAGTTTTTAAGGCTCATGAGCCGCAAAAACCCAAATATCGGGTAGCTTTTGCTTACAGTGTACGCGTACAACCTGCGTAATCTAGATCAGTGCGTAGGTGCGAGCGTACTACGTGCATGAACGATTTCACGGCCCGCTGCTTCCAATCCAAGGAACGATCTACTCCCTCCCTCTCCCTCCCCTCTCTCTGCACCGTGTCGTCACGCAACGCTGCCTTCATCCTCTTTCTTCATCAGAGGCCGCGCCTGGTGCTTCGGATTCTTCTTGCTCATCACAGATGAAGCGTATCGGGTGTCTCGCTTCAGTCGTGCGTTCGCTTTAAGATAGACGTGCGTTCGCTTTACGAAAGACGTGCACCGTTCCGAAGCCAGGGTGCTCGCTCGCTTACAAAGTTCCTTCTTAGTTTTCTTCTTTTTTAAATTTTTTTCCTACCTCATCTACCCCCAACGCCGCCTTTATTCCTGGCCAAATCCTCTGGCCCTACTGAGTGGCTGAGACACGCCAGCAGCGTCCTACCAACCAGCCGACCAATCGCCTCTTCATTAAAGATGCACCACTGTCTGTGTCATAGAACGGGTGCCTTGCACGAGTTCCCGCACACACGGACGAGCTCTGGGAGCGACTCTTCGAGAACGTTGGTCTGTGTCCTCTGGCGGGCGATGCTCCGTTGGTTGTGTAATGAGCTGCACACAACCACATCGTGTGTTTTGTATATATTGAAGTGCCACCGGGATTTTATTACGTACACTGCAGCGTAGCCAGGATTTTATTTCTGACTGCGGGGAAAGGTGGGGGGAGGAGCCCGACATTCCAGTCATGATGTATGTTCGTGCGATGTGCCTTTTTGTTTGTGTGCGTGTATGTGTCTACGTTCAAACAAACGATTCTGTTATATATATATATGTATGAGACATAGCACTTCAAAAATGTTTCATTTATTCGTCGACGTTTCGATCGGAGCCTGAATGTCGTTTATATCTTTTTGGAACAATCGTCACGCCCTCCCCGCTGAAAGAAGAAAAACAAGTTCAATCATCTCTTAACTTACGCGGCGAAATAAGTTATTTGGCATTCTACAGTGAACCGACGGGCACACACGCACGTTAGTTATACTAAACGCGTGAAAAAACACACCTAAGGGACTACAAAAATAAAGAGTACTTGAGAAAAAAAAAAAAAACAAGGCCAAAAGAATATGTTCTAGTACTCCGCATCTATAGACAAGGGCGTCACGGAGACCCCGAACGTGTAGTCCGGTGTGAAGAAATTGGTACAAGAAAAAAAAAAATAATAAGGCGGACTGGTAACACACGCACAAACAAAAAAAAAAAAAGAAAGAAACAAGCCTTGAAACCACCCCGACTTGAGAAACGCTACGATATCATCGGCGCCTGCCCGCGGACGCGCATTAATTACTCGGCAATTAACTACTCATTACGAGGCCGCTCGCGGCATAGCCCGCCGCTGCGGATGAACCCTCGGGCCATACAGAGTCTCCGTCGGTGACTGTTATCTGTATCTAGTGACGTAGTATGGTGCAACTTGTTAAAAGTGTACTTTGATTCTTGAGGATAGCCTGAATACTCTTTTTTTTTTGTTCTGTACGTTTTATCATTTTTCTTTTTGTTTCTCTCTCTCTCTCTCTTTGTTACGCTGTAGCACGACAATTACTGTGCCAGCGCTTCGCGCAGCAACGTGCCATGAATTCTGTTAGCCTGGTCACTGCCACTTTACGCCTGATCATTTTAAGAATCGGACAGGTGCGACATTTCGCCTCCCTTCCATGCCTTCCCCCCTTATAACAGCTCCCTTTAAATTCAATTTTGTCGACAGTCCCGTGTTAGAGAATTACGGAGATGCAACGTATTTGCCCGGAGACACTTTATCTAGAGGCTGTTTCCTGTTCCTAATCTACGGACATTTCTGCAGGGCGTCCGTATTATGTCTTGTCTTGCTAATCTAGAGACAGTCCACTAACAATCTATGGGCTTCCTCTTGCTAAATACATTCCCGTGACCATCTGTCGCTGAGCCTGCAAACCATCTACACAATGACAGTCTCCTATTGCTAGGGACAGTCCTCTGAGCATCTGCACTGTCTTCTCTTGCTGTAATCTAGAGACCAACGTACAATCCTTAGACTGCGTTCAGTTTCTAATCTATATTACATACAGGCAGTCCTCAGACTGTAGACTGTATACATCTGTTGCTATTCTCAAGACCGTCAGCAAACCATCTATACGTACGCTGTCTTCTGATGCTAGTCTACAGATACTCCACAGACCGTCAATGTAGACATTGCGGCCTCGCGAGCCCATACGAATCCACAACATCAGACCACGCAGGATGCACGAGAGGCGGGTAGAGCAAATGCGTAACTAATGGTTAATTGACTGCAAGGCCTGCACGTGTGTGATTCTGCGATTGCTGCTATTTGAAAAAATAAAAGAAGAATGAATTAAAAGTATGCTTGTAACAGCCATAGCTACTGCGCCTACACTTGCGCACACGTAAAATCTTAGAATCACTTTTAAGACCACGCTAATTCTAATTAACTCAATGCCTGTTACTGAAATGGACGGTGTGCTGTCCGCTGTAAGATTTTTGTTTATTTTATTTTTTTTTTCATTTAGTCGCCTCTGCTATTAGCAGGGCTGCACTGTTACATTCATACCGCGTTGCGCTCAAAGCACGGCCTACAACTGCATTCGTAACAAAGTGCAGCGAGATGTTAATCAATTAACTTCGAGCGCGACAACTTGTTTGTCTTGCAGAATCCGCAAGAAAGGCAGGAGTGCGGAGGTATTAGAAGACTTGAACGTATACAGCATAGCGCGTCTTGTGCTCACATTTCTGGCTCGTTTACAATCCCTGCTTGTGTCTAATCCCATGTCCTATACATTATATGGGCCAAGTGCTTGCTTGCAACTGACGTCACCACTTCACTTTCGATTACTCCGCGCACGCGAGAACTCACGAGAAAGGCACTATACGGTTTACGAGGCAGCGTACGGCCTTAACCAGGCCGAACGCTGTGCCTATATATCACCGCGAGTAGGAGAGTTAAGCTTCACAGCGGGCCTGTACACCAAGGCCGGCATGTTAATTACGCGTTAAAGAAACCGGCCTATGCCCACTTTCACACTGAAAGCCCACAGAGCAAGTGTGACGCGTGCAGGTGTAGATAAATATGCAACTTGCGTCATACCTCCACAGTGAATTATAGCATCCACCCTCAACTACATCACATCCCCCCCCCCCCTTTCCCTCCGTTAAACTTGCAGTTTCTCATCTGAAAGGAACCCGATGTATCTGCGTGTACTGGTTGCAAAATCCTTCACTGCCAAGTCCCTGCCCTTCACTGCGTGCGTGCGTGCGCGGCCTCAGCTTCTATAAGGCCGCCGCTGGCGGCTCAGCGGGAGTGTAATAAGAGAGTTCCTGAGGCCACTTAATTAACACCTAGTCGCGCTGCCTTTCCTCCTAAGCGCGTCGTTAATTAAACTTCGCCAGGCGCACCGAGCCATGCCTTCTCTTCCTTAAGCATTCTGGTCTTTACATTCCGCTGTATAGGTTGTATAGCTGGGGGCTGCGTGTTGGGAATTCCCGCCTTGTGCGAATGCCTCGATTACTCGTAGCTGCCAGTTCTGCTGCGGCTTTTGCACTCGAGATATCATCGCTCCAGTCGGTTCTTTCTTTTGGTTTTGGTTTTGTTTCTACTATTTGAGTCGCTTGCCCAGTGGTCGAAGAACCAAGAAAACTCACCGAGATGCCGCGGCGGAACAGTTGCGTGGAATCGTATACATACGAATACACGTGTGCTGCTAGGTCCGTGTTGCGAAAGGAGGTTTAAAAAAAAAAATGCTGGAGTGGCAACGCCCGCTGAACCTTACCGCGACGGGTGAAGCCGGCGTTTGCCTGTGGTTCAGCCCTAAAAGCTTGCCAGAGTGTCCAGAAACCAGTAATCATTTCAAGCGTTCTTGATCTGCTAAAGTAAACTCTAGACTAATTGTAATGTAAAAGCGCGTTGTTTTGAATCAATAAAGCACCGTTGACCGAGCATCAATGCCACGATATTGCGCACAAATTTTCGCGATGGTCAAGTTTCACCCCACCACCCGTAGCACAAAGAAGAGGCACATCAAGCAGTGTCTGCCAGTGTTGTACGGAACGTCGTTCCAAGGAACGACGTTCCTGGAACTAGTTCCTTTTTGGAGGAACGAAGGAACGCTAGCGTTCCTTTAAGAGTTGGTGGAACTGTAACGGTAACGCGTTACATTTATGCAGTAACGGCAGGGGGAACGACGTTCCTTTTATAAGCGTTCCACAGGTCCGCATGCAGGACGGATAGGCCGGGCCACAACCGCCGAGGCCGAGCCTTGAGTCCCCGCTTCCCTGTTAGCAGTCTCCGTCACTCAAAAGAAAACTACACGCAAAACGTCATTCCTTTACTCTTCCTCCTCGAGGCTTCAACGAGGGCGAAACTTCTCTTTCGCCAGTGTAAGCACACCACACAAGTGCATTTAGTTACCCCCATACGGTGGCCGCGCACTGTCGCTGGACGAAATGTTTCCGGCTGTCTACGGCAACGCGGGCGGAACCGCAGCCAGCCGCGAAATTCCTTTCGTCCCTTCAGATCCCGCCGCCAAGGCTCCCTTCGAACTAAGACACTGACAACGCGCGCTTTGCTCAATGTATTGGTTCTGAGAATGCGGTTACGGCTCAAACGTGTGGGCCTCGGCGTCAATGGCATTTTTTAAGCAGGAGACCGCTCGGCGAAGCAGACGAGCAGCGGCAAATGTTACCGTGAAGTCAAGATAACGTGACGTGGCTAGCAGGCAAGCAGTGTCTCGATCAACGTAGCTGTGTGCGGGCTGGCGACACTTAGCAGCCGCAAACGTAAACCACGAGAGTTTGGAGAACAGAACTACAAGGCCAGCCAGCACGACCGAGCCGTCTGGGGTTTGTTAACAAAAGGGTGGCGTGGTCTCTTGTCAAACGTCCAACTGAAGATCGCTGAGAAGACATCAGCTGCTGTGTTTCCACGGACGCTCCCGGCTTGCTTGAGTGGGGCATTGTAGGATTCTCCGTAAGTCGTGTTGCAAGCGACCGTTCCGACGCAGCATACTCTACTCGACACGCTGCCGGCGTCTGCTGATGGGGCGACAACGTCCGCCGAAAAAGGAAAACTTGGCCTTCCTGCTGTGACGAAAGGGGTCGACGAAAGGGCCGTAGTTATGGCGGAACAACTCTCAGGCGCCAGCAGGGGTGCAGGAAATCGACAGGAAAGCGCGCGGGACGACACGAACCACGTGGGGAGGGGTGAAGTCTTTCACTTTATTTGAGCCAGTCTGAAGAGCAAGGAAGAGTCGTTCTGAAGGCTGGACACACTGCAGTGATCTTTCACTTGGCATTCGAAAATCACGGAACACCATCTCGCCTCCTGTGCCATCAGATTCTGTTGCAATGAGTGTCGATGTGGAATTATAGATTACTTCCTGGCCATGGCTACCCCCTATTTTTCAACCGACCGAATACAACATCGTACGCCTGTGTTTAGCCCAATGTATGACTTGTGCTCCATCAAACAATACAAGTGCAGTGTCGAAAAGATCGGCGAGAAACTTAAAGAAGCACGTGCAGGTATGGTTTATTTAATGTTCTTTCCTATTCGCATAACGCAAAGACAGCTTTGTGTTCTAAGTGTAAATCGGCCCATTTGTTACTTTCTTGTTCACATTAGGTATGATTTCTACTATGTCTTGATCTCATAAGAACTAGAGCCACGCTCAGTAGCACGTGCGCAAGTTTTTGCTACTTGGGTTGTGCGGTTGTGCTGCTGCGAACTTTTCAAGCGTGACATACGTCATTTTTGTTTTCAGACATCATTTCTTGGTTGGCGTTCGATGAAATGATGCACGTGAGGAGATTTATTTATTTATTTATTTATTTATTTATTTATTTATTTATTTATTTATTCTCCACATATTAATGTAATTTCGCTATTGAATGAAAGTGGGGCTGCTGTAGAAATTGAACAGACAAAGCGTACTCCTTAGGACGCCATAAGCAAAAAAGATACTCCTACGTCGTCGTCGGTAAGCTCATCAGCTGATCATGCAGTTCGAATTCTCCACACCGACACACGCTGCGCACCACCATAAATAACAGCGAAAGAACAGTATCACAAATGCTTTAAAATTGTGAGACCTAAGCAAAATAATATATTCAGAACTGTCAATTAGACTACTAAACGACTAAAAAGACTACTAATACTACTAATACTGAGGGAAGAAATTTAGGGCAGCAAATGATGACGACATATCGGGAAATCTTGTTGCAGTATTGATAGACGCGGGTGAAGCACGAGCTATTATATGCCAATGTAAATCGACAGGTCTACAGCATACATAGCTTTTAGTGTCAAATGTAGGCTTGCTACTCACAATGTCTCATGTGTTGGTGAATGTGAGTGACTTTCTATCTGCACACCTGAGAAACACTATTCTGGCTACTCATTGGAAGACCCATTATGTGTTGCACTTGTAATAGACTAGAGTCAACTTCGCTGTGAACAATTCGGGACTACGTTCGGTGCTCCCTGAAAAAATGTCTAGTCGGTTCTTTCTTTTGCTTTTGTTTCTACTTTTCTTTCGTCTTGTGCCCAGTGGTCGAAGAACCAAGAAAACTCATAGAGATGCCGCGGCGGAACAGTTGCGTGGATTCGGATACATACGAATCCACGTGTGCTGCTAGGTCCGTGTTGCGAAAGGAGGTCTAAAAAAAAAATGCTGGAGTGGCAACGCCCGATGAACCTTACCGCGACGGGTGAAGCCGGCGTTTGCCTATGATTCAGCCATAAAAAGCTTGCCAGAGTGTCCAGAAACCAGTAATCATTCCAAGCGTTCTTGATCTGCTAAACTCTAGACTAACTGTAATGTAAAAGCGCGTTGTTTTGGATCAATAAAGTACCACTGACCGAGTATCAATGCCGCGATATTGCGCACAAATTTTCGCGTTCACCCCAGCACCCGTAGCACAAAGAGGCACATCAAGCAGTGTCTGTCTAGCAAAGCTGACCGCTTTAAAGGGTTGAGAAGCGTGAGGAAAACGCTTTTTATTTTGTGCTATTTGGATGCTGTTAATCGATGCCATGAGTAAGATGGCGGCCGCCGGCTTCACCTTTAGCACAAAATCTCCACTCCGGAATTTTTTTTTTTTAATTTTACACCTCCTTGGTGTTGCGCAACACAGATCTAGCAGCACACGTGGAAGTTGCGGTTGCACCGAACTGCTGCTGTTCTGGGGATTTTTTTAAAAAATCCAACAAGTTCGGCGAACTCCGTCTCGTTCACGTGTCGTTCAGTTCAGTCGGCGCGATCGTGTTGTGCAAGTAGACGAGTGTTAACTCGAATCCACACACAAAAAGTGCGTCTTGCAGAACGAGTTATACGCACGCACGCAACGAGTGCTATCCATTGTAAAGACAAGTCCTGCCGCGAAAAAGTGCAGGAAAACGTTCGATCCTTACAAAACGTGCCGTCTTGCAGCACGCATTATACGCACAAATACGCAACAAGTGCTATCCATTGTAAAGACAAGTCTGCAGCGAAGAAAGAAAGAACAAAGACGTTCGATCCTTCTGGGGACGCTGGTGGCAGTTATACAATGGGAGATATGCCAGGAATTAGGGACGCGAACAGCTACAGGCTGCTTGACATAATCATATATTACACAATGAGAGGAAAATTATATAGAAACGAAAGCATTTAAGAAGAATAATCTGAGAGTGTTGTATATACCTTTCAGCAGTACAATGTACATGGAGGATTAACTTTTAATGGACAGTTTCCAATATCGATGGCTGAATTTGCCTTCTGTAAGCGTGAGTGAGTGAGTGAGTGAGTGAGTGAGTGAGTGAGTGAGTGAGTGAGTGAGTGAGTGAGTGAGTGAGTGAGTGAGTGAGTGAGTGAGTGTACCGTCAATGGCGGCCACACACCTAGCTGATCTGTCCCAAATGGTTGCGATCTAAAGAAATGTCACACGCGTTGAAGAAGGGCGCACCAGAGTTGTCATTCTTGCCACGATCTGAAAAAAAAAGCTGCAGCGGCGACGATCGACAAGTCAAAAGAAAAAGATCAAATAAGCAAAAAAAAAAACCGGGAACAAGAAAAGATTAAACAACAACAGACGAAAGCGCGAAAGTGAACTAGCAATGGTACTGCTTTCTGCTGGCGCCGGTTCTATTTTCGGTATGAGAAGTATGTATAATCTATACGCCATACTATATAGTGTGCTGCTGTATATGTATACACACAGACACATGTACCGCGGCGCCGTGCCGTTTCGCAAGAGGCGTTTTTAATTCGCGAGCGAATCACGAAAACGCTCACGTCTTCGTCCAGGACGTCCACCCCGGTCGGTGGTTCCAGCTGACTCTTGTACGACGCATTCCCGCATGTAATAATGGTTGGTGTACTCATACATATGCTCGGCCACATGCAGCTGGCGCCTCGAAGTGTTGTAAAGAGATAGAGACGTAACGGAGAGAGAAAAATAAAAAGGAAAGTGGCGATATTACACGTGTTGTTGAACGACCGTGACCAGAAGCACTAATTAAAATGGACACTGGAACGAAGAAGAAAAAACAGGTAGAGTGTCGGAATTCCCCACCCAAGGGGCCAGAAAGAGCACTGCTGTATGTTTTGCGCCAAGCACATGACGGGCTCGGGAAATGCGTAACTTGTACGGTTTCGTTAGACTAGAGGCCTTTTATTCCTGCCGGGTGTTCAGGTTTGCGTAAATTGCCTTAATAGAGTACGTTCTTGCCCTGCGCTCGCTGCGACATCTTGCGACGCTCCGCCTGTAAACAACCACTATAGGGAAGTTTGTTTGAAGCAAATAGGTGCAGCAACACATTCGCGATTATATCTGTAGCGGAGAATTGTACCTATACGGAAAAATCAAGTACGCTTTCTTAAGGCAGTAACAGCCGTGCTCGTCTGGTTGAGCTGCACGGCTGCACGCAACCACGTGGCGTCACTACCGCGCCTACGCGGTTTTGATCCGCTCACGTTTGGGCTAGTCACTACCCGAACTTTGCCGACAAGATTAAAGCTCTCAGTTATCGAGATTAGTTGTTTCTTTGTTTTTGTGCTTTGTCTGTGTAGTCTTCTCGCTGCCATCATGCAGCGATTGCAGACAGACAGACAGACAGACAGACAGACAGACAGACAGACAGACAGACAGACAGACAGACAGACAGACAGACAGACAGACAGACAGACAGATAGATAGATAGATAGATAGATAGATAGATAGATAGATAGATAGATAGATAGATAGATAGATAGATAGATAGACATGGATGCTTCTCATGGGATATCCTCAGTTATACTGTCGTCGCCTTTCTTCGTTTGTCGTCATTGTATGTTATGAGCTACGTTGTGTCCACTACTGCTTGTAAGATTAACGTTTTCTTCACGTCACTCTGCCAGTCTACAGAATAGCGTCTTACTTAAAGACTGGCACGCATTCGTACCTTGGTTTTAGAACTGACTTCATTTTTCCTACTGGCGCTGCCGTGGACGTAAGTACAGCGGATGAGAACTACGCGTACTGTATACACCGTTATATGTAGGGCGTGCATAAGCACACCGAAGCGTACGACGCGCGCGCTTTCTCTCTGACCTTTTCGTTGCCGCCACGGTGCATGTATACGGTCCGTGGGCCGGTTGGCAAGGAGAAGCCCGCCGGCGCCGCACCGCCCACGCAGGGGCTCGCGAGAGGGGTGTGCATTACAGCAGACAGGGCCATTCGTCAAACGCAAGGTGTACGTATGTATATAAACCGCGATCCCCTTTCGCAAAGGTCGTATGAAGGGATCAACGAATACAGAGGAGGAAAGTGCGCCAACTTTCCTGTGCACGTGTGTGTGTGTGCGTGTGTGTTGTTGTGTTGTCGTTGTTGTATCTGTGTTGTTGTCATTGTTGTGTGTGTGTGTTGTCAATGCAGTAGCGGCTTCGTGATGTGGTCGGAACAGCCGGTTCTTATCGCGTACTTACTTTGCTGCGTTGTTTTTACGTCGAAATAAGAACATAGGAGACACAGTATACGAAGATTTATTTCTCGGGATTTTACGTCCCAAAACCGCGCTATGATTATGAGAGGCGCCGCAGCGGGGGGCTCCGGAAATTTCGACCACCTGTGGTTCTTTAACGTGCACTGACATCGCACAGCACACACGGGCCTCAACATTTCGCCTCCATCGAAATGCAGCCGCCGCGGTCGGGATTAGATCCCGCGACGCTCGGTGATCAGCAGCCGAGTACCATAGCCACTAGACCACCGTGGCGGGGCAGTATGCGAAGACATACACGGGGATGGGAGAAGGGTCAGCATTGCCCAAGGCTAGCCAAAAGCAGCTTATGCTAACCAAAGCTGAACAAGGCTGCTGGGATGCGAGTAAGTACTCTAGGTCAATACACCAACGCTCACCACTGGATGAATGAAAGAACGAAAAAAAGAAAGAAAAGGGAGGGGGGGGGGGTGGTAAAAGAAAAAAGGAGCCCTTAAATATGCCTTTCCATAGGAGGAATAGATAGTGAATGCAGTGCTTAAAACGAAAGGAGAAGTATGCATAAACTGACGGCCCAAACAGCCGCAAGGCTTACGGTGCGCCAGGCACGGAACAATGCAGCGGCGCCCTCAAGCTTTATATACGAATGCTGAAGCGCAGCCTGGAAGGATGAAGAGGAAGAAGAATGCGCCGCATTTGTGTATATGCACGTCTCTGATGAGACGCCCTCGAGCGTACGCACGGTGTACGCCCTTGATCCGAGACGTACACACACGGGGCCGGGCCGTTTATACGGCTATGGGCGATATACAAACCATGCAGGTCACGACTAACTTTCTCTTTAGGCTTTTGTACGTCTCCTCGATTGTTCGCGAATGTGCACGGATGGTGCGGCGTCGCGTCAGGCACTTGGGTCCGTCGCCTTCGAGTGCACTTCAGTGCACTGCAGCATAACAGATTGTATGTGGCCTTTCTGTGGGCTGACGAGCGTCAAGGCCGTGAGGCTTCTAACAGCTCAGGTTCGTGAGCAGGCCCCCTTACGAAAATGGCCGTATATGGCGATATCAGGAATTGGGCATATGTGGATATATATATGCCACGTGTCCGTATGTGGCCTCATTTGCCCGAATCGTGATAGAAGCATGTCACTCAATGAAGGACATCACGAGGTATGTGATGTAAGACTCTGATGCTTGTTGGGCAAATACGGGCCACATATGGACGCGCGCCATATATAGCCAGATATGCGTATCTGGCCATATACGGATATCTGGCTATATATGGCACGTGTCCGCATGTGCCATATATTTAGCTTATTTTATAGGTACATAAAAATGCGAAAATATGCTCCTTTACTAAGGGTAACCGTGCTGAGAGTGTATAAAGCTCTGATTCTTCCCTGATTCGCGTAATTTAGCCGACGGAGAGCACGAGAGGATTAAAGGGCCTGATTAGTAACAAGCGGACAGAATCGAAAAGAAAAAGAAAATTCCGCAACCTTTCTAATGCCGTTCTCGTTTCGCTGATGCGACTCCGCTAGCTTGGATTGTGCTGCACGGATTTAGTAAGACACAGTACGCAGCGCATACTGGCGCATCGGCGAATTGGTACACAGCTTGAAAAGAAAATAGAGCAACCGAAGAACAAAACACAAAAGAGAGGACGCAATGATACAGTGCTGCACACAACTAATTCTGTTCTCCGATTGGCCACACATTCTACAGTAAGCATCTGATGGAAAAAAAGACAGGACATTGGATATTGAAAAAGTACGCGTGCGAAGAGGACTGCCGTTACCGATGACATTTAACTGGTGTTTTACGTCCCAAGACCAGGTGTGATTGTGAGAGACGTCGTAGTGGAGGGCTCCGGAAATTTGGACCACCTGGGGATTCTTTATCGTGCACTGACATCGCACAGCATCCGCGGGCCTCAACATTTCGCCTCCATCGTAATGCAGCAGCCGCAGCCGGGATTCGATCCCGCGACCCTCGGATCAGCAGCCGAGTACCATAACCACTAGACCACCGTGGTGGGGAACTTGTGTGAAGATGGCTTAAACCCTTACAGTATACTTTTCAAAGAGTACAATACGAAGGGCAAAAAACTAAAGCCAAGAGCAAAACGACAATTACAGAAAATAACCGATAAACACATCGATGCACAAAACTGCGTCTGTCATCGAGCATCTGAGTGGCGAACCTGCGCGTCCTATTTCTAGTGTTTTATCTTTCTTGGGCTGTTTTCTTTTGTTTACTGTATGTAAATAAACGGGCGCCACCGAATGGATTATACGCTGATGCGCTGCGCGTGGAACATATTGGAGGCCAGATCGAAGTCGAGATCACGAATAGGGTCGCATATCAGATTCACGCGCGAGTGTAAGCCCTTATCGCAGTCGGTTATCGGGTCACGTAGCCGGCTCCTGCATGGCTGCAGTGTCGATGTTCGCAGAACGCAATTTCCATATCGCTCAGTGTGTGCGCGCGCTTAGAGAACGCGCTTTCGATCGGTATCAACGCCCTCAGCGGCGGCGCGCAGCACTGCTTCGGGAGCTTTATTAGTCGTTCGTGTTATATTAAGTGTCACACTTGACAATATACATATTGGTGTTGTTGAGAGCCGTTGCCAATATGACGTTGCATATGCGAGATACAATGTACTTCTTACAGAAGGCGTGAGTGACATACGCTGCCATGTTGCTATAAAGCCGAGGTATCTCGATAGTGACAATATAACTGTACATGCAGTTACTGTCACTCTCTGGACGCTGACAAGGTCTGCGAAGTCGAAGTATACGCCGAGGTGACAGTAACCGCACGCAGCTATTGTCACACTTTGGATACTTTGACCATTTCTGTTCGTGAACAGAAAACGCAGTTGCTATGTGATGATTTTTTTTAGAAGTATATGTTGCGGGACAGCGGTTATAGTTGGATGTTTAGCGCGGCATTGTATGGGACAACACCGAGATAAAATGCTACGGGCAGCATTGTCTGGTGCGTACATACATACATACATACATACATACATACATACATACATACATACATACATACATACATACATACATACACACACGCAATGAAAAATGAAATATGTGTGCATGGTGCATACACTTATAAACGCATGGCGAACGAAATGACACACATAGCTCCCACCTCTCTCTCTCTCTCTCACACACACACACACATACACACACACACAGCCATTTGAGACCCGTTGCTCGAGTACAGATAAGCACCCTAATGACGTGTCGGTGGTTGTTGTACTACATGTGTGGTCAGACACCCGTCCCCGCATACCCTACAGGCGCGGAAGAAAGTTGAGGAAAACGAGCGACGAAGACAAGCAAAGTAAGCGAGAAATGATCCCCCAGGACAAGGAAGGAGCCTGACAGATAGTCCCGCTGCTGCCGCACCTGCTGCCGGCGGATATAGAATGCTGAATGAAACCGTGGGAAAAAAAGAATGGATCGGCTGCTGACTCAGCGAGCGCCTCGCGAGACCGTACGTTATACATACGCAATACAAAAACCTCAGCGTCGAGACCTATCACTGGTCAGCGTTCGCTGTTCGCTCTTTTTTTTTTTTTTTCGACATAGGGTATAGAACCGCTTCCGTTCTGGAGTATACGCAGTTTTTTAGCAACGTATACATGCATATTTCATAGTTAAAAACCATTGATTGGGTATATGTAGTCACCGTTGGCGCGCAAGATTTAGGATGGACAAGTTTCCAAACATATACATACACCTCGTGCCGCACACTTGTTGTTCTCATACCGCGGTGGCCGCATTCCGATGGAGACAGATAAACGCAGGAGGCCCGCGTACCGTGTGCGATGTCGGTGCACACTGAGGAACACTAAGTGGTCGAGGTTTCCAGAGCGTTCCTATACATGGAGTGCCTCAATCATATCGCGGTTTCGGCACGTGAAACCTCAGCAATTAGCATTAATTTCTGTACACGTAAGCCTTACGCCATGCACGTGGTCTCCACTTTTTTGTGGGTCGAACAGTATTCCAAGACGAAGGCCTACATAGATAATTGAGCTATCACTGCGGAAAACGCGGCTTAGCACGTACCCTCCTCAACCGTAGGCGAGGAGGACATCAAACATACCCAGAGACCAGAGTTCTTGCTTGCACAATCGCTAGCTCCTGGTTAGCTCAAATGGCAGAGCGAGCGCCCCGGATAGGCGATGGTCCCGGGTTCGAACCCCGGACCAGGACGAATTTTTCGGCAACTAGGAAGCTTTGATTCCTGAGAAATCCGTATGGATTCCCTTGTAGCCTTGTGCTACAAAACGGGTGGATACTAATTTTCTCCTTCGTAAACGTTACTCCATCTTGCGGATTTCCGCAGAACTCATTTGCCACAACCAGAGAGTGCTTCGACTCATAGTTATAGAGGTGTCCTCTGGACCCAGCGTATGTCCCCTGAGTATGCAAGGAGGAGGAGGAGGGCATCCCAGCATACCGCGCAGCCTGGCGTACGCGGGTGTGCTGTGCACGTGATTTCTGCGCGGAGCTTAAGACCTATGCACTGTATATTGTGGAAGATAATCCATCGCCAAGTGTGTAGTAGGCTTTCGAGTTGCAGTTGGAAAGCCGCAATTCTGAGCCGGAGTTTTGAAATGGCGCAGCACATTTGTAGCGGTACAACTACACACATACATGTACCATACAGCCCGTTTCGCAATTAAAAAAAAAAACTACACATACATGTACGGTGTTCACGTATTGAAATAGGACATGTAAACATTGAATTAAGCCAACTAAAATGTGCAATTGCTCGCTGCAACCGCGTCATGTAGCTGTGAATCTGGCCCCTAAAGGTGGTGTTTTTTTCTCGTGCAGGTATACGAACCAATATCACACCGATAGTACGCGAGTTGAAGATTGTAGAAACAAAAATATGTAAATTACTTAACCCTAACTTTTCCTATTTTAATCCGTGAGTACTGCACGTGTAGTTGTACTGCTGTCATATATATAGCTCTCTCGGTGGTTGCTTCCACTTTCCATTGACGAGAGAAAATGTCCGGGCGAGAGACGGTGCACTGTCAATACCCATTCTTTCACCGTCTCTCGCGCCATTGTTTGAGCGAGCACCTGTACTCTATGGACGAAACACCGTGCACAGGCGCGTGGTCACACTACGCGCCACCCTTCTGTTCTATGTAGGCTAGATAGACTCATATCGTCGTTACAGTGCAGGCCTCGCGTCTATCAACCTTCATTGCCCCGTCTCACGCGGACGTGTACGCAAAAGCGCCGGAAAAGCGCGATATCCTCCGACGCGATACGAGGTCTATATGGGTTATGGTGGCTGTATAGGTGCTCTTCCCAACTACACTAACGCCGCCTGTTTTCAACGGGTAACGGTCGCGTTCCGTGAGGTCCGCCCGTTTACGGAAGGCCGTAGCGGGTCTACGCCGTAAGTTTCCGCGAGGTCAGGGTCCAGACACCGTCCCGTCGCATCTGTGAACACACCGTCGTCTGATCGTTTGAGGCTGTATACCGCGCAGAGTGTCTGTATTTGGTCGTCCAGAGGTTAAAAGCAGAACAACAAATATGACGTATCTCTCGAAGTTGTACGCGGATAAGTACAAGATCCGTTAGAGAAAGCTGGCTTCTTAGTGTCGAGACAAGTGATAAACCGTGAATTTTTTTTACGCGCATAATCTATACAATCGATTTTCGACGCGAGGGATCTGTGCCACGATGTTGCCGCGTATGGCCCATGTTTCCGTGCATGTTGCCGCGCATGTTGCCTCTCACTTACCTACAGCGTCACTGCTACAACAGAACTGATTAGCCGCAACATACAAACTTGAAAATGCGCAATGCGCGGTGCTATTACATGACGTTCAAGTTCTTTCGCACAATCCGCATGCTTGCCGTAGTACGTGTGCTCCTATTCCTAACGTACTACCCCAATCAGAAAAATCTCTACGTCATGTTGCCAGCCTACTACATGTAGGCTCGTTTAATCTCTCCACCTTTCCTCTTCGTCTCTCTCTGTCTCTCTTAGTAGTTGCAGCACTACGTGCAAACTGGTCCTTTAAAGCGCTATAGACATTTTATATTGATTGGAAGTATACACACAGAGACGCATTGCTTCCGCGTTAAAAAAGGAGCCCAGCTCAGCATCCTTGCATCGCAGTAAATCTGTCCACACCGTCCTCGGCGCAGGATATATCGCGCATGCGCACGCAATCACGGACCCCCTGCGGTTGATAAAGCTGGTACCGTTCGCTTAATCCGTAGCGTGCGCGGTTTCCCAGGTCTATCGTGCAACGTAAATCGAAAAAGCGATGTCGCTGGAGATAAGTGGCGCTGCGGGTGCCGTATATATATCTTATAATTGGGGGGCCGATCGAGGAGTATACGTGAAACGAGTCCGGATGATGTTGCACGCGCATAGTGGGAAATATAGTTGAAGTAGAAGAAGAGCAGCAGCAGCAGCAGCACGTACCACCAACTAGAAAAACCGTTCGTGCAGGTTCGTTGCTGAAATAAGAAGCTGCACAGCGGGAAAGAAGCGGCGACTTGTACAAGTTTTGCGTGAGAGAGGTTGCCCTGACGTACAGCAAGCACTCGAACAAACAAACACGACAAACAGGATCGCAACGCCGTATCGTGTATATGAGCAGTTAATTCACGAATGTTACGCAGGTTGTGGGTCTGGCTCCCAGAAGCGACAAGTTGGCTCTCTCTCTCTCTCTCTCTCTCTCTCTCTCTCTCTCTCTCTCTCTCTCTCTCTCTCTATCTATCTATCTATCTATCTATCTATCTATCTCTCTCATTTTATTTAGTCTTCGTTTCCTATGAACTTATGAATTCTTCACTTCAACTCGCGCTGTTGCACTTTACTGTTCGTAATATTTGTCTTGTTCTTTTATTTTCTCCCTTCTTTTTTGTTATTTGTTTAGTTTGTGTGTATTTTACTGTTTTGTAAATACGGATGTCCCCCTTACGCAATGCCCTTCAGTGGGCCTGTAAGGAATTTTGAATAAGTAAATAAATAAATAAATAAATAAATAAATAAATAAATAAATTTCGGACTACGTGATACAACGTCTACTATGTGCCCTATTGGCTTCGTGCGGTTGTGCTGAAGCGGCCTTGCAACGCCTTTTGAACAAAGCCAGAAAACAGTGCCTATTAGTCTTGGAAGCTCCTATAAACAGGTGATGCCAAATATTATCGGACTGCACGCACGAGAGAAGTTCGCGATTCGGTTTCAAGCACAACTTTCGAAGTGTGACCTCACACGGGGCACCGACTGAGTCGCCTGAGGGAGATACAGCATCGAAAGTTTTCATGATCGCGCAAAGGTCATCTGTTACGCTTTGTTTGTTCGTTTCGAACAGCACAAATAAGGAAAATGGTGCCCTGTCTCTCTTAAAGAGCAACAAGAGCCGTCAAGCGACGTAGTCGGTGCCCCCAGTGACGTCATTTGTTGAAGGAACAGTGGGCCCTTCCCAGATTGTCTTTGAAACCATATGGCGAATTAATTCCCTGATGCGCGCGGTGTAATACTATATATTCACGGAGCCTTCCACGACTTATCGACACCGTCTTCAGGCTATGTTCAAAGAACGCTGCAGGACAACTTTAATACATACGCACACGCACGCACATAAGCACAGCTAGTACATACATACATACATACATACATACATACATACATACATACATACATACATACATACATACTCACACGACAATGTTACAGCGCAGGGGTTCCAACAGGTATGAGGGTATATATAGCACAAAACGCGTCACCCACAACATACCATTTATACAGAACCAAAACGCACGACACCTCGTACCTAACGGAGTATTTCTCTCGGGCATAAAGGGGGAAAAATGAGGCCACGCCCTACGTACGCATTGGACATATTCTCTTTCCTATATTCTTTATTATTATTATTATTATTATTATTATTATTATTATTATTATTATTATTATTAGGTGGGTTATATAGATACTCGTGTGTGTGGGCGCTACGGGAGTGCTACAAGAAGTGCGCGGTTCCAAATGTCACAAGTAAGTGACAAGAGTAATAACGAAGAAAAGAGAAAACAAAAACGAAGAGAGAGAACGCGGCCTCGACGGGACAAGAAAAAAAAAATAATGTGCGCGCTTCTTGCCGCTGCTGCTGTTTTGGTACACGCGAGAGAGGCCAACCAACCGACCAACCAGGCGACCGTGAAAGAAAAAGCAGCCCAAGGTCACTCAACGCCGACCGTGTACATACTCTGCGCGCATTGCCGGCCCCGCAAACACACACAGACCACGCAGTAGTTGATGTTGTCGTCGCCTGCGCACATTGCTATAACGGGGGAAGGCGCAACGGAAGCCATTTATTTGTCTTGACGAGCGAGAACAGCTGAGCAAGGGTGTGTCGACTTCTGCATTTATGCGGTGCGCTCCGAGAAAGAAAAAATCTAGGAGTCCCTTACGCGATTGCCCAAGGAGGCGTAAGCCTTTGACATCGCCCACTAAAGGCGCTTTTTGCAAATCTGTTTTCGAATTCCCGTCACGTACGTTTGGCGTGTGCTCGCACGAAACGGTGACCTTGAGGAGATTAATTAGTGTCTAAATAGTTAATCTACGCCGTAATCACTTTGGTAATTGCCCATTACGTCTTGTGACGCATGGCCATGCTACACGGCCTTCGCTTGGAACCTCGTGTTCGAGAAGGAATCTTTTTTTTACCGTTCGTGGACTCAACAGCGGAGATGTTCATGGCAAAGGTAAAGGGCAAAGGTTGAACCGGGACCAACAACTGTCCGGGGCGCTCGCTCTGCGAACTGAGCTAACCAGGAGGCCACCATTTGACAGCGCGAGGGCGAATTTGATCGACAACAAGGGCATCTGTAGTACATGGCCCTTTCGTGTCACAGCCATATTCTTTTCATTCAGTCTCCATGTGATGAGCGAGCTGCTTAATTAACATTTGCTTATCTATCCTTATGGACCGTGGACATCACCTGACGTAACGTCACGCCTTCGCTACAAACGGTGTAACGTAACATTACAGGACTTTGACGATCTGTTTCGGGCTATTTGGTTGCGCGAAAGCGGTGGGCGGCATTCCCACCGCTGCCACCACGTGTAGTAAACCCTAGTACTATACCACATAATGTAAAAACCATCTCAGGCATGCAAACATCTGAAAGCGAGAAACGTGCGCTCCGCCACAGTATCTGGAGTCGAGTTGTTATCGCGGAGGTATAAAAGTGATGGTCAGACCCGCTGAAGAAAGAAGGAAACGTCCGGAACGCACGAAGACAGTCCGGCCCGACACACCACCACCACGCAGTGTTGACGAAGCGCGCGTCAGCTCTCTCCCTCTACTTAAGCCCATTCCCCAAGACAAGGCACGCGAGTGCGTTCACGCAACGCTTTATCATTTATTGTTGCATCTAAGGCACGCACGGTTAGGGGAGGGGGGGGAGGGAGAATTTACCGCCCGCAACTGACGGCTAGACGCCGCCACGAAGACGCGAGGCTTGAGAGATAACCTCCTCTCATACGATCCCGTGGCGGTTTTGTTTCTTACTGCTCAGAGAGCCGCCATGACAGACAAGGGCAGGCGCGTGCGCCCTGTAACCCGCCTCCTCATCTTCGTCGTCTGCTGCAATCTCATTTGCAGACGACGACAACGACGACAGCTCCTATATACTCGCGGCGTGTGTCTTCTTCTCCCAGCAGCTTGCGTGTGTTCATGTAGCACTCGCGTTTTGACAGTCCCGGCTGCGGCAGCCGTAGTGTGGGCGGGGGTTTGAAACCCACGAAGTGCGTGTTGCAAGGCGTTACAGTATGCCGCCTCAGCCTAGAACTGTGCAGTGCTGACGCAGCCTGCATCGAAATATCAGTATGGTAAAGGAAGAGCGGACACTGTCCACAAGTGCTTGCGTCGTTTCTCGGAAGTGAAGTGACGCGTCCCCTGCCATCACTGCACGCACGAACGGACAGGACGGAAGTATGCTCAGCAATACCACAGCCTGGACATGTAAGGTCAACCAATCTGCATTGTCCACGGCAGACGACACCCAAAAACAGGGTGTAGCACGTCTGCTGCTGCCGTCACACACAATGTCCGCTTCTAAAAACATAACAAAAGGCCAACGCGAGATCCGATGGCCGCTGAGATATTTGAAAGTTTCCCAGCTATAATTTTCAAACTTTCGTAGATGCGATGTTGAATTTTCCTGTAGGCTTTATCGCTATTGTATACTTGCAGCTGCAACTACAGAGCAAGCTCCGTATAACGTCTTAGCGCTGCTACGGATCTACGAGGAAGCAAACTTTTGGCGTTGACTGTCGTACAAGGGCGGCACGCTTCGGCAGCTCGCGCTGTTCCGTGCAGTATGCATGGATAGTGCGTACGGCATGCAGCGCCTCACCGCGTACTGCACACTACGGGACCGACCTCTAATATCGTGCCCGTATTCCCGGATGGCATCGACCCCGTCTGACACACACCTCGGGCGAACAGGACACGGAACTTTTACGCGACGACTAAACACGCAGACTTGTACACAGACTCGTACTAATTATTCATGCCTATAGTCATACATTTACGAACGTTGAACGCTAAAGACGTTTGTTACAAGCGCGCCACTGCATATTATAGCGCTGCATAGTAGCGTGAGTGACCGGTGACGAGCTCGCGCACGTCACTGCACGCAATTGAAGTTGATAAGTGAACCACGCCTTTCCTTTCGTTCGTTCTTTCACCGAGCCCCACACGCTATGCTTGATCTAGCCCGTTTGATTCTTTAGTTCTCGTATACCACACACCATGGCGCTGCAAGTGGCGGCGCGACGCTTCTGAGAAAAGAAGCGCGCCAGGGGGAAAAAAAGCAAGGCGTCCCGCGGCGTTGGCTGGTTGCCTTGGATTGGTCCGGCGTTGGCTGGAGTTGGCAGCGGACGAAACCCCGCGCGGCGGTCGGATTTCAGAGTTTAATGTATGTAAATTGGAGCGAGGGATCGCGCGGCGCGTTCTCATGACAGCAACGCGCTCTTACGGCGAATGGTATAGGTTCCCGGTATGTACCCGTCTCGCGCAGAGCGCATCTTCTAACTTGGCGAGTTCCAAGTCGAAGTCATTTCTTTAATTTTTTTTAACTTGTTTCATTCCTCCTTCAGCGCATCGTGGACGAGTTCTCTTGCCTCTTTTTTAAAGACATGTCCGTGAGAGTGCGAGGACTCGTTTCTGTAAGAGAGAGAGAGCGAAATAGGAAGGGCGCACTTCAGTTGATTGAACTAGCGAGTGAGTCGGAGGTCGTTGTCGGCCGTAGTTGCGTGAAGATGCATGAAACTATACATCCAGGACTCGAAGTATGGCAGGCCACGGGCTTCCCCGAGTCCTTCACTGCAGACCCGCTCGTTTGTCAGCTATGCATGCGCTATTGTGTTATGTTGTTTCTGAGGCAAAAAAGAAGAAAAAAAGATACTGTATGTACAAATGCTCGAGCATATGCTAGAGTCCGACACACTCGATGTTTCTGTTTGGACGTCTTTATTGAGCGTGCACTTCATTTGTCATTCTCTTGAGGCGACGCCATGAGTCGGGAGCGATGAATTCTGAAGTGTACGAGACGCATTGGAAAGAAAAAAATTGCAACTGCTTACGTATGACCGCTAGACGACTCAATCATAGAATGACATTGAATGGAAACAGTGCTGTGTGACAGTGGACAGCCAATATTCGCCGATGTTAGCCAACACTTCCATTCCCTTAGCCAGCTCAGTATTCATCAGTTAACCAATATAGGGTAAAGGCCAGCCGACAACTGCCAACAGGCAACCAACATTAGCCATCAAGTAGTCGTCATTCACCTGTACTAATTAAGCAACAAAATATTAACGTATTCAGCCAAGGCCAGTGCTTACTAGTTATGACAGAATGCGATCAAAAGTCATTGGCTAGTACACCTCTCAACGTGCACAAATCGCTGCGAACAGCGGGGGGGGGGGGGGGGGTGTCACGATAAGATAGCGGAGGGTGGATACAGGGGGGTTCGCGCAGAATACGAGGTATGATACGATATCATTCCGCATACTAAACCCGTTCTTGCACGTCTCAATGTTTCAAGTAGTGATGAGAGAGAGGCAAAAGAAAGACCATATCTTCAAGCCCAGTGTGGATCACGGCTTAGCCTCACACGCACTGATACCCGAAACCATACCGGTGTCACGCGGTCCGTTTGGTAGTTGTTCGTGTACATATGCTCTTTTTGCTGTCTTTCTTAGTACGCCTTTGATTAAACGGTACAGCTTTTCGCAAGTGTGCTTTATACGTTGTGGTTAATGGCCCTAACAACCTCACCGTTCGCTGCCTCAGTTCAGTATTGAGGGCGCGCCCGTTCAACTACTTACTGTGTATGGATGACACAGGAGCACTGTGTGTGTGTGCGGTGACAGAAACGAAAGTAGGCTGGACGTGACAACGACAACGCACGAACTGGCACCTGTGGGTAAACCTATATAATCACGTGACGTGTCGCCTTCGCAGCTGTGATGCTATTCACTGCGCTCGAGCTCTGAACAAGCCAATGACAAAGAATGAATTTTCACCCGGCGAGGTGTTATACAGGTGCGCACTACTCCACATCGTGGGCGGCTGTGCTAGACACTGGTGCGACTGCTGCTCGTGCGCAGCATCTATCTATCTATCTATCTATCTATCTATCTATCTATCTATCTATCTATCTATCTATCTATCTATCTATCTATCTATCTATCTATCTATCAATGCTTCCGCAAAGTTTATATTGCCTATCCGGGATCCCTGAAGCACTTGTGCAAAGCGCATGATCAGAGGCGCCCGTCAGGTTCCGTAACGGCGACACACGTCTGTGTGCGAACAGGACAACGCAAATCTCGTCCCTATGAGTGTTGGGGGGGCCGACTCGCACCAGCTCCTTCGGCCGCTGTTCTGACCGCGTGCTGTTTGCTGCTTTTCACGCATACACGAGGAACCATAACATGAATGAAACCTAGCTATCCGAATTCAACTTGCTCGCTTGTAAAAGCACAACATGCTGGCTTGGTGCTCCCGGGTTTTCCAGGCGTGCTACGCATCGCTCGGGGGCTCCCGAGACCGCTCTGCAAGAGGAAGAGAGAGGGGGGAACGTGGCCAAGGGCAAACAGAGACGCTCGCACGCGACTGCGCGCAGCGGTCATGCAGAGAGCGCGAGCAGGCGCCTACGGGCTCGCGGGCCACCGCTCATATGACAGGGGAGGGAGGGGGGTCTCTTCGACGTCGTAGCCGTCTCGTTTGTGCGTCCATCCGACTCCCGACTGTTATTGCACGCGTACCGCTCGAGGTAAACGAACTTGCGTGAACCTCGCGGCGCAGCTCACACCGGGCCGAGAGCCGTCCGTCGTCCAACAACCGCCAACCCCGAGGCCGGGACAAGCCAGCCGCAGCCTTTATGTACCCGAGAAGCGAGCGCGTGCTGGTGGTTGCCTACCCCCCCCTACCACCCCCCCGCCCCCCTTTTGCATTCGTCGACGCCGGCACGCACGCACACGAGGAAGCGGCGTCGGCACGCCGACAGACGGCGCGCGCTAACGCATACGCGCACGCACTCACGCGGGCACCGCGAAATTTACGATGCAGACGTCGCCAGCAGACGGCACAGAAGCAGACGAACTGTGGGAAACGCTTATACTTCTGTGTGTGTGTGTGTGTGTGTGTGTGTGTGTGTGTGTGTGTGTGTGTGTGTGTGTGTGTGTGTGTGTGTGTGTGTGTGTGTGTCGTCTGTTATAGCCGCTGCTCGCGGCACGGTGCAGACGATAATGCCGATGAGGGGAACGTGCGCGTGTGTACAGCTATTGGATAGTGTGTGTATAGTGTACAGTATGCGGCACCCGCTGCGCGGCACATATATATGTGGCCTGTGCCGGTTATAGACAGACAGGAAGGCCGTGGTAGGGGGGTTTCTTTACTCAATTGCCTGAATCGCGGCCCGCAGAAAATAAAGCGCAATAAAAAAAAAACAACAACGAAAGGGGGGCGAATAAAACAGGCACAAGAAAACAGAAGTAGTTGTCATTCCAACCGTGCAGGGGGACAGTATACGTTGTGTTGATGCACCGGTTGTACGTTGTTTCGCTTTTTGTTTTCTGCCTTCTCTCGGAGGACGTTGACAGGACTAGACGGACAGTTTACGACCGTGTTTACGGAGGGGGTGCCGATGGGACAGACAAGCATGGCCTAGAGGTTTAGGGTTGGCAAGGGGGAGGTGGGTTAGATAGGACGTTTAAAGCTTCCGGGACAAGTAACACCCCCCCCCCCCCCCCCTTCCCGCCCTCTGCGTCCTACTGGCGTCATCGGATGAAACGGGTGGCCGGAAGGAACACAAAACAAAAGGTAGAAAGTAAACAATAAAGAAAACGACGTCAGAACGATCGCGGGAAAAACCGGAAAACTACAGCGCTGCACCACTTCGCGGCGTCGCGTGTGTTCACCGAACGCTGGATAAGAGGAGGGAAGGGGTAAGAGAGATAGATAGATAAATAAAAAGAGAAATCCCACCAACCACCCTACATACTGTAATACTGCACTGCCCGCAGCTGTTTCGGCGGCGGTTGTACACGAAGGGGACCGACCCGGCCCAGCTTGGAGTGCGATATCAGCTGCGCTCGGTCAACAAGCCGTCGTCGGTTGCGCTCGTAAATCAATCAGCGGCGAGATGGACGGCGAGGCCACGCGCGCCTTATTATGTTCCTTTCTCTCTCCCTCTTTCTCTACACCCTCGGAGCAATGCCACCTAAAATGATCGCAGCATCAACTCGCTCTCTCTCTTATCATGGTCTCGGGACTATACGTACTGTACGCCCGATTCAGGCTGCCTTTTCTCTCTTAACGGGGAGAGATAAATGGGAGATAACTGGAGCTTCAAAAGCAGCGTTCGGGTTCACCTGAACGTCACCGTGCTCGCGGTTGATGTTAATGCAGTGGTGAAGAGCAGCGCGTTATGTCAACGGGCTTGTCTCCAGAATCTTAGTGGAAGCTACATGGATGTGTTGGACAATAAACGTAGCAATGCGATACAGTACCGCGTTTCGTCACTGATTATCTGACAGGGTTATAATGACGTTTCAAAGGCCGCCGCAGTCCGGTGGGAGGTATGCCCGTGCAGTCGAGTTTTCCATGTGCGACATCAGCGCCAGGAATGCACAGCCTAGCGGACATAATAATACTGGTGTCACACGGGCGCTTCGAAGGCCTTCTAACCAACGGTCCATCGACTCAAAAGTCACGTTTGAGCTGCTACACTGTCGGTTTCGATGGCCGTCGAGTCGAAACGCTCTTTCTTCGATCAGCGCCTCCTCCATTTTTTTTTTCAAAAATATAGAGGAGGTACTGCTTCGATGAACGCTTTACCAGCTCGCAAGGAACGAGAACGCGTCTTCGCCCGCGAGAGAGAATGCTGACGCAGGCAGCGTCTGCTAGCGTGAAACCGATGCAAACGCGACACCTAGTCAAACCGATGCAAACGCGGTGTGCACCCCCCGTGCTGCTTCGCATCGCCTCATGGTCTCCTTCAGAGGGAGATGGTTTTTTTTTTTTTTTTTTGATTGGCTATTTGGACCTACAGCTTTCGGTGCACGGCAAGCCGGTCGTAATTTCGCAAGGCTCCTGGGGCAACTGACCTCGGCTTGTAAAGCGGTATTTAGTCGGGTCGCGTCAGCGAAGCAAAAGAATCCAATGCGCAGGTAGTGTCAGTCAGTCCTTGAAGCCACAAATATACGTATATATATTCGCAGGCGGTTCGTGCGTTTTTTTTTTCTTTCCTTTTTTTTCATCTTGCATACTGTGAAACCAGTTCCGCCCTGCAAAAGCCAAATGGCACGTGCTTAGCACGCTGTTTGCGAGATAGCGCGTGCTATTCGTCGGGCCGCCTTGGTCCTTTGAAATTCTCGCATATATATTCCGGCCTTATCGCGGCTGCGGCGGATCCAGCAGTCCGGCGTGCGACGACCTAAGCGTGTAACGCGACTCGTGTTTTGAAAGAGAGAAAGGGAGATTGTAAATGTTAAAAGCGAGTACGTAGACCTTGTCCTCATGCCCACATCCTCTGAAAAAGAAAAGATGTTACCTGCATGCCTCACGTCGTCGAGAGAAATGCCATCACGTTATAAGGCGATGGCACGCAGACAAGTTGGGGGAGGTGTTTGTATAATATGAACAACTTAGGAAGCTCTTCACCAGCCGTATAGAGCAGAGCAGAGAGATAGAGAAGCGAGGAAAGACAGGAAGGCAAACCAAGCACTTGCTCGGTTGGCAACCCTGGCGAAGAGTGCTGTTAAGTGTGAACGCAGGCATAAAATGCTAAAGCACTAGAACGGGTGAGTAATTCACAAATGTTCGTAAAGGAGAAGGTATTTCGGAGCGATACAGGTGTTTTCGTGACCTAAGATATAGATAAAGACAGAGAGATAAAATTACATGTCTCCAAATTGTTACCCTGCATGTGGAAAGGGTCAAGGACGTGGTACGAAAGACAAGATGAAAGAAAGACAATTAAGGTGGTCAGGCTGCCTATGCACGCAGTAACTGTGTTATCGTCACGCGCCTGTGACGATGATGAAAGTAGAATCCATACCGGTCAAGAACGAACCCCACATTGGGTGAACCGGTGTCCTACAAGACAAGTCGCACTGTAAAAGGGTAGCGTCGAGCAAACCACTGCGGTGGTCTATATGGCACTTGAGCGCTGAGCGGAAGGTCGGGGGATCGAATCCCAGCCGCGGCGGCCGCTATCTATAGATGGAGGCGAAATGCCGTAGCGGTCCGCATACTGTGCGATGTCGGTGCGCGTTAGGGAAGCCCGGGCGGTAGAAATTTTGCGGAACCCTGACGGCGTCTCTCATGATGATGCCGTACGATTTTGGGGCGTAAAACCCCGGAAAAAATTATTTATGATAGTGGAGAGTACAGTCGCCGATAAAGAGTGAACACCAATCAGAGACGAAACGTATCAGATATTTATACATGCATCATAGCACACTCCAGCGTTACTGCTAATGTTCGTGGAACATGCATACAGAGTCGTGAACACAAACTTTGCTGAACAATCGATAACAATGGCGAAGCTCATGCAAGTTCGAGCGAGGCCTGCGCCGAAGGATAACAGACGTATATCACGCAGTTTAAAAGACGGTCACCATGAAAGAAACCAAATTAAGTGCGTGTGTCAGTATGTGTTGGTGCGCTAGGCTTGGGATTGATTTGGATGAGGCTATTCGGCTCTTTAATGCGTCCCTGAGGGTTCTTTACTTACTTTCTCGTTTTTGCATATTGCTAGCATTAATACCCGTCGGAGAAGCGAAATCGCGACCTGGCACTCCAGCACAGGACACCGTAGCTACACCACGTAGTAGCCAGTGTGACTTGGAACCTCTCACAGTTCTCCACCATTGGCCCTACATCGGCACTGCCGACATTGGTACACTAACCGGGCAATTCACATTCCTCCAACCGTGGTCCAGCATTGACATCGACTCCATTGTCCGCATGGCCGTGCGTATATTGGCCCAACAATGGTCTTGTTACCAGGATCATTGGGAGAACGTGTATTAGTCTAGCATTGGGACAACTCCGGACAACGCGCACTGTTCCGACATCGCTGCAACTTGGGACGGTAACACTAATTGTCGAGGTTTTTGTGTTCCGAAATGACGATTTGATTATGAGGCATGTCGTGTGTAGTGGATAGCACAGCAAATTTCGACCACCTGTGGTTCTTAGGCGTGCAAGGATATCGCACAGTACACGGACCTCTAAGCTCCATCGAAAACGTTAGTGCAATCTCAGACACTGAACACTGGGCCAACATTGGTCCGCCGTTCGCTCAACATCGGCTTCTCTCACAGTGCATTTTCTACTTACACCGCGGCAGGATCGTGAGGACCGGTTTAAATTCCCGTGCTTCGGCGCACGACATTTCTGCCGTCAATGCTCAAGAGCACGCTCTCAGTCTTTTTTTGCCTTTTTTTTTTGCTGGCACGATAAAACGGGTCAGCCAGCGTTTCATCGGCGATCATGTACGTGCACGCGCTCACTATAACGCATTATCATCATCCGTCAATTGTTTCTTCCCGTGATAGAGATCGTATCTCCCGACCCAGTTCTCTGGCCGCACGCTCGCCTGCCTCGCGCGGCATAGTCAAAAACAAGGCGCTAAAGAAAACGCGCCGATACCTGTCCCAGCGTCCCGCTTCTTACCCCGTATACGTGATAGCTACACTGGTATTATATTATCATCTCCATCGCGTCTTTATTGAGAGCAAACGACCTCCCGTGGCTTTTTTTGCTCGTCCTGCACTGTATCGCTTGTAGCATACCTCGTGCGAGCTGTAGCTTGTGGGCCCCTTCCGTACGCCGATGGGTGATGTGCCGCGTTTTCTCGAACTTAACCCCTCCTCCTGTTTACGTACGTAGACGCGATCGAAGATCGACAGAGTCGGAATAGTATATTCAGAGTGAATATGCAAACGCGACGTGTTAGTGGGCGTCCTAGAGGAAGTAAGCGAAAGGTTATAGAGGACAGAAAGCAGTGAGAAGGCACGCTAACCGTTGGTCTTATAAGGGCAACAGAATGAATTCCAATAGACGGCAGGAGTGCCAAAGTGGCAGTAGAAAGTCAGGAAACCAGATGAGATCGACAAGTTGGCGCGTTTGACGTGGCCTGCGATTAGCACATCACCAGATTGACTAACAGTTCTACTGGCGGCGCTTTTGCCCTTGAATGGGCCTAGACACGCCAACGGCAGCGATCCAGCGCTACCCGGCTATGCGGCGGCTGAGTATCTGTGGCGCTGCGCTGTTAAGAGCGAGAAAGGGCTGGGGTTCGATTCCTCTTTATAATAAAAGCCTCGTTTCGATGGGGACGAAACAGATAAATTTAGGAGCCTTTCTCCTATCGGAAAAAATGGGGCATTCGAAGCTTGGCTTAACGCTATAGCGTGAAAGAGCTAGTGTCGCAGAAAGTGCTGCGTCGGCGTCCTCGGCGAAAAAAAAAATCGTGAGCGCCACCTATATAAAGGGCGTTGGCCTACGTATGTCACTTGCATAAACATTGTGCAGATGGCGCTCGCATCGTTGGCAGTTCTGCGTGGGCATATATTACAAAGGTGTTGATTACAGTGAATGTTCTCCGTGCGCTTTAACACGACAGCGTTGAGATGTGAACGGGGGTCCGATAACGCTATCGCGTCCCACTCTTAAAGGCGAACCTTGAGTGTCCTCCCATTCTTCCTTTCAAGTTCACGTTCTTACGTCCAGCGAAGGAGGAGCGGAGCGAGTCAAGTTGTGCCCGAGTAAACGCGGTGTTAGGCCGGCCTGCTCGCCCAGCACAGAGAGAACAGGAGCAGCAGTAACGGCAGAGAGAGTTCACCCGATCAAGGCAGACAAGCAGAGCGAGATTGGATCGCAGCGGGGGAGACCAGTAAGTGTCTCAGGGCGCCGCGTGTGCCTTACTGTATCACAAACCACGCATGCAAACTAGGTGTCCCCGTTTCTTCGCTAGACTGGCCTTGCCGGCTTCTCTCCGCCATTTTTGTTTTTATCCCTTGTGCAGACGCTGTCTTTCTCTTCTAACGTATGCGCCGACGTACACCTGTAGTGGCTAGTTAAGGATGGTCGGCGTTAATGACTTCCTGTTGCCGAGCCACTGGCGAAACTTGAACGTGCTGACGAACTTTGCAGGAGATTCTGGTGTCAGTGCGCAGCCAAAGGAAACGTTTTTCAATTTTTCAGTTTTCAGTTTTATTTTCCCATCTTACAGTACAGATAGAGGGGATGTAGGTAAAAGCTGCCGCAAGGGGATTGTATAACCGCGAAAAAGGAAGTTGGCAGGCACATGTCAGACTGGTTACGTCGTACGCATGCACCCCCTACCTGTAGCACCACAAGGCTGCTACGTGTCGCGGCGCACCTCACTGGGCGTACGTTCGGTCGTTCGCACTTAAGAGCCTCCACGTACCAGCGGTATAGCGTGCTTACGTGGCAAGTTGGAGGGCGCTGGTTCGAATGCTAACTAAACCGCGAAATTTCCTTTTGAAAAGCCGTAAATGGACTTCGTCTGCTGGAACCCCTTGTAGAAATTGCACATAGAGCGGAGCTCTTTTCCAACGTTGCGTCATCAGTGACGTCACCGATCACGTCGTGTGATGACCTTCACACGTCATCATTTCGTCACAGTGACGTCCCGATCAATCAAGCGCAGCTGTGGCCTAATGGTTAGAGCAGCATCATCAGACTGCCTACGCCCACGCACTGCAAGACAAAATCCTCTCCCGTAGTTGTCTGGTTAACCCTGTTAGCGCATCCTCCTGATATAGACGCGTTATTGGTACCGTTGAGCGAACGCTGTCTTAACACTAGCCGCCATCGCTAAACATTCTTGGCTGTATGCCGACAGATACGGTATGGGCCAGCGCACCACCGGTCACTGTTCACCGTTAAATGATTGCGAGTAGGGAAGGGAGAGATCCCCCTCGCATGTAAAAGAGTGCTTCGATTAAGGAAATGTGGAGAGAACCTTCTTATTGCATTATTTTTTCGTTTTAGTCGTACGAGATCGATCGGGATTAAGATAACATGACCCACTTCCGCGCTGATTATAATACTGAAGACTCTCTTCAAGAAAGATGGCCGCTGAGGCAGACAAACGGGTCAGTGGGCGTGATCGACCGGTGTATGGCCCGATGGCTCAATTAACACGTTAGCCCGTGCGTGCTCGGAGCTATTCCTTCGGTCGCGCAGCACCTACATTACCTTACCTGGCGTTCACGGGACCAAGCAAGTGCGCTGTCGTCCGTTTAGTATTGCGAGTTCTAGCTGTAACTTGAAGCGCCGAAAGAGGAGAAATTGCGTCGAGATTCCTCAGGGGAACCACCGTAGTGTACAAATCAATTTGTGAAACGGGACGGTGTCACGGTACTGCTCCCGTATTATTACGTTTTTCATGTGGAATCGTTACTTGGCTCATGAGTCGGAAAACCCACGGCGTGAGCAGTACGATGTGAATACGAACGTAACCAAGACTCGTGTGACCGAGTGATGACGTCACCACACGACGCCACGATTAAGTCACAATGACGTTTCGACGTTATATGACGCAGTGACGCCACGATGACGACTGCGCAAGACGTCATTCTTACGTCTTAGCATGACGTCACCGGTACTGCTGACGCTTAACGAACGAGAAAATGTTCCGTTTTGCATCAAATTTCTCAGAGATGGTCCTGCGAAGGATATTATATATATATATATATATATATATATATATATATATATATATATATATATATATATATATATATATATTCCTGATGAAGGCCGGTCTCCGGCTGAAACGTTAAATAAACGCTTTCCCCATTTTTGTTGCCAATTCCGAGGGTCTACTAATCATTCCTGTCTTCACGCCTTCGGCTTATTCACCACCATGACTGCTATATATATATATATATATATATATATATATATATATATATATATATATATATATATATATATATATATATATATATTGTAGTGGAGCAGACCGGCAGCAGGTCTGACTCATCGCGAAGAAGACGACGTTGACGTTGGTGTTGTTCTGAGCTCAGCTAGTTCTAATATAGTGAGCGTATCCTGTCAACGTTTTGTCTTTGATTACACCTCGTTACATTTGGTGGTCAGGTGCTGGGTAGACCCCTTGAGCGTCCTGGAGCTCCGCAGCCGCACGCTACCTTCGGGATCCGCAATGAATGAGGACGCCGGTCCCTCGCAAGCTGCCCCTGCGCCAGCCGCCCCCATCCCCACATCTGTGATGTGCTCTGGCGTGCTCCGTCAACGTCGTCTTCTTCGCGATGAGTCAGACCTGCTGCCGGTCTGCTCCACTACAATATATATATATATATATATATATATATATAAGGGATTTCTCGGTCTGGAACAGAATCGCCAGTACATTGATGTCAAAATATCGCCATCGTTGGGCTTTAAACGCAGTTGCGAACAGGTGCAGGCTGCTGTCGCCCTTTGCGAGATTGCTTTGCGAGGTTGTCAACGCACTGAGACGCACGTGTTTTATGCGAACCACGTGCTTCTACCCGGCCGCGTGTTGAAACACCCGAGCTTCCGCGAAGCAATTAAGCGCCTAACGCTCTTCTAGCTTCCCCGCTCGTACTTGTCGTGTAGTAGTACGCACTATATAAAAGCAAGCGAAGGCTGTCGTGATTGCTCTTCGCGCTCGCGATGCCGCGCGCGACGTTCCGGAACCTGCGCGGGCGGCCAGCGAACCTGCAGCCGCCCGCCTCTCTCTCGATTTAGAAGCGCAGAGAAAGCCGGCGACGAAGGACCTGTCTTCGCCTGGCGCCTTTGGAAGCTATAGCGCGTGCCGACGTGAGCACTTTTTCACTATATAGGAACCGCGCGGTGGTGGCGTGGACTGCTTGCTGCCGTTGTCGTTCGTCGCGCCGTCACTATGCGAACGCTTGCGGGACCAGTCACTTCGTCGCCGGGCCTGAACGTTGGCGGAAGGCTGGCTCCTGTTTGTCTACAGTTTATCTATACGTATGCCTTCTCGGTGCGTTCGAGGCATTTCGGCCGCTAAACGTCCTACAAACGTTGTCGGAATGGATGGGTTCCCCTTTCGACTGTTTCTGCGTGCATTATGCGTTCCTGCATGCTGCGCTTCGGAAGTCTGTTGGAAGCGTTTAACGTCGCACGAACGCTGGAAGGAAAGCTGGCTCCCTTCGTTAACGGTTTTGCGGTGGGACGATTTTCCTTTTTTTTTTTTTTTTTTTACAGCCTTCGCACCATTTCGAGCGCTGACAATCCTAAAAAGGTTGCCGGAGTAATGCGTGCAATGCCTATGCTATCCCCGCATTCGGAAGATTTCGAGCGCGAGATCGTTGGCTGCAAGCTATTCTGGAACTTCTGGTGTCTGAAAGCTGTATGTAAAAGAAAATACTTCTACGACACTTTCACCGCATAAGTTTTGGGGCACTTAACAGGAGGAAAGTTGATTCTCACTACGCGTTTACTTACGGAACAGTCGTCCACCGACGCTAATCCCGGCAGTTCGTCGTTCTTCGCTTACACCTTCACGCTCATACATATACTGTCCCATTATTAATTCATTAAGTTCCGCATGTCACGCGAGCAGAACGCGTTGCAGCTTTAACTAACGCTGGCCGAGAGATGTTGGCGCTCGTACACGCGTCCTCTCGCTACTCGCCTTACACATACGACTCACGTGACACGAATTCCTTACTTAATTTTACGCAGTGTCGTTCTACTATACCGTAGCTCGATCTGTTTATCCAGTTCCAGCGCTTCAGTTTCGCCGGCTACACCGCTCTGGGAAGAGGGGAAAAAAATCAACTCATTTCGGGTGTATATTCTACAATTTGCGCTAATTAACGCTGGCGAAACGACTAATTTACGGTTGAGTGTCATGCACGCTTTCGTCTCTGGAAGTTATGCTCATAATCTCCTCTTTATTATTATTTCGTTTCATTGGACTGTCTCTCTCCTTCCTATATACACTGCGTCGTTTCTTGTTCTTGTTTTTTTTTTAATTACCGCCTTCGCATGACATCCAACTGTGGTACTAATGTTCCTTTCTAATAGCGCTTGCGAAGCGCCTTAATGGAAACTGAAATTAAGAACACTGGGTGCGCGCGAAGCAGCGCGATCTTTGTCTTTCAACGACCATTAAGCCGTATTTCGAACGTTGCGCGCCTCGCCGGCAAGGTAATTGCTTATACGGGACGATTTAATTGACCCTCGAATAATCTCAAGCGTGCGCGGCATTGTTCGCGTACACTTCGCTCTTGTCACAGTCCTGCCTCAAACCAGGAAAAAAGAAAATAAAACTAAACCGGCTCATTCATGCAAAATACTGCTTATATACGGCCCTTATTTATATTACGATACGTCGCCAAAGAATGTAATGCCACATCTCCTTTTCTTTACGCGGCCCCTTAGTCAAAAACTTCGCTAATTAAAGTCCTATCTAAGCATCTATTTAAAAGGCCGCGTATAAGCGGCATGTTAATTTAAATTACGATACGCCGGGAAAAAAAGTGCTTCTCCTCATTTTCAAAGAGATGTCATATTCAAGAACGCGCTGATTAAAGCCGTATACCCGATAATTTCTGAAGATTGCCGCTCACAGTATGCGGCTCTTCATTTTAATTACGACACATCGCCGAAGGATATATGTCCCTTGGTCCCCCCTTCTAACGCAGCCCTTCTGCGGATACTCGGTGTAAATAGCCATATTTGCTCATTTTTGCAAATTGTTTACATTACGCATGGCCGCACGTTAATGTCAATTAAAATATGTCGGCAGTAAAATGCAGCCTCCTCTCTCCCTGTTCACGCTAATTAAAGCGACACTCGCTAATTTTCTGAATAACTGCCGCTTATATGCGGCTCTTAGTGTAAATTGCGACGCTTCACCGTGTACTAACAGGCCCCGCATTACGCCGCTCATATAGCCCGCTTATAATTTCCACATTCACGCTGTTCATTCTAGGAAGAAGAGCGTCTTTATTGTCCGAACGGAACATTTATTACCGAGTATACTTCATTGAGCTAACAGACGTTCTCGGAATGCGGGACATAACACAGCCTCTGTATCTCACGCAACAAAAGCACTAGACACAGTCGTCTCACTATAGTTCTCACTGAAATATTTTAGTTTGCCGAGTTTCCCGAATTCGTCTTATGTTCTGCGTTCATGGCGCATTGCGTACTTAAGTTTCTTCTTAATCCTACACATCGCGTTGGAGGTAGCCGCAATATATTGCTTGCCGCCAGGCAAGCCTACATGCGTTGATGTGTAACGACCCCCCCTCTCTCTCTCTCTCGGCCCTTTTTCTGTTGTTGTTGTTGTTATGTGGGGTTTAACGTCCCAAAACCAACGTCCCAAAACCTTTTTCTGTCGCTTTGTATATCTCTTTATTTCTCTCTTTCATCTCCCGCAGTGTTTTGCGACTGCGTACGTCCTAGCGGTACTTTTCTCGGGTTCGTTAAGGTAATTATAATGTCGCTACGTTGAACACACCAAGGAAACGCAGCGCACGGTATATGATGATGATGATGATGATACACATACACAAATGGGACAGGCGTGCATAATGGATGCCCCCCTCGACCTGAGTGAGGGTGTAACAGCTGAGCTGCAAAACAATGAAACGAACTACTCTGTCCCGAACGTTTTCGTGGCCCCCACGCGGAGAGCATCCGCAAGTGTTAAGAGCCACGGCTGCCCAAAGGAACCGCGATATGAAAATGCGGGGATATATACATATATATACACACACACACACACATTGGTTGCACAAGGAAGCATTTATGAAGGCGACCGACTTCAAGTAAAAAAAAAAAAAAAACAACGCCCCCCTTCCCTCCAAGAAAAAGAACAAGAGCACCGCCACAAAGCGTCAGCGGCCGAACGCCTGGTCAAGATTCGATCGCCGTATACAAGGACAAGCATCGCCTCCGGCGGGTCCTCGATCATCGTTTAATGTCGCCGAGGCATTTTACGCGATATGTATCGACTGGTCTTACATGCAGCCTCTAATGGCTAGGGTTGCGCTTTCGGCGGGGGGACAAGATGTCGGAGATTATTCATAAGACCCGCGGCCATCGACCGTCGCCGATCCTGTTCTGCGCGATTTATTATTTTTTTGTTTATTTTCCTTGCGTGTCTATCTGCCAGTTTCCTTACTTCGTTTATATATGTTTATCGATTAGTATATCCATCACATTCTACACTCCCGAGGGAGTGCTCTTTGCTTGTCTATCTGCCAGATTCTTTACTTTGTATGTTTATCGAAAAACCTATCCATCACGATTTATACTGCTTGGAAATGTTCCATGTAGACGCCGTTGCTTTCCTTGATATTCCTTACCATGCACGGCGTGCTTGATTGGTCAATCGATCGATTTGATTGATTTACTATAGTTGTTGAATCATCGGTCATGTGTTAACGCGATTGCGTTAAGGAACTCGTGTGGCAGAAAAAAATCCAGTGTCGGCGTCGCAGTAGTCGTCCACGGCGGACGTAATCATCTCAGGCTACGGCAGTGTTTCCAGAAGCACTTGACGACGCAAGCCCTCTACCATGGCACAGGCGGTTCAGGGAAAAGAAATCAATTTATCGAAGTAAAATCCGTATAAAAAAATAGTAAACTAGGACTCACCTAGCACATACATGCACGATAGCTCGGACTGTAATTTGAAAGCGCGAGAAAATGTGATTATGTTGCGAGGAGTCAATGCGAATGGGGCCCAATGATGCTAAATAGCGTTCCACTCTTAAAGTACGTCCCCGACTTTTTTACGAACTGGAGATTCACGTTATGATGGACGCTTCCCTTCCACCTGCGATTGCGTTCCCACGTGTGACGTTCTCAGTGATTGATTCCTCGCATTTCTCGGTGACTGACTGATTCATTGATTGATTGATTGATTGATTGATTGATTGATCAACGCGGTGCGTTACTTTCCTGAGGAATGAACTGTCATATAGCACCGTATCATTGACCTGCACGGTTCGTTTTTTCTGCGACATCATTCATTCATTCATTCATTCATTAACTTATTTATTCGTCGACCGATAGACTGTCGTGTGTTCTGCATTCTTGAGAGCCGGCCCAACTTCTTCCTAAAATGTTTTCTTGCCCTTCTCCCGAAGCCTACCGCCTGAGAGCAACGCAGAAATTTCGACATGCAGGGATTCCAGCCGCCGACAAGGTTGCGGCGCTCATCAGATGCCCAACGTTCCACACATCAATCATTGGCGTGGTCGCAGGCGAGCTAGGAGAGGGGGAGGGGAGGTGTCGCACGCTTTGCCGGTGGAACCCCGTGAACCGAGAAGACGAGAGAGCGCGCCAGGAACGTCACTTCCACTTGCGGAAGCTGTCATTTTTTTCCCCTGCTGAGGCGACGGTGGTGCGAGCACCGTCTCTAATTGTAATTGTATGCTTGCACGCAGCGACGTTAATTTACATCACCACCCACGCCCGTGCGACGCTCCGTTAACGCCGTCCGCGGTTCGCAATTTGCCTGAATAACTAAGTATAACACGCTCATTCAAGTACATAGTAGGCCTAGGCGCTGGAACGTTGAGCCTAAGTGACGAAGCAAACACCCCCCCGGGCATGTCGTCAGAGTATACTTACTTCGTTAACTCCTTAACAGATGAGCCCGGCGCTCAGTGCATTAGCGATGCTCCCGCGCTCTGTACGTTACTTGAAGCGCGAGCGCGTATAGGTAACGAGATTTCGCGCAGTCCCGGAAGATGGCGCTCCCCGCGCCGAAGGCCCAATGGGATTTCTCGGCTGTAACCCGGCAAGCAACAACTAAGTTATGCGAGATGAAAGGATGGTGTGTGGGTGTGGGCGTGTGTGTGGTGAGGGGGTAAATTAAACAAAATTAATTAGGCAAGTGCGGAGGAGTGCGGTACGCCAAGCGTTCACTTCGCTTAGGTTGGGACGCCGCCGTCGGCGTCATGCTCTTCCAAGGGTCGCCCTCCTAATTGCAAATCCAATTTGACGCCCACGCGTGTATACGGCTGGCTGACGAGGCGCACAATTTCGGCATATACTTCTTAGAAGTGTGCATTATTTGCTGGCGTATTACGTAATACTGCTAGCGCACGCGTCTGTACGCGTGTGCATGTACTACGTAGTCGTGTACAAAAGTGCATGGGCGCACGCTGTGTACTTCGCTAACGAGCACTAAACATTAAGCGACGCGCCTAAGCTCCGCGCGCATGCCACTGTGTTCGTTCATGAAGGAGAAAGAAGCATAGAGTGCGTAATCAAATTATAGGAGGGAAAACATTGCGCAACGTTACGGTAACCAAAAAAAAAAAAAAACATTGGCCGCGTATCTGCGTGCTTCGCTGCAGATGTCGTCGAAAGACGATAGTCTTCTGCCGGCCGTACTACGCTTGAGTGAGATATGGACGCAATATGGCAGCGCCGTCGGGAAACATGAGCTTGTGCAGAATCCCTGGGCAACTGCCTGGTGGCAGCACCAAATCGTCGGCAGAGGCCTTTTTCTTTCGTGCATAGCGTCGCATTTTTAGCGCAGCCTAACAAACACTAGAGTCTTTAGGATTACGCATACGTGTATTTTCTAGTAAAGGAACACAGGTGTCACCTGCGTACGCATTGATCTTGCGCCTCAGATGTGCGTAATATTTGCTTTTTGATCGACAATGTTCAATAGTATGATCGCAGCTACCAGTTCCAAGATGGCTGGACGTTAGGCAAGTGTTTGAACTTTGGCCGGGTGGCTGAATCGTGCGACAGACAGACAAACAGAAAGACAGACTGAAATTCCTGCGTTCAAGTATCCCAAGAAAGACTATCGTCCTTAAAATTCTTTTTTCTTTCGGCAAAGAATTTTCGTGGAGGGAACTGTCGCGGGGTGCGACGACAAGTGAGGCACATTGGTATACTGCGCTCAGGGAATGAAGCGCGACATCAAAACATCAAATACAACAGCTGATACGTCTAATTGCTTGATATAAGTAGACCGTACATCGCTTCTGATATGGTCAACAAACACTAAACGTCATGCAGATCAGCTCTCTGATGTGCGCGTTTCAACCCACTTGGGTTTCTCTGACGCTCGCTAACCAAGCACGGCGCACAGCCATTGATAATTTTCGCCGCAATCAAAAATGCGACCCCCGCTAACGGGAGCGAACAGACGCCCTACAAGTGAGCAAGCGGCTATCATAAGCAGTTTAGCTTATATGTGATAGCTTAGGAAGTGGTGAGCACAAAGACCAAACGGGATTATGTGCCCGTCTCTTGAAAGGCAACCTGTGTGCATAACCTGCCTTCGCTTTGTCTTCGCGGGCAGTTGTACGCAAGGCTATTACTAAACTAGCCTAATAATTAATTCTAACAATTAATGACAGCCCTGGTTTCTCGTCGATCTTTTGTCGAGAAACCAGGGCTGTTTGTTTGCCGTGTGCCACATAGATGACAAAATAAAAAAAAAAAGAAGAACAGAGAATAAATGAAGAAAGAAAAACGGCCGCTAATAAGCTGTTCGTATAGAATTAATCACCCGCATGCTATTTTACCCTATGCCACGTGTATTTATTTGTTAAAGCTTTTCTCTCTGCCTCGTACAATTATTGACTGGAACAAGCTTGATTCCGGTGTACTTGTTGATTGCGAGTCAGCTGAAGTTTTGCAGCGTCGTTTGGAATTGATTTCAGCGTAATATTGTATATGATCTGTGCTTTCGCACCCCTGTAACAACCCGCTAGGGCTTACAGTATTGTAAATAAAAATGAAATAAGAATAAAAGAACAACAAGGGATACGTCGTGTAGCAAGTGCGAAGTATAATGGACACGCGGCAGATGGAAAAACGTGTAGTGTACACACGCTTCAGAGTCGGCGCCATGGGAGCAACGTCCACCGATTCCGGTTTCTTTCTGTACATTTGTAAGTACGCGTAATTGCAGAACACGCACGCACTCAGAGGGTGAAGTTGGAACGGAAAACGAACGCGTACCGAGCGCGGTATTACAAGGCGTGGGACGTCGCTTTAATTGGGAGTGTAGGAGGGAGGAGCTGCTGTTGCAGGAACGAGAAGTGACGTAAAAGGAAAAACGATATGGTGTCCGTAGTTTGTTTCAGTCTAGGTTCAGCGTGTTGTGCTAGTAGGTGCGGTGGGCGGTGGGGGTGGAGCATGTATATGGCAAGGCTCTTAATACGTTTATAACAATTGAACTTGTAGCAGCAGCTGCTGCTGTTATTTTATTTCTGGCGAGAGCCAGACGGTTTTTCACACACACAGAGCCGGAACCAGCGCCCACTCCCTTCGTTTATCAAGCTTTCTATTCTCGCCGTACACCTGCAACAACCTCACAACTCTTCCATTTTTTTCCCCTGTAGTTAGTGAACACTCGAAAAGACACAGGCAAGAGCTTGTTTGTCTTTTTGAAAGCACGGAGGTAAAAAAAAAAAAGACAGGCGGTGTCACGTGATTCCGCTAGCTTTGGCAAGCCCAGTGCGCCCGTATATTTGTATATTGTATTTCGCTTTTTATTTTATTGTATTGCTATTATTTCATTTTGTATTTCAACTGTTCTGGCATGGTGTTGTTTGTTCTGCCTTGTATATGATTATTATTACCACCTGCTAATCTTCTGCCAATTGCTTTTAGTTCACTTTTGTTGTAGTTATTAATTCCCGTTTTCAGTATTTATACTCTGGGACCCTCATCTGTACATACAAGTATTATGTAATTGATGCTTATATAAATAAACTGAAACTGCTTGAAACTGCTTGCGTGACACCCCATTGCGCGGTGCCTGTCTGGTAGGATTAGTCCCCACATAGTTGACAGAGTGCTCGACGTTGTTTTGGGCGCGGTAACCTTTAGTGGCTTTCATGCATTATATTCAACCGCTTGCCTACCACGTGACCGGGGCCCATTCCCCATGATCCTCTCCTTTTAAATTATTTTATCACTAGGCTTCAAGATTGTAGCGTAACGCCTCCTCCGAGATTTTCTTTTTTTCATTGCTTTTGTTCCTGCATGGTGACCCTCACTATTCAATTTATATACCACCCTTGCCGCGTTTCACGCGCCAGTGACCGCGCAAGAAACAAAGCAAAACAATGTCCTCCTCCTGTCGCGGCTGCCCCTCGCGGGGCGATGCAACAACACCGCGAGGAGGAGCATCTGCGAACCACATGTAAGCGCGTTCAACTACTCCGTCATCATTAACGTCACGCACGATGAACGTTACGCGGAGAGGGGTCGCACCGACGCGCCGCGTGGCGGTCACAAATAAAAAGAAAACGGTTGGCAAACGGCAGATGCGAGAACACCGGGGGGCGCATACGCAGCAGGACACCGCCACTGGGATTTAGAAATTAATTTATTTCATTTATGCCATACCCGCAGCGCCTCATGACATTGCAGTGTGGCGTTTTAACGGTGGAGACAGAGAGAGAGGGCGAGAGAGAGAGAGAGATGAAGAGGAAAGGCAGGGCGGTTAACCAGATATTAGTCTCCGGTTTGCTACCCTACACTGGGGATAGAAAGGTGACAGATGGTCTAGAAAATGACACACACACACACACACACACACACACACACACACACACACACACACACGAAATCTTTAGCTTGCCAGCCTGTCTTCTGGCCGCACGCTCAATCTGAAATTTCTTTTTACCTATACAACTCTATACGATTCCCCTTAGCTAGCTAGTTCGCGCACCCGCTAGGCGTACACCCATTAGTCGTCACCATGAGGTGAATACGCGTTATGGTACTGGTGCACTTAACTACAGTTTATCTTATCCAACCTGTAGAAGTGCGGAACGCTTTACCCTGTCATATAAGGTCTTTTATCATTTGCCGAACTAACCACTGATATTCATGCCCGGTGCATCTTGTTTTCTTTCATTTTTTTAGTATTGATTATTTATATAATATTTTCTCAACTAAAGCGAGGGGTCCGTGAGGCTGCGGTAGTTTGAAATAAGTAAATTCAACACTACCCGACGCCAGCTGGCCTTGATGAGATTGTGATCATTTCGCTTTAAATGATCAGCTATAGCCAAACAGTCATAATTCGAAATGCCAACTCTAGCAATCATCGCATGACACAGCCGTCACTAGCCAACACTGGCTGGCCTACGTGGTATGGTTGCTTCTTGCTCCGACAGTGCAGTCCTTCTATATATATATAATCCCCTATGCTTCCCTAAGCGTCATTGTTTGTTGGTTTATTAAGTTGTGTCTCAGCAATAAACGAGCTAACCCCTTCCCCTTGTTTATATTATATATAACAGCAACACGGCACTATCATACTTCATACTTGGGTATCAGCTGTTGTGAGCCCTTCGATTCCTCAGTAGATGGTCCCTTTTAAGCTCGTCCACTCTGCAATATGCGCGTCTGTTCTGTGAGTTTTATTTATGCGTTCTTACGGATTACGACGGAAATATCGTACTTGTGAGAGTCGTCATGCATCAAGCCAAGCACTTTTATCTCTGTGTCTTATGCAGTTCGGTCATTATCTCGCTGAGCCAAAGCTCACGGATTCGATTACCAGCCTCCAACTCTCTGCTGTTGCAGTGAGATGCTTAAGTCGATCAGAATGCGCTAATTGAACGTTCATTGTCTGCACAAGCTTGTCTGTTTGCTGAGAAGAAAGGTCGCCACATACCCCTCGATGCAATAAGTGCAGCCAGCGACAGCTTTATGCTCCACTGCACGGAACTAGCTAGTACATGGAGTACGAGGCGGCCGAGGCGGTGAAGAGGAGGGAATAGTGACAGAAAGTGGCGGAGGTTTAGCATTTCACAAGGAAACAGGTATGTTCGGGTCTCTGTTCTTTTATTTTTTTCCCCTAACCATTACAAAAATAAAGACCCGACGCAGCAAAAGAGAAAGCCCGCCAATGCATAGAGACATTCCGCCGCATTGCAAAAACGAATTACATGAAAAAAAAAAACAAACTTCGAAAGCAAGTGGGATAGGAGGTCTGTAATGCCAACACTGCGGTGGCTAGAGGGTGCCGAAGCCTCGGAGGAGCGGCAAACGCACCACACCATCAACCCCTCCGACCCCCTCCACTCCCTTCTCTGCCCCACTGGCTTTCACATATCTACAAAAAAAAAAAAAAAAAAAAAAAAGGAGAGAGACCCAAAAAACTCGGGTGTGTGTGATGTGCGGCGCGCCAGCGAAAGTGAAGGAAGAAAGGAAACAAAAGGACAAAAGGGAAAAAGACACGCGTCTGCACCGAATTTATCGTCCTAAGTGGCCAATGACCCCGTTTACCAGCAGACGCGCGCGCGCACAGGGACCCACTTAGACACCATCCGGGTTAATTTGTCGCGATTATACCGGAGGTTGTCTAGGCTAGGTCGCACGCGGCAAGAAGAGACTGCGAGGGAGAAAGGAGAAAGAAGCCAGGGAGTGGTGGTGGGTGGTGGTGTTACGGCGGCTGAAAAAGCAAAACACACAGGAGACGAAGCGAGAGGGGGGTGCAGTGCAAGTTTTCGCCACTCGCGCTTGCATTGCACTGCTCGCTGGAGAAAGAACGAAGAAAAACCACCGCCAATGTTACGCGGAGAGTGCGAGAGATGCGTGTGCTGTTTTGTTCCGTTTGGTTCAATTTCACTCTCCCACGATCCGCGCGGCGAAAACACGTCGCTATTATAGCTTGCCGGGCGTTCTTTTTTTTTTTTTGAATGTGAATGTAAACGAGCAAGTTCAGACGCGTGCTACACGCCACCAGGGTTCAAGGACGAATAAGCAGCAGCTTGACCTTCAAAGCGAATGCGATACGGAGTTGTGCCCGCCTGTTGTTGTGTGGTCGCTGATACCGCACTAGGAGTGGTTGACCAATTAATTATTGGAATTACTCCAATATATTAGAAGGGGTTAAAGATCTGCATTCCTCCAAATTTTCTCCAATGACGAGCGGTAGCTTTTCTATTGCGACTTCGCCGTTGTGTGCTTGCGCGTGCGGGAGCGAATGCAAGCGAAATCGCCATGCGGAGCGATTTTCGCGTTCCGCGCGAATCGCGCACAGTGTGAACGGTATGTGTCGCGCATTTATTCCCAAATACGGTGGGGATGACGGGGTTCGTCCAAGTGCTTCCGACAAAAGCAAAAGGAGCAGAAATGATCCGCAATACAGAGAAGTAGGAAAGGGAAGTTCTTAAAGAGATCCTCCGAGCCGAGATCCTCTGAGCACGGCGGAGTCAGGAGAGGCGAGAGTGACGGTGGTTAGATATAGAAGACAAATCAGCTCAAGAAGCTCCTTTGTCTCCGTCACGGCACGTGACCATCCCAACAGGGGTGAGTAGGGGGGAGGGGAGAGGACGAGGGGGAGTTGAGGCTGGCGAAAACAGCACACGAATGTTCACAAATAAAAACAATAAGACCCGATACGAGGTGAAATAAAGGAACTGAAACAGAACGCCAGCTCGCGACGGAGGGAATTCAGTAGTTCTGTGCAGCACTGCAGAAGCTGGAGGCCTCTTAGACCAATCAGAATGGCGGGCTTACTTTAACTGTATCCTTCCGCGCCCTGTAATTGGCTAGCAGCTGGCGCCTCGGCGGCAGGAGGATCTCCAGACACTGGCACTTCATCTCGCTTCGGAAGAATCTGCATTCGCTAGATGTTCGCGCAGCTTCGTGCTTTGGTGCACAGAACTAGTGAAACTGAGTATATAGGAAGTGTCACCTGAGGGGGCCAGGTATGTATACTTGCGCGCGGAATGGCGACCGGAGGAGTCGGGTTTATTTCAGTGTCGACGCGTCGGCAAGGCAGCTGTTGCGACGGCTCTTCCTGCGGCAGCCAGCTGAGTTGCCGTATAAAAAGCTGGGCCACCCGCTCGCACTGTGGCACGAGCGATGTGCGACAGACAGACAGACTAAAGGGCGGGCGACGGGACCAACACGTATAATCGTGATGGCCCGATAGAGATCTCTGGAGCTGCTAGCTGGCGCGATCCAGAACACCGTTTGCTCTCTAGCTTGCTCGCAGGTCGTTGTCGTTTCTTGATACTCGACGCTGTGTGTGTGTGTGTGTGTGTGTGTGTGTGTGTGTGTGTGTGTGTGTGTGTGTGTGTGTGTGTGTGTGTGTGTTCTGGAAAAGGAACGGAGACATGTGGCTCGCAGAGTGCGTGCCAGAGAATCTGCAACTTGCGGGAGCTAGCTCACTGTGGGTGGCAAGCTGACTCAGTGGCACACGCACCGCGGCTCCTGCGCAGAACGCTGGCCTCCGAGACTTGCGACGAACGCTGCGTTGGTCGTGCTTCTCGGACGGCGAAGCCGTCGTGAGAAGCCGATTCCTTTGGTCGTGGTCATATAAAATTAGCTTCCGCGGCTTTTGTCTTTATTTATACGTGTCAGATCTATGGGAGGGGGGGGAGGAGTGCCTCCCCCTGCCCTATTTTTTTTGCCTGCGCCATTTGCCTCCCCCCCCCCCCGCACCCCTTTTCTTCTTCGAATATCGCGAAAATCTAACCTAACGCAGGCTATGAAACATCTCCGTGCACCCCAGCTCCTCCCTAGGAACTCACTTGTTGAGGGAGCCCCCCCCCCCCCCCCCAACCTATAGTACAAAAAAAAATATCGTGGCGTTGCCCCGTACGACGTCATCACAATGGCGGGGAATTCCGGAGTAAGTTGATCACCCGCCGGGAGTCGAACCACGGCGGGTGTTCAGTCGTCAGTGAATTGCGATACTATGAATACGCCGTATTCATGCTCTGGATTTTTGTTGCTCGGTAGTCGGGAGTTACGGAAAAGCGGCACGTTTTTTCGCTTCCATGTCGTTTCCATCTTTTCGCTAGTTTATCAACGCAGTGCAAGAAAGCCACGTAACGTAAACAGGCCAGAATGGCAAATAAAACAGATGAAAAAAAAAGGGGAGCTATCACTCGCAAATTCCTTACACCTACAATTTCTTGTTGCGCCGACGTCCACCAGGAAGCACACGCGACAGTGACGGGCGTGTTGTCGTTGTCTAGAGTGCCTCACGCGACGCGGAATCGCCGCGCACGCGCTATACGCGGGTTCATACGGTACACACTAACGCGTTCGACTCGGGCGCGCGCGCCGGCACGGAGTACAGATTGGACCAAGGCCGCAGAGGCCCGCTGTTGCGCGTCGCACGAGCAGCGAGATGGAGCGAGATAAATAAAAAAAAAATGGAGTAAAAGGAGAGTGAGGAGGAAAGAGGCAGCGCTCGCGTTCCGCGCATTCCAGGACCGCGTGAGGGCAACAACACAGGCGCAAGCACGTAGCCCGTGCGGGCGGCTATGAAGGGGGAAGCGAGATGGGAAGAAAGCACGCGCTCGTGTTATCGCCTGCCGCAGTTGACTCCGATTGATTTATGGGATTTCACGTCCCTAAACTTGTCCGCCGCGGTGGTGATAGTGGTTACGGTACTGGTTACGGTTACGGTACTCGAACGCCTAGCCGTGCTGCCTACATGGGCTGCAGAAAGTAGCGTCCTTTCCTAACCGAACCACCAATCATCATCATCATCATCAAGCGAGATGGGAAGAAAGCACGCGCTGCTTGTGCTGTCGACTGCTGGTCTACCGCGGTGGTGTAGTGGTTACAGTGCTGGGCTGTCACCCAAAAAAAAATAATAAATAAAACGCGGGTAACGAGACGTGCACCTTTCCACCCGCACCATCATGTCTTCAGAGAGCGGGCGTGAAAATGAACGCCGTATCGGTGCACTTTTGTTGAACATTCTGACCGACTATTAGACGGTACCGTATATGCTGCTGGTATCTACGCCGACAGATATTACTGAAGAAATTGCGAGGAGTCTTACAGGTACGTCCAAATTGCGCTCTTTGCGACCGCTGATGCACAGAGTAAAGGGGGATCGGAACAGAAAGCATGCCGACTCGCGGAATGAAATTTCGACTGCGCAAACGGGCGTAATAAGGCGTATATACCGTTTCAGCAAGAGCTATTCGCGAGCCACCAGGTGCCGGAGAGGCGCGCATAGGAACGTCGTTTGCATGCAAATCAGCTATATTCCCGGAGAGGAATCGGTCTCATTGCTGCGTATCGAACAATTCCCCTTATAACGGCTGCCTTGAAGGAAAGAAACAAAAACGAAAGAAGAAATGCAGGAAGACTGAATGCGAGTATTCGAGTATACAACATTTGTCATGCAGGAAAAAAGGCGCTGGGACTTGCAATACCCTTGATCACACGGGATATTAATCGTTCAAATAAATTTAGGGAAGGAAGGAAGCCACACATGTTTTAAGGAAAAAAAAGAAAGGGGGGGGGGGGGGGCGACATCGTTTGGTAGTTCTGAATCGATAAGCACCCCCCCCCCCCCCTTCCGCCTCCACGTTCTTCGTTATCCATATTGGCAATCGACAAAGCCCGCTGGCAGCGTTCCAATTTACGTTGTCGATGGCAACAGCCGCTATAAGCGGCCAACAGCGTGCAATAAGCGTCGGTTATTTCTTTCGCACGTAACACTGCGCTGCACTGTCGGGGATATTTGTGAATTGCCGGAGGGTTTGGAGCTGACCTCCGGATTGTAAAGAAGGAGGAAGACTACACTGTAGTTGCTTCGTTTTAGGGGCGAAGCTCCTCTTAGTCTAAAGCCCGACCCACATGCAGCGCTTTTGCCGCCGTTTTCTGGCGTTGCGTCTCTCGCCGTCTTCACAACGTCGCCGAAAGCGAGGGCGACCAACCACACGACGAGCGCACAGACCGGCGCCAGCCCAGCGTCACACAACGTGGGCCGATGAATTTAATGTAGGACCACGGAAAGCAGTGGGCAATGTGCGCCACTGGAACAACAATAAATATTCACGATTACAGCTTATATGCCTTACTTGAAGTTCCGCAGTGCACAAGACATTCATAGCATTGCAAAAGAAGCACACTGTCCGCAATAGTTTTTTTGTTGTTGTTGTTGTTGTTGTTGTTGTTGTTGTTGTTGTACTTGTGGCGGCACCTATGGAGATAAAAGTGAACCAGCAAACTCAAAATCGATGGCTTCCGAGACTCGCGCTTATCTCTAAGGCCTAGCTGCCGAAGTAATTGAGAATGGTTCTCGAAAACGGTGTAATGTAATCCCGTGTGCGTTGCTGTCGAAGCATCTGTAGACAAACATGAGTCAAATACAAGCGTCAGTTGGGATCTTGAGGTTCACACAGTTCGCGACGATGACTGAATATATTCGAGGCGGGCCGTGCCCGCTTCGGCGAGGACGCCATTTCTCCGGCGGAAGTCGCTTCGAGCCGCGCGCTGATTGGTGTCCGCTCACCCAGCAGTTTCCGGCGTCGGCGGTGCAGCGCGGCGGCGGCGTCAATATCTGGACGGTCTTGATCTCGGCGTTTCGGCTGCCGTCACTCTCAGCGTCGACGCAGAGTGACGCCGGAGAGAGAAACGCCAGAAAACGGCGGAAAAAGCGCTCCATGTGGTTCGGGCTTAACCTTGTCCTGCGTCAGGCGTAACCGGCGTGCCTCTCTCTCTCTCCCGGCGCGTGCCTCTCTCTCTCACTCTTCCATCTGCTGTCTTGTGAGAGAAAGACAGAGAGAGAGAGCGAAAGGTGCGCGTTGACTATGGAAACGCTCTTTCTTAGATGAACGCTCTACCAGCTCACAAAGAAGGAGAACGCGCCCTCACCCGCGAGAGACAACGTTGGCGCAGGCAGCGTCTCCTAGCGAGTTTCTTGATTGAGAAATACCGACTGCTCGCGTTGGAGAACCGTTCACCGGCCACCCATATATATATATATATATATATATATATATATATATATATATATATATATATATATATATATATATAGGCACTGGATCTTGACTTGCAATGAAGTGCCGGTGGGAGATTTCACTTGTGCATAGTTGAACCATGAGGATTCGTAGCGTGCGCGTTTACTAAATTAATCCGGAACTCGGCACTGATCTACGATGAACCTCCCGAGCTTCGCCCACTCATCATCATTCACTCCGTGGATATGCTGTAATTTTTTCTTAAGACAATGTCTTGGTTCTGTACAAGCGCGTACACACGTCCCGCCTAAAGTTTCAGACAAAAAAAGAAAGAAAGAAAATAAGGAAAAGAAAAAGAAAAAGAATAACAAAGGGACTGGTATGCTACCCTAATCCTTGACTCTGGTGTCGAATGGTGGGGCTCGCTTGCACCTTAGCGTTCGTGTGACCCGCGGCTTCCTTGCAGTGCACAGTGCGGCTGTAAACACAAGCTATTTATTTATTTATCTGTCTGCTTGTTTATTTGTTGACTGACTAATTGATTGATTAATTACGTCTAGGTCATATCCCCTCAAACACTTGGTTTGTCGGTGTATATCCAAAGTGGGCATGAAGCCACACATGAACTGAACTTTTTTTAACTGGACGTGCATCGATTTCTTTTCATTAATTATCCCTGGTGTTCATTTAAATTCCAAACTAAGCGCAATAACTTGGCACTAAAATTTGGCGTTTCATTCCGTGACCGCTGTATACACGTTCCCTACATGTGCCTGTGCATTACCACAAAACCCAGCATAACACCGCAGGTAACGTGCGCGCTGTAATGTCGCTGCGCCAACAGCGTCCTGCAGCAGCAGGAAGAACAACAACCGGAGCAGTGTCGAAATCGCGTCGACATCAGGGAAACGCACTGTTTACAAAATGCGCAAAAGTGAAGCACCATACGTAAAGGGACGCAGCAGAACGTGCGGGGCGTGGTAAACACGCCGCCGTATAGCCATTCGCAATGTCCGCGAACTATAGGTGGCGCGCAAGTCGAGCCAACATGGCTGTCTGGAGGAGGATAGACTGTCCGCATGCCCGGAGTGTACGCCGTTCGCCGCGTGTCGTACAGAAGCTTCAACGGGTTTTTCACCATGTCCGACACCAATTAGCCTCCTTTTGCGAAGCCGATTTCATTATTGACCAATTTGGAATCTTCTGTGAAGGCAGACCTGTTGACATCAGCCTCTTCTTACGTGGTGCCCACAGCACGAAGAAGTCTGCACACCGCGAAGAAGTCGCAGTGAAACGGCAGAAATATGTGACCAAAAACTGTCACTTGCGGATCCAGAAGCGTGCCGTGCGCCTCTTCGCGTACATCGCGAAGACACTCGCAGGATCCGTTGAAAGTACACGCGTGCAAACTGCCTTGTGTCACACGGACGAAGCTTGTCACTGTAGATCGCAACCGATTGGGTGACATTTTTTTAACCGTACTTTCTGCACAGTGAACTACCGAAGTGAGTAAATAGTGGCGTCACACGGGCACATGTGATAGCGACTGGGATCGATCAATGTTACATTTCTTAATCGCAATCAACGGTGGTCACTGCTATACATGGTCCAACGTAATCATGATAGAGCTCAGCGCTGGCGTGGGCCGAACCGGGAGTTCGGAGCCGAATCGCGATGCGCACATGCCGATCGTCTTGAGATCAGTGTATCATGCTTGACCACGCGATCAACAGTGCACGCGTACCAGCACCTGTTTCAGATAGAGCCAAAACAAGATCGGCCTAGATCGTGATAAAGAATGCCCGTTTAACGTGTATCGGTGTCGGCACTGACTGAAATATAAACATTCGTTGTTGTGTACGACTGCGTGTAATATGTGAAAAAAAAAAAAAGCGAATACCACGCAATCAAGCAACTTTGCGGCTGGCAGTGGTTAGCAGATGTCTCTTACATTTCACTGCCGCGTTGCCACGCTAGCATGTGCGCGCATCTACAGGAACGGCCTTCTTACTATAAATGCGACATAAAGCCTGATTACTGTGCGGTTTAGCCAGAAAGCGAAAGCAATTGCCGCCTACCTATATTGCTCCAGAAGAAATTACCGGGAGTGAAATGCGCGCTGCACTCTCTCATCGGCGGCGTCACAGGCTTTCCGATGCGAAACCTCACTATTCATTCCTTCTTTCGCAACGGATCTTAGAGGGAGGAATGCAGGCTTATCTCGTTGTGAACAGCTCAATTTGTGCACTGGGGCACGCAGCACACGGGGTTACTGTTGTGCTTTTTGCATATCACGCGCAAATGCTTACACAACGGTGCGGCGGCGACGGACAGTACAGCGCGTCGTCTGCCTATCCTCCTCGTGGCATTTCTGGCGTGCGCCGCGGTGCGGCGTGACAGTCTACGGACAGTGCGAATAGCCAAGCAGAGAAAGTAAAGCAGCAACGGAAAGCGAGAGAGGGAGACAAACCCCAGTGGAAGCATAGCGATCGACTGAACTGTTTCACTAGTTATGTACAGCAGAGCCAAGGCTATAGACGAGGCCGTCGAGCGCAGAATTCTTGCGAGGCGAGATAATGACAATGAGCACCTTTACATTTGGCATCTACCCACTTCGGTGGATTAGCGAAGAGTCAGACGAAAGAGAAGAAATGACGCGACTACAGGAGGATACAACTTTTAAAATGTTCACCAACTGGCAACAACAGCAGACAAAGCCGTCCGGGTCCACAGAGAAAGAAAAAGAGAAAGAAGGAAAAAAGTCAGTGCGCGTTAAAAGAACCCCAGGTGGTCAAAATTTCTGGCGCCCTCCACTGTACGGCGTCTCTCACAATCATATCGTGGTTTATTTAATTCGGTACGTAAAACACACAGAAATCAAACGTGTTCAGCTCTCACAAACGAATAAAAACACATAACATGTTCACCTCTAATTCGAGTTCTGCCGTTACCGCCTTATATTGTTTACGCGGAAGGCTGTAAATACGAACTGTTCGCAGTCTCGCGGTTCAACAGTGACTGGCAGTGGAAGAGGCGTCGCCGAAAAACTTGAGCCGCACGCTGCACGCGCGACCACATGCCATTCCTCTTGACAGATTGAAGAAAAAAAATAAAGAAAAACAGCACTGCGGGCCAGCGCACCCCAATACGAGGGACCTTGACCCTTCTTCGCCGCCTGCAGCCCCGCATGGTCTGTCGGCAGATCGCGAGACAAATGGAAATCGTTATGAATGCGGTTCGCCCTTCCTCTCTCTCTCTCTATCTTTAATGTGACAGCAGCGCTTATGTTTGCATAACGCGATAACATTATGGAGGACAATCACCTATGGACGTCCATTACTTGCTGGACACGAGAAGTAACGCGGACCGATCACGGAGGCTTCGTAATGATGGACGGATTGCGGTTCGGTTAAGGAAATGACGCTAATTTCTGCAGCCCATGTAGGGAGCACGGCTAAGCGTCCGTGGGGGCGGGGTAAAGGGAGGGAAAGAGATAGGATGGAGAGAAAAGCCGTAGTAAATTTTTACCACCTGGGTTTCTTCAACGTGCACTGACAACGCACAGTATACACGGGCCTCTGGCATTTCCGCCTCAATCTAAAATGCGACCGCCGCGGCCGGGATCGAACCCGCGTTTTTTTTGGGTGGCAGTAGCGTACCATAACCACTACACCACCGCGGCGGTTCGTAATGAACGTTTAAAAACCTATCCTGACAACAGCGCACGCATCATCCTTTATACCCATCGCTTTTCTTTGCGCCGTCGCTTCTTCAAACTCGCACCGATCACTGAGGCATATACAGTATGACCAAATGCTGCGAGAAACTAAGGCGGACTCTGTGCAACTTGGTTGCCAGAAGTACGCAGGATAATTCGATTGACTTCTGGGCTTTTTACGCGTCCCAAAACCGCGGTCTGATTACGATACGAGAGACGCCGTATAGAAGAAGGCTCCAGAAACATCGACAGCCTGGGGTTTATTATAACGCTCACTGACACCGCACAGTACGCGGACCTCAATGGCGGTGTTTCTTAAAAGGCGCCTTGCGATAGCCTCAGGTGAGGAGGTGTCGTGAGCCCAACTATTCATCCGCAATTACTAACATAATTGAGAGACATTACCGCAGTGGCACGCATGCGCAGCCTGCACTAGGAAAGCGAGTTAAGCGATTCGTTAGCGAAGTTTTAATTGTTTTTTTCTTCCCGCTGCACTAACTCGAAAATGAGGCCCTAGCGCGGAATTTCACGGTCTTGACGCTGCTTGGCTTACTGTATAGGGACGAGCACCGTTGGGCACGTCCCCCCGGCATAAATCTGCAGCTCCACGCGAAGTGTGGTGCATGTTTGCATACGCATAAAATTTTCAGACTGCGACATCTCGCTGTCCCACCTTACGCAGCTACTGCGGTACAAAAAGCAAGCGAACTTTTGAGAGTACAAAACAAGCTTGAAGGTGTGTGTGTGTGTGTGTGTGTGTGTGTGTGTGTGTGTGTGTGTGTGTGTGTGTGTGTGTGTGTGTGCGCGCGCGCGTGTGCGTGTGCGTGTGTGCGTGTGTGTGTGTGTGTGTGTGTGTGCGCAAGGCAGGGAAGGCGTTATTAAAAGGGCCTCGGGCTAGATCCCATGCTCCCGAATTCTGCAGCACACGCGTGTATATACACAGTTACACTTCGCGCCACCAAGGACATTCTTTTGCACGGAGCTAATTACGAGAAACGTGGCGTTGGCGGTGCTCTTAACTCTAAACTGCAGTGTATATTTTTAAGGCACAAGACGTACCGGCTTTGCTGTGTTTTTTTAAGTTGCACGCAGTACGTTGTCAAATACGCGCGGGATGTCTTTTTAACCAGTCATGGGCACGTTACCAGTAAAAAGTAACAGTGTTACAGTTACAGTTACCGAAGCCAGAAAAGTAACTATGTTACAGTTACTCACCTTCCAAAAGTAACTTGTTACAGTTACAGTTATTGCTAAAAAGTAACGTCGTTACTTTTCCGTTGCTATACAAGATTAATATACTGCAAACGAAATTATGTAGTTCTTTCAACGAAAACGTATAAAGGCGCGCTGTTAGTCGAAGTTGCTCGTAGGAAAGCGCCAGATAAAGGAATGGAATGGGGCTCACTCAAAAGCCCAACACCAGCAATCGTTGCGTACGCCTCATTTTCTGCAGTAACTTTTTTATTGATTGTCGGGAATTTATTTACAAAAAAAAATAACAGATCCCACGTGCAGTGGGAATCAACGAAATGCGAAGCATGCCTCAGAAACGTAACATGGAACTGCATTGTTGTCTCGCTATACCGATTTTGGTACATATGAAGTTAACGAAACGGCCAGGAGATCACCAAGACTGTGGTATGTAAACCATGCCGCTTATGACACGCATGTCATGATTGTAATGTTATGGCCTGTCATTTACGTTTGTCATGCAGTCGTGCAACGTGCCATAGCAATTTTGGTGTACATCCCATTAATGAAACGCGTGGCATGTAAATCATACCGCTCATAACATGCATGTCACGATTTTCATGTTCTTAGGCCGTGTCACCCATGGTCGTTATACATTGTTGTCTCGCCATACCAATTTTGGTATATATCAAGTTAACGAAGCGGCCGCAAGAGCACCAAGACCGTGGCACGTAAATTATGCCGCTTATGATATGCATATTATGATTCTTATGTTATGACCTGTCATTTACGTTCGTCATGCAGTCATGTTGTGCCATACAAATTTTAGCATACATCCAATTAACGAAAAGGCCAGGAAAGCACCAAGATCGTGGCACGTATATCATGCCGCACATAAAATGCACGTCATGATTTTCATGTTATGACCTGTCATTTATATTCGTCATGCAGTCATGTTGTTGCATAACAATTTTCGTATACATTCCGTTAACAAAACGGCCAGGAGAGCACAAAGTTATAGGCGGCTAGATAGATGGATACGCTCAAAGTCGCCGAAGTTCGCCAAGAAATGCTTCGCATTTAATACGTTGGGACAGCCTGGGGCCAATAAGGACTGCTGCACGCTCGTAAATGGAATGGGAGCTCATCCTAAGACGCGAGAAAGAGGCTAGGCCCCTTCGAGTCATTGCTGCCCACACTTTGGGAAGTGCTTTTTGGAAGTACCGCCGCTTTGAGAACTGAACGTGCGCGAGGCATTGAAAAGCGTCTATTTCTAGGTGGTTTCCGCGCGGGTGGTCATGAAGAAATGGATGGCAACGCAAAAAAAAAAAAAAAATTAGGTATACTGCACCGGCCTCTGAACAACAGTGACTTTTGTCACCTATAGGCCGACCATACTGCGGCGTTGCGCACCTTTCTCTGCATGGGGGCGGGGATAAGAACCCTCCCCCCCTTTTTTGTCGCCGACTGACGGACCTTTGCTTGCCTTCATAGGAAAAAATTCTTCATTTCCACCCTGGGAACGCACATCCAAAAAAAACAAAAAAAAAAACAATGAGCTGTCCGTGTCCTGCACAGCATCACGATACAAACGATAAATCGTAAAAACATTCCACTAGTGAGATACAAATACATTTTGCAAATTTACCTAGATACAGAGGTACACATAGTCATAAATATTTAAGAGAAACATCGGGATAGTCTTGTATCGCGATACTGCCGAGCCCTGCTTTTAAGAAGTGTTGCTGCTGGATATTTTTTTAAGGGAAGTAACTGTAACGGTATTTACAGTTACAGTTAGCGGGTAAAAAGTAACAGTGTTACAGTTACAAGTTCCTCTAAATTAAAAGTAACTAGTTACAGTTATAAGTTACTGAAAAAAGTAACTAGTTACCGGTAACGCGTTACTAGTAACTAGTTACTGCCCAAGACTGTTTTTAACCCCCGTTTCCACGCAGGCTTTCGGGGAGGGAGGGAGGAAGGAAGGAAGGAAGGAAGGAAGGAAGGAAGGAAGGAAGGAAGGAAGGAAGGAAGGAAGGAAGGAAAAATTTTAGGACCCTACGTGTTGCATGCATATTGCCCCAAGGTGCGTTGTGTATGTACGAAAGGACTTTAAAGATACAACGGGCAATAATTTTTAACAGCGAGGAGGGAGAGAGAGGGAGGTGCGTGCTGCCTTTGAGCATTTAAAAATAAGTAGCAAGGGGGGTAAATTCGTTTAAAAAGGAGGACCCAGGCGGGGGTCAAAGTCCCGTTGTTTATACGCATGCTGTCCCCCGCTTAAGTGCCACCGTCGCCCGCACTGCAAGGCCTCGAGCGAAATGAAGCGGCGTGGCACTGCCGCATATATATATGCGTGTCACTGCTCTGCGCGGTATGCATCGTTCCTCGCGTACGCGGCAGCCTAGAGTAGGGTTGTGTTTGTTTAAAGCTTTAATGCGAAGCGCAATGCGAATTGGAAGCAATGTGGGACTCTCAGAAGCGGTTATTTCTGTTTTTTTTTTTTTTTTTGCTGGGGCTGTTTACTAAATGTGCGCACTTTTGAAAACTATATGTTAACGGCTTGAAGTTATCAGTAGTTTTAACCGAGCGTTAACTGTAAATTGGACGGTAGTTTCGTGCCTAAACCGCTCGCTCTCATCATGAAGCACATCGCAACGACAGGACGCGGGCGTGCTTTTGGCCAGCCTTGTAGTGAGCTAGAAGGAGATCTAGTTCACTATATAGCCAGCCTAGTTGTTAAAGGCGATAGTCTTTCTTGGGATACTTGAACGCAGAAATCTTGGTCTGTCGTTCTGTTTGTCTGTCTGTCGCACAATTCAGCCACCCGGCCAAAGTTTAAGCGCTTGCCTAACGCCCAACCATCTTGAACTGGTAGCTGCGTTCAGACTTGTGAACATAGTCGATCAAAAAGCAAATATTACGCATATCTGGGGCGCAACATCAATACGTAAGCATTAGGTGTGTCCGTTTACTAGAAAATACATAGATAGGTAATTCTCAAGACCCTAGTGTTTGTTAGGCTGCGCTGAAACTGCGACGCTATGCACGAAAAAGACCTCTGCCGACGATTTGGTGCTGCCACCTGGCAGTTGCCCAGGGATTCCGCAGAAGCTCATGTTTCCCGGCGCTGCCAGATGGCGTCCGCCGTCATTTGCCCGCGTAGCACAGCCGGCAGAAGACTATCGTCTTTCGACGACATTTGCAGCGAAGCACGCAGATACGCGGCCAATTTTGTTTTTATTATTTAAATGTGGGAACATGGGAACGTAGATTCTTCTGCGAATTTTCTTTCCTGGGGGAGCTCCCTTACTTGTTAGTAGTCGCCCAACATATGCATATTCCTGGTGTGCGTAATTAACGTCATACTACCGTTAATGACTGCTGTTATTCGTGAAGCTTCTTGCACTTGCAATATGAACGTCATTGTCCTCGTGCGTCGGCAATCCTGTCCTTTGCAGCTATAGGAATACAACGAGCACTCTGTATGCGTAAAACCTCAATAAATCTTGTCCGAAGGTCAGAAGAGTCACGGCGTTGCTTCCCTGACCTGTTTATCTATACAGCCTCGTCATTGTCGCACGTGTACTACGCGTTTTAAGGTTGACAACCACAACAAACAAAGAAAAAGAAACGTACGCATGTCAACCGGGAAAAAAAAGGAAAAAGAAACGTGTGGCGATCGGGGGACAGAAACGCGAGCATGTACGCGTACCGTGTCCTACAATGTGAAATGAGAAAAATGACCTCGCAGACCATTCTGCGTAGTGACTAACCGCGTACAACAACACGCTCGGTCAATCCGCCGCACAAAACTGGCACGGCTTCTGACAAGGTCATCAGCAGGCGTACAGTTGTACACTGACACAAGCAGCGCTCAATCACGTGCGTGACTGTTTAAAGAAGAATTAAACAGACAATCGTATCACGTTGTTATTGTCTATGTGTATGCGCGAGAGAGCATAACCGGATTCAGGTTGAATGAGGGCAATGTTGCTTTTTTATCACACGACAGGCAACGTTAGCAAACAGTAGGCGTCATTTGCCCGACGCAGGGAAACAATGGGCCGACATTTGCCAATATTAAGCCGAAGTTAGCCAACGCTAACGTGTGGCGGTTGTATGCGAGTGCACACGGTAATTCATGATCGTACTGCAATTTGTACTATGTAAGGGCACACGGAGGAACAGGCTTACAAACGTGGGGTAAATTCGTTGTCGAGTTATTTTGCCGTGTCACAGTAATACTTGGTGCAATGCAATTATGAATGTTCACTGGCCAGCCGCTGTTCATTGCTTTATCGATCATATTTGCCAAGGAAACGTTGACAATCTACAGAAAGAAGGATGGGGGGGTAGGTGTATACTGGGATGCGTTCTCGCACATAAAACGCGGTTGTATACAATAGTAGCCAAACACATACATACATACATACATACATACATACATACATACATACATACATACATACATACATACATACATACATACATACATACATACATACATACATACATACATGCTGCACTGCTGTCAGCTCGAGAAACAGTACCAAACAAACAAGACCTTGAAAGGTCGCGAACCACGCAGGGTCTATTCCTCCCGTGACTCATGCTCCTATAAGCACGGCGTCGGAAGGTGCTTTGCCGAACCTGTATGCTATAGCTGCCTGACGTCATGCTCTTCCTTGCTTACTTCACCCCGAAAGATTCTCGCGCTTGCTCGAACCGTCATACGTGCACTAACTCCCGAACAGTGGCACCGGCGTCGTATTAAAGTTATATTTTTGTCAAAAATTATGGCGTGCCCCGTAGGCACTGATAAATTTACCACAGAAACACGGGCTCGGTGATATACGGCGTGCTTCCGAACAGCGTGGCGTCTCTCTATTCGTTCGAGGTCTAGCTCCTTCGCTCGGCCGTCGTGTTTGCGGGATGCTCCAGTCGCGAGTCGTCCGCACGCTGGCTTCGACCGTGTCGTGTATTTATCCTCTGCAGCGAGTGGCTTCGTTCGTGTCTCACTTACTTCTCTCCTCGTTTTGCTTCTGCGTTGGTTCAACGGCTCCCCAGCTCCCCTGAAGTTGCTCCATGACGTAACCAGAACGGAAGGCCTGGCACGAGCAAGAAAGCAAACAGGGCGTGTTGTGTGTACGGCCGCTAAAGATGCTCGCTTTGACCTAGAACGTGGTGGCGAGTGCATGCGTATCTATCTATCTATCTATCTATCTATCTATCTATCTATCTATCTATCTATCTATCTATCTATCTATCTATCTATCTATCTATCTATCTATCTATCTATCTATCTATCTATCTATCTATCTATCTATCTATCTATCTATCTATCTATCTATCTATCTATCTATCTATCTATCTATCTATCTATCTATCTATCTATCTATCTATCTATCTATCTATCTATCTATCTATCTATCTATCTATCTATCTATCTATCTATCTATCTATCTATCTATCTATCTATCTATCTATCTATCTATCTATCTATCTATCTATCTATCTATCTATCTATCTATCTATCTATCTATCTATCTATCTCTCTGCTGCCTGCCTGCCTGCCTGCCTGCCTGCCTGTCTGTATCTGTTTATATCCGCCTGTCTGTCTGTCTGTCTGCTTGTGTCTCCACCGTTGTCTAGGGGCTATGGTACTCGGCTGCTGATCCGAAGGTCGCGGGATCGAATCCCGGCCGCGGCGGCTGCATTTCGATGGAGGGGGAAATGTTGACGCCCGTGTACTGTGCGATTTCAAGACAACGTTAAAGAACCCACCAGGCGTTCGAAATTTCCGAAGCACTGCACCATGGCGTCTCTCATGACCATATCGTTGTGGTGGAACGTAAAACTCCGGAAAGCAAACCTATTCACCCCTCCCTCACTCCTTCACCACACATACCAAATTGAGTGATATGGCGGGTACGTTGTCGGACCGGGATCCTGGGACGCTATCCCGTACAACGGCCAAATTCCGCCGTCTTGTTAGCTCTGATTGGCTTAAGATGCCGCCATTACAATATCTGACGATATGGCGGAATCGGACAGTGTCCAGAATAGCACACCTGGTTAAATGTCGCTTCCGTTTCGGTCACTCAGTTCATCCGGCCATGATCGATCATTCGTACACTTAGATCCCTGACTTGCCATGCTGGCAGGACAGCTGTGACAACTGACATGCCGGAAAAGGGGGCGGCCGGAGCGATGCGACCTCAATGAATAACGGTGTTATTTCGCGTGTTGTAAGTGCACCCCAATACGTAGTCGATAATCCTAAGCGCTATAGGATAGTGTTGTCTTGCATTGGTTAACCTCCCTGTATTTCCCTGTCTACTATTTCCTTCATTCCTTCCGAAGCGCTACAACCAACTGGCACAGTTAACTACGCTTCTGCGGTTATAACCTGCGAGGGCATAGATAAATAGAGATTGATTGATTGGATTGACTGATCGATCCATTGACCGATTCAGTTTTACGCGCCAAAGTCACGATACGTTTATGAGACACACCCCCTACTGGAGGGCCCCATAATTTTGACCACCGAGGTTCCTCATCCTGCACCTAAATCTAAGTACGCGTTTTTTTTTTTTCCCAGTGCATTTCGCCTCCATCGAAATGCGGTAATCGTGGCCGGGATTCGATCCCGCTACCTGGAGCATAGCAAGCAAACACCGTTGCCGCTATAGGCTACCAAGGCGGATATACAGACACTGCTTGCTCAAAGCTGCAAACGCAGTATCGTCGTGATTCCAACAGTGTACATATACACAACCTGCATGCACAGAGCAAGTCGACAGATAGGTCAATCGATTGCGCTTTCTGCAGCGACTTTGTATTCGAGCTGCGCGTATATAGGACCCCCATCACGTCCGTACTTCCGCTATGTAGCAAACACTATCTCGTGTTACGTCACCTTGTTCTGCGCGTTCTCTCAACTTGTCGATACGTATGCACATACGAAAACTTTTACTGAGATCGCGTTCGTTTCGCTATCATCTCCAGAACGTGCCCGGCTGTTCGAAGTTAACTGCGGTCTCCTGTACCGATTTCCCTGTATCGTTTGTACAATCAGAGACCGAGGGACTCGGGCTGCTAATGCATCACCTCCGCTGCGGACTGTTAGATTAAAAAAAGCTTCGACCAGTTTCGCTTCATTTAACGTGTCCTTAACTAACTGCCGGCATCAGTGTTTCTGATAGTTTGCGAGGCACGGAATGCTGCGACATGAAAACTGCCCCGTTAAAGAAAAAAAAAGACAAAAAACAACAACAAAGGGGTAACGTCACTAATGGACAAAACGTGCCACGATAAATGCACCGAGTCCTCAAACAATTTTCATTTTGGCTGCGGCGTGCGCTCGATAACCAAGGGGTAAAAAACAACTAATCACAAAGAGATATAGTCGAAAGCGAAACGCCAGCGCATTCTCCTAACCCATTCCCTCCAAAACTGACGATGCCCGCGTTTCATTATCACGGCCAGAGATCGTACAGGCCTCCGCCAGAACGCCTGCAGATAACGCATCTCGAACAGCTACGTACCTGCAACCTCTAGCAAAAAACACTGCTCTCCGCTGCAGGCAAACTGCAGCGGAACGAAGAAAGAGAAAGTTACCACCGTGAGTGCACCCAAAGGAGAAATGAGCAACAAACCACTCCCCACCTCCACGTTCTGCTGCTCTCGAAACTCATTTGGCTACGCCGAGAGGGAGCGAGGCAGACCGCACAGCAAAGCGAAAGCAAGCGGCGGCAACCGCGTGCACATCAATGCCAAACGGGCGCACCCACGTTGGTTGGTAATGACTGCAGACGAGTCTTTAACGAGAAACTAGGAACACGCCTTGCATCTCTCGTAAAACTCGTTTAACTGAACGCTGTACGCGTAACTGATGGAAAATGAAAAAAAAAAAAAAAAGATGGCTATAACACAGACGAAAGAAGAACGAATGAGGATGAAAGATTTGTTTCTTCATTCATTCTTCGCGAAATGAAAGTTGAGGGGCAAAGTGACGGCACTTCTACAGGCTTCAATGTGCGCCCATGACTGACTGACGTGACAGCGCGCCACACTTTAGCAACACGACATTACTGATATGCTGGTCTATAGCCACGACTGAAAGAACTCGAATGCACTTACTGAAGCGCCAAAACAAAAGAGTAGACAGAGCAGACCCCCCCCTCACCCCCTCACCCCCTCCCTTTCTATCGAGCCCATCAGATGCATTCACCCGAACTCCATGAGTACCAGCATGCCTTCACTGCGCAAATGCACCAGTGAAAGCTTGGATACTCGAAAACACCTGCCGCTCTCCCACAAAGAACTCGTAACGGGCAGCGCCGCACTTTCAGCTACACACTGCGCTGAAAGCGAAAACAACGACAGAAAAAACGAATGGACTATAAGGCACCAGGTCTGATGGTCTCTGCAGCATCCAGGCGCAGCGAGCCCGCATTCGCGAACGACGCGGCATGAAAGAAGCTTTTGAAATGCCCGTTTCCGACAGACCTCGCCGGCGGCTACGTGACACTGCACGTAACTAATGAGAGCTCACATACGAGAAAGGGAAACTGCCGCTTCCAAAAAGAACTCGGTTCATGCATCATCCGCAACCTCCCCGGCGCCCGCATAACTCCAGCCAGCCACAAAAGCGGCATCGCGCGCAGCAGTGTTGCACCGTCGCAACACTGCTGAGGCCCCGCCGCGGCGTTTACGAGATAGACAGAAATGCACTGCCAACAATCCTCAACCCCGCCCGTACTCCCCCCCCTCAAAAAAAAAAAAAAAAAAAAAAAAAACTCTCATCCCTCTGCTTCAAGTCGTTCCAGCAGCGGCGGCACCACAGCCAATAAACTAAAAGCAGCACAGACGCTGCAGGGAAAGACAGACAGACACACACACACACACACACACACGGGGTGTCAGAAACCCCGAAGGGCGCCGCCGTCTCCCGCCGCTGTTTGGGCGGTGGCGCGCGTGCAACAAGTTGGCCCCGCCGGGCGTCTGTGTTTACAAGCAGGGCCGCTTGTGGCGCCCGCGCGTGTGTGCGTGTGATTAATACATTCCGCGCGAGCCTCGACGTATAACTTTCTCTCCCCCCCTCCTCCCCCAGCCCCCCTTCGTACCCCTTTTCTGACGCTGTCCCTTTTTTGGGGGGCCCTCCGACGCAATGCCCTGGTTGCGTCGCTAAGCGCTCTCTCTCTCTCTCTCTCTCAAGACCGTGGTCGAATGAGCAACGGTTGCCAGCGGCGGCAGCTTGCGCTGCTGGGTCGTAACGTGCACGGAAATTGTTATATTGCGGAGCGCTCTTTCGGTCTTGCGACGCATTCACTACACACCTCTTTAATAATTTGTGCGGTTTCTCATACGCACGAAGTCCATGATACACTATATACGTTTGCGAGGCACGCAGCCGTAATTCGGGCACTCCGGATTAAAAATCTGACCATTTCGGATTTCTGAACGTGCACCTGAACAAGATCTCCATTATCGTCATCACACCATCTCTTCAGCATCACATTTACCTTCATCCTCCGGTCACGTGTCGTTGTGACGTCATGTTACGTAATATAGCATGATGTCGAGGTTGTGCTGGTATAGCCTCGCTTGGTTGCAAGGCAAGGTCACTCCAAGGTCACATTTCGCGACAGGACACGAACTATGGCTTGCTCAAGCAGCTTCGCTGCATGCTAAAAGAAAGATTGATTGATTTGTGGGGTTTAACGTCCCAAAACCAGCTCTGACTATGAGAGACGCCGTAGTGGAGGGATCCGGAAATTTCGACTACCCGGGGTTCTTTAACGACCACCTGGGACATCGCACAGCACACGGGCCTCAACATTTCGCCTTCATCGAAATGCAGCCGCCGCGGCCGGGATTCGATCCCGCGATCTTCGGATCAGCAGCCGAGTGCCATAGCCGCTAGACCACCGTGGCGGGGCAAAGAAAATGATAACGAAAGAAAGAAGAAAATCGCGTATGGCGCATTGTATACTTGGACAGTACACGAATTCACAGAATCTTAACGGTGGTTCGAATGCCACTAACAGATGCCTCAGTCAAAGATTATTGGGTCGCCTACGAGTATTCACAGCAGCTGCTTGCCTTCATGCAGGCAGAATGAGCCAGCCCACTCCAGGGTGCACTTTGCCACAATGCATCGTTCAGCACATTCACCGGATGCGATGGATTTCACGTTAAAAGCGGCCCTCCCCAATCTCGAGGGAAACGTTTACAAAGCATATATAGCGTTCAACGGCCGCCTCCCCCTCACGGCGTTGCACCGTGCGTTAACGACGCCACGAACACCACGACCAAGTTGCCCTGCAGACACCAGGAAAAACACTTTCCTCAACGAGCACGTACACCCCCTGTTGTTATTCGCGCTGGCGGGGCTATAGCACGCGAGGCGAGAAATGATGGGAATACGCTGAGAAACAACGAAACGTCAACGGCGCTCGAAAACTCGCCGACGATGAGAGATGTGAAAAAACAAACTCTAGTGCCACGCGCTCAACGCTTTGGACAGCAAAGTTGCAGCGAAAAACGCAGGCGTTACAGTCGCCTCACTGAATCATCGGGCAACGTTGTTTTGACTTGCCGCGGGCACGCACAAAGCATCCGCAGTGCACGTGGTAAGACTCAAAGAAGGCCAGTCCCCCCCCCCCCCCCCTTTTTTTTTTTTTTTTGTTCCCGCAGTTCATTTCACACCTCTTCACCGCGTTGCCTCAGAAGGCGAGGTGTTAAAGGGGGTGCTATAAACGGGAATCACGGAAGCGAAGCTTTCTGTATAGCTCCTCTGACGCATACGTCGACTACAACCTACGTTTAGGCGCTGAAAAGGTCCGTATTCATAAACCTACCTTAGTCTTATCGCTTGTTTTCCTTATCTTCCCTGTGTCCTTATGCTTCGTTAACAGGTTAGTACAGTATCTACAAGCAGGCCTTATGGTACTCTTTCGCAATGACTACCATATGTCAGTGGCCTTAACGGATTTTAAATGGCACAGATGAGATAAGAAAAACACGCTATAAGGATAAGGTATAGGTTTAAGAATGAGGGCCTCGACGTATTTGTGACGCATGTTGAAATCAAGAACAGGCGTGATCAGGGCACGTTGGGAGAAGGCAATGATAATCATCTGTCGTTAGTGGTAAGAGTGAATTCATAGAGAATGCAAGCGCGGCAGAAGCGGCAGAAACTTAAGTGGACAGATGAGATCGAGGAGTTTTGACTAGATATAGTGCGGCAGCAGTTGGCAAGAAACCGGCTTATATGTGTGGCCTTCGCTCTGCAGTGGGCGTAGACAGGCTGATGATGATGATGATGATGATGATGATGATGCACTCATGCAACGAATGGAAAGAGAGAGTAAATGGGAAAAGCATGAAGTATTTAACCACAATCGGAAACGGAATCCACGCAAGTTTAGGATGGCTGAAGCGAAAAAAAAAAAAGAAAGAAAGAAGACAATCGCCGACTGATTGACAGGACCATATACACGGAGTAACAGGAGGCAGGGGGCTTCACAAAATTAACGCAATCATACAAAAATAAGCGCATATGTTACGAAAACTGATGTGATTTAATGAAGGCAGCTACATCATGCATGGTGGAGAATGTCCCCAAAACTCGTGAACACACACACGAAATAGACCGATTTCGAACACCTGGAATTCTTTAGCGTATACACACCTCAAAGAAAGTAACACGAGTGTCCTTGCGTTTCACGACCATGGAAATTCGGCCACCTTGGCTGGGAGTCGAACCCGCGTCTACCGAGTTTCTTTGTGCCTCAAACTTGTATACGTGTAACCTGTACGTAGCCATACCAGACAGGCACGCGCTTGTAACCTGTAAATGGGCATGCCAGACAGGCAACGCCCGTTCGCACCGTATAAGAACGACATAAACCGTTCCCGCGCCGCCACGTTACCACAGGGCAGCCTCTTCTCTATACAAGCGGCCTAGAGAAATAACCTTTTAACAGCACGGCGCCATCTTGCACGAAGTGGTGGTTGTTGTTGCTGCACAAGGGGGGAGGAAGCGAAGGGAGACCGTATACGCCGCAATAATATAAGATGGCCGGCCGGGGCGCCATAAAAACGGGACTGTGCGGCGACGAAGACGCGTCGTCGAAGAGTTAAACGACAAAAAGAAGAAACAGTGGTCGAAGAATACTGTAGCGGCGTCGACTGACCGCGAAGCGGAGCTCAAACATAAGTGCATCATTCATGCGAGAGCTGTTTTTACGAGCCCCATGGAGGGGAGAGAGAGGGGGTGGGGAGAGAAGAGGACGACGTGTTTGCACGTCTGGCGTGCTCTGGCATGCGCTCACTTTTGTTGCCCGTGGCTTGTAGCTAAACACGTGCGTCATTTTTATTTTTATATGTCTTCTTTTTCTATAGTTTCTGTTTATCCTGGCTTTCACGCGTGAGCCGGTCGGTGCACTTCACTTTTTCTTATTTCTTTTCGAAACTTCAAAACAAGAACAGTCGATGGCCTTTGGCCTCTTGAACGTTTTGCAGCCTGACGGAACGAGACGTTTTGGGTTCCATGTAAAGCAAGACAGAAAGAAAGAAACAAAACAAGCAAATTGCTCATTGACGCCGCGTGTTGCGCGTGTAACGCCCAAGAAATGTCAGTGCATACAGGGCGTATTAAGGGACGGAACGTTTCAACGAGAGAGAGAGAGAGAAATGGGAAAAGTGGACATCTAGATTTCCTGGTGATTCAGACTTCTTGGGCAGTCGCGTTTTAGTTGAATATTTCGTGCTTCGATGAACATTCCATGTATAGTGAGATACAACTTAATAAACAGCAGTTGGCAAAAAGAGCAGACGGACCGCGCGCGTCAGTGTTACTCCGCCAGCCAATCACGGAAGCAAAACAAAGTCGTCGTCGAGCGACCGTTTCAAAATGGCGCCGTGTTTATGCCTTCGGCACCTGCGGAGCGTCTGCTGTTCCTGAGTCCTTTCATCGGTGTAAGCCATGATGTGCTCGAGAAGCATGGACAAAAAATGTGCGGTGTCTCAGCGTTTCCATCTGCAAAAGGCCGCGGTACAGTTTATTTCGCTTCCAAGCCCGTTTTTGCGCGTGAAGTTTCAATGAACTGAGTTGGAAAAAATTCGGGTGGCCGAGCATGTGGCGAGCAGGGTTTTCGCACTGCAAGCGCTTGATTTCAGCTCATCAAAAAATAATCCTTTCCATGTTCGACTCTAATAAACCTCTACCGGCCCGTCAGGAGGAGTCACCTAGAAGTTGGAGAATATTATGGCACAAGAGATATTGAAGAAGCGCTGCAACGCTTCAACACGGTCGGCAAACGGCGCGAGTGTTACCGAGAACATGTCAGCGAAATGATTATTGCACAGCACGCACCAGATTAGAACAGAAGCCCAGGGAAAGATGGAGGCCTGAATTGATGAAGACATCGTTGAAACCGACGTAGGACAGGCACTGTCGCTACACAGCCAACGTTTCGACAACGAGGGCTTGACTTCGTCAGGGCACGTCAGGGCTCTGACGTGCCATGTCCGCCTGACGTCAGCGCGCTGACGAAGGCAAGTCCACTTGTCCAAACGTTAGGCCAACGAAGGGTTGACTTCGACAACGAAGGCTTGACCTCGTCAGGGCACGTCAGGCCGCTGACGTGCCCTGACGTGTGATGTCCGCCTGATGTAACGGCCCTGATGAAGACAAGTCCACATGTCCACCTGGCTGCGACGTTCCACGTTGTGCATCGTTTTCAGCGAACTCTTCATCACTGAACGCACCACGGAGTTAGCGATTTGGTTTCAAACATGCGGCTTGGGAATCGCCCACTATTCTTCCAACAAATGACGTCACAGGGAGCACCGACCAGATACGTCCCTTGAGACAACTAGCATTGAGAGATTATGCGCTCGCGCGAAACATGCTCAGCAGTTCTTCATTTATTCGTTTCGAGTTCAACAAGCAAAGAAAACGTGCGTATATCTCTCTTAAAGAGGGGCGAAAAATCTCAAGCGACGCGATTTGTCGAAAGAATTAAGAGCGGGCCGTTTCCAGCTGTGTTTGAAACCAAACACGCAAACTCCTTCGTGCGAGCAGTGCAATAATATTTGGCTCGCACGTTCACACGTGCTTCCGCGACTGGTTGTTGACTTTCCCTGACTATGCCTAAAATGTGTGCAGAGCACCTTGGCGAAACACAAACGCAGAGGCGACTGGCTGGCTGGACCAGTCATGAATCGCAGAAGTCGCTGCAAATCTAGGGCGCATGCGCGATGCGCGTTATAGTCTTAAAGGAGACGTGTTTTAAGCATCGCCGTTCCGAGGCTCTATTTTTTTTTTTTTTTTTTTAACGGGTGCACGTACGCTGCGATGGTTTTCCATTTTTACGATCGGCTCTATACACTGCACTGCTCCTGTGAGGCCGTCGTAAAGCTCGCTTCGGAGAGGGATTTAGTATGTATATGCCGGACGAACGACCGGCGAAGAAAGTCGTAAACGCGTCGGAAAAGTAAAAGCCACCATGAAGAGGTAGACACCGTATGTATGCAGACCTGAGGGAGGGAAAGGGCCCGGATTACCGCGTTTACTCGAGCACAAGGCGCTGCCCGCCGCGATTGCCTATAATCTGTTTCAGTAGTTCCGTGCAGCAGAGCCAAGGCTACAAGGCCATCGGGCGCAAAATTCTTCCGAGGCGAGACGAAATGCCATTGTTCTGACACACGCACACCCCGCTTCATCTTCCTCCTTTCAGGGCTGCAGCTGCCACTGCAGCGCCCGCCATTGGGAGATGACGAGCCGCGGAAGGACACGTTTAACATGCGTTCGCCCTCCGGATTGGCCGAAGAGGGCTGTACCTTCTACAGTGCTGCACGGAACTTCTGTAACAGACTATAGTGGTCATGTACGGCGCTCGACTGCGGATCCGGAGGACTCGGGTTCGAACCCCGGCTGCGACGGTGCTGTAGAGGCCCCGTGTATACCGTGCGATGTCAGTGCACCTTGAAGAACCCGAGGTCGCCGAAATTTTCGGAGCCCTGTACTATATACGGCGTGCCCGGTGAATCATATCCTGGCTTGGGACGTTTAAAAGCCCAGCACTACTCTTGGAGCTTGCCGGCCCCTAAACAATCCGCTGCTCGTACAAAAAAAAAAAAAAAAAAAAAAGATGTGCTACATTCTTCTGTTCGATAGTACATGATCTCTTTAGTGGCACCAGTACCAGTGCTGCCATGTATATGGAAGGTGGCGGGTTGCGCTCGAGTAAATGCGGTACATTCGCGGACGATCCGCCACCTTAAGACGATCGGCAAACGCTGCGCGCACCTTTGCTGCTGCGACGTTCGAGACTATTTTGCAAAAAGGAAAGGAAAGAAAGAAAGAAAAAGAAAGAAAGAAGAAAGAAAGAAAGAAAGAAAAGCTTCGAAGGGAGAGAGAGGCTGCATGCTTGGGCGCGGTGGTTTTGTTGCGTCATAACAACGCCGTTTAACGCGCCGCTCGACTCGTTCGGGGGCGTCAATAATGGGTGCTTGGCATTGAAATGGCCTATTCGTTTTATATACCTGCCTGCCACGCCTCTAGGGCCTTTTCTCATGGTCGCGCATGCGCGGAAAGCGATAAAACGTGCGCGGGGCGCGTGTTGCCCGTCGTATAACATCCGATGCGCTGTGTATACGAATGTACAACACGGGCTGGGGTTGTCACAAGAACTCTTACCTATTCGTGCGACGGGTTATGACCTTCCTATAGTTTCAGATTACGGCGCACGAAACTTGTTTCACGTCCAACATGGCGCCGTCCACAAGCCCCTTGCGTAAAATCCCCTATCTATACCTGACGATGTAAGGCGTTCCCAGAGTATGCCGTCGATGTCGAGCTGAATCGCGGGCCATCTTTTCGACTTTAGTGTTACACCTGAAGCGCTTCGTTTCACCTTTGCACGTCGCTTTGTAAACACTATGAAAGTGATCCCGTGCAATGAGTGTTCAGCGAATGAAGTGTTCAGCTTACAGTGTTATTGTGTCATCGCTTTGCGCTAGACGCACCAAGCTTATTCGCTGTGGTACCCAATAAAAGCAAGATACTGTTAACACTTGGGGGGGTACGGACCCTGTCAAGCCTGATCTACGGCTTTTTTGTCTGTACCCACCAAGCTTCGTTGTGTGTTTTTGAAGCTGAAATAAATCCTGATTGATTGATTGATTGATTGATTGATTGATTGATTGATTGATTGATTGATTGTGCTTCAGTTCGGTCTCTCTGCAGCGCACTTGAGTAGCATGAGCTGCGTCGAACGTCACACGGTCGAAGTGTCGCATTCGAATCGCGAAGCACTGCACACGCATTTATGTTGTCCATCTTTGCACTATGCGTTTCCGTTTTGTTCTGAACACCTACTGATAATTTTATCTATTGCTCGATAACACGATCCACCAAAGACAGCCATCATAACGATCCGCGAAAAACGCATCATTGCAGTAGAAGGCAACATTTCGAAATTTAATTAACCTCTAAAATATGATAACCAAGTTTAGTGTTTGCTCTGACCTTAATATCCCATTTTATTTACTTTTCTTGCGCTCTATTATTATGTTATTCTGTTATTTTGTGATGTGTTATTATGGTGAGTTCTTAACCGTTTTTCCGATATCTTCAATATGCGTAGTGTTGTGTTGCCTTTTTCATCAAGCACACCTTGTAATTTTTGCAAACTTTCATGCTTGTTGTATGCATTTTATTTTTTTCCCTTACTCCCTATGTAATACCCTCCCAATGAGGGCCCCTTATGAGTTTTCTGAAATGAAATAAAAAATGAAATAACGGTGGTTTTGGTAGCGAGCGTGGTGCGACACACGGTCGGCATGATGGAGACATTGCGGGTAACTCCATGTGCCTTCGCTGAATGCCCATTTAATGCGTCTTAACCCGTCTCGCCCTCTCACGCATCTGCATCCAGTTGACAACTGTTAGAGGGGATGAAAAGAGCGCGGAAAAGTCGCAAAACAGATGCGCATGACATGGCGCCTTCTCCGAGCCCAGAGATGACATCGTCCGTGTACAGCTGTTGCTGTGAATTTTTTTGCGCTCTTTCAATCACGGTCAACTGGACAACGCTGCGTGGGGGGGACCGGTTATGACTAACTGTGCATTCAGCGATGCACACAGCATCACCCACCATGCCCACCACAAGAACCACCATTATACGATGGTGGGTTTTGGTGGGCATGGTGGGTATCGGACGACGGAATAGATATTCAGCAGGCGGGTAGATGTACGAAATCGACTAATCGTGTCCCAAATTTTTTTCTTGTTTGCAGAGCGCAACTGCTCGGCCATCGTGTGTCCCGCAGTGGTGTCCAAGCCGTGTCCGGAAGACAGCTATGCCCTGCCGTCGCAAGTGTCGCCTAAGAGCTGCTGTCCCGTCAGCGGAGGGTGAGTCCGAAAAACATTGTTACGGCAGACGAGAGCCTATAGGCGCTGGGACGACTATACGGACGATTTATTTATTTATTTTAAAGACGATAGTCTTTTTTGGGATACTTGAACGCAGAAATTTTGGTCTTTCTGCTTGTCTGTCTGTCACACGATTCAGCCACCCGGCCAAAGTTTAAGCACTTGCCTAATGCTAAGTTTAAGCACTTGCTGAAGCCTTTGACTATTTGAGAAAAACATTCTATTTTCATTATATATTTTCGGTAAAAGTCGCAGTATATACATAAGGTGACTTTTTAAACGCAACGCTATTAACAGGCTTAAACTTTATGTTATCAGCACTACACTATGTTATTAACACTACCCCCCCCCCCCCTCCCCAACCAAAATTTCGGGTGGGGCTCGGGCCCCAAGGCACCCCCCCCCCCCCCCTGGCTACGGGCCTGTCACATACATCACACCCCCCACACACACTTCACCTTCACAGTGCGCACATTATGTGTATACGCTATCTGAGCTGCGCACATCCTGTTCTTTCCACTACATATAGCTTATACTATATCGGGATAGCTGGCTCTCCAGTAGATAGCCAGAAGCCTCTCTCCCCTCCCTCCCCTCCCCTTCCTCTCTCCTTAGACACTTTGCAGCCAAGAAACAATGAAACGCCGCGAATCTGTTCGCATGTATCATCGCATCGAACCACGCGCATACACTATGCACTACGACCGAACGGCCTTGCAGGCGCTCGTTAGGTGTACACATATAGCACAGTAACCACTATACCACTGCGAAGAGTGTAAATGTATATTTGTGTATGTGCGGGAGAGAGCAAAGAGAAAGAGGCGGGACGCTAAAAGGAGAGAACGCGTAAAATATGGCTTTTGCGGCGTACGCCCTAATGATCCCTCACACTTCTCCGGTCGGCCGGCGTCGGAACCGACGCAGTCTACGCCACTGCCAAGAAAAAAAAGCAAAAAGGCGGTAAACTGTTAGATAAGAAAGCGATGGAGAAAAAAAATAGGGCCTGTACACAAAACGCGCCTGCGTTGCCTTGGTGGCGACGACGTCCTTCGCACGTACACACGGCGGCGGGAGCGCTAACGGCTGAGTCGACACTGGCAGAGGGGAGGCCAGGTATGTGCGTGTATGTGTGGTGTGGGCAGTTGGAGAGTGAGCAAAGAGCACGTGTTACGAAGGAAGCCGTTGTTAGCACGGCCACCGCGCCGTCGAGTCCGTCCGTCCTAACGCGGTTTCGGCAAAACGTCCTGCGTGAACAATAGCGTATTTTACGCGCACTTATTTTTGTTGTGCGCACACGCACACAGACCTGTGTCTGTGTGCGTGTGCGAACGCCTGAACAGTTGACAGTGTGCGTCTGAAAGGTCCACGTTCTATCACATTATTTTGTTTTCTTATGTTGCCCAATGGACCAACACGGAACGAAGTGCCTGCTCGTGAGTGTGTTGCTTGTATGTACATGACAAATAATGCACCAGAACACATACTTGGGCTGGGCAAGTTGGTGGAAATTCATTTTCCAAGAATAACAGCGGAACAAGACGAGGACACCTTCACGCCGTGTCGTGTTCTTTCTGTGTCCTCGTGTTTTTTTTTTTTTTTTTTTTTTGCTGTTATTCTTGGAAAATGACAAATAAGTCATACACGATAAGACGGACGGATAGATAAGATTATATGTACAGAGAAGATAGATAATGTGACATAATACAGATAAATAGATAGTGTAATGGCAAGTTGAAATAGTTGGCAGGTGTTCGTCATGGAATAAACAACAGGGCAACTGGCTTTTCTACTATTGCCGCGTTTTAACGAATTTTTCTGTTATTTATCCCATGGTATATTGATAGATGTGCATGTTCACGTTACAACGGACAGTAATATCGAAAAGTTAGGGACGCCCGACTGTTCCGAGGCTCTGTTGCCATGGGGGCGTGTAAGTGCGCGGATTCCAACGACGACAGGTGGCGAAAGGTGAGACAAGTGGAAGGCTATAACGTGCAACAACACTTAGCGCTTGCGACAGCCGTTCCAAGACTGGTCGTTACAGCTGCTTGATGACAGTTTCTCTCGAGTAGTTCGCTTTGTTTGTATACGTGCGTCATTGTCTGCTAAGCCAAGGCCAGCGCAACGTACCGGAACGCCCGTAATGGTACTTATACCTTGCCTCAGTAGTTCCGTGCAGCACAGTGGAAGTTACAGGCAACGTTACTAGAATAAAGTTTATTCTAGTAACGTTGGTTACAGGCCTGTTCCACCAATCAGGAGTGCGAACACATGTTGAATGTGTTCCTCCGCGCCATGTCGTCTGCCAGTGGTGAGCGCTGCAGTGGCAGCGGCAGCCTTGGAAGGAGCAAGAGGTGGTGGGTCTTCTATAGACGATTTTACTTCAGCTTCGTGGGGGTGCTGCCATCGACGGTTGACACACGGATGATTTCCCGGTATTGCGCGCCGTAGCCTCAAATGAACAGTGCCGTAACACGTCAAAATGCATGCGTGTAAGTGTTTTCATGCCTATTAGTCTACTGTCATCATAGATGTGCTGCAGATGGAAAAACGACAACGCTATCACTCCGGTGCTGAAACGCTCCTCAGGTTTGGCAGTCGCGTCTCTGAACCATGGCACTGCATCTCTGCGCAGGACTGCGCTCGATGGCCTCGTAGCCTTGGCCGTGCTGCACGGAACTAGTGAAACAGAATATGCGGTGCACGATTCCAACTCGCGCTGCCAGAACGAATGTTCGCCTCTTCGTCACTCGTTCTCGTCTCTCCCAAAACGCGTGTGTGCAAACGGCGTGTCGTTACCGGACATTACGGCGACGTAGTACTTACTGCAATCACGCCCTACGCGCTACAGAAATGCCGCATAACAGCGTGGCATTAAGAAGCGCACCGACACACGTTTACCAACAGCGCCTGCAGGCATTACAGAAGAGAAGGGAGGCGCGGATATTCGGCAGAAATGTACATGTTAAAGAAATGTACACAGGTGCACATAAAGACGGACACTTGCATATAGCGTACAACTTTATGATCATTAGAGTAACTGTTTTCATTAGACCAACTGCTTTATTAGACCAACTGCTTTATTAGACCAACTGCTTTCATTAGACCAACTGCTTTCATTAGACCAACCGTTTTCACGAGACCAACCGTTTTCACGAGACCAACCGTTTTCACGAGACTAACCGTTTTCACGAGACTAACTCACGAGGCTAACTGCTTTCATAGAGCGCTACTATGATATACGCTTAAAACGCGGATGCACAAGGTAGTTCTAAGAGATGAAAAGAACACATCATATGAAATAATACTAACACCGTCTCTTGTGGTAATGTATATTTCACTCATGGAACATTCCCCCCAAAAGTAAAAGAAAAAGAAAGACATTTGAAATGAGCCTGTTTTACATCCCAATTCTTTCATGTACATGGACCGCGCGCACGCACATACACTGACACGAGCGGAACACAAACGCATAAGCAAGCGCACCAAACCTCTCGAGAAATGGGAATGTTAATGAGAGCGCGCAGGCGCTCTCCTTTCTCGCGATAAGAAAAGAACGCGCGAGACTTCTTTTTTCCACGAGCGCGCTCAAAGAGGAGAGCGCTCGCGGTGCAGGAGTTGCGTGCGCATGCAACTATCCGTATCTCGAGAGGGAGTCTCATCGCGCGGAGAAGAAACATATCTAAATAAATCTCACGCTCACTGCACGAGCACCGACGCGTAAAACACTCCCGCTGCAGAATCGCAGGAGCAGCATGCAGTAACAGCGGCGGCAGTGGCCTTTGGTAACAAACGACGACGAGACGTTCCGGAGTGCAAACACCGGCGTCATTTCGCGAAGAGAGAGAAGGGGGGGGGGGGGGGGGGGCTTGCTTTTCTATCACAGCTCGGTACCTCGTTGCCGTCCGTTGAGCACGCGGTTTCATCCGCCGCATATGCCGCATCGACGCGTTATTAACCGTCACTCCGGTTCAGAAGCTTTCTGTGTCATACTTAGTTCGGTTTTCATGTTGCATTTCAGCTGTCATAACTCCTAGCCCCACTATAACTTGTGTGCGCGACTGATTGATTAATTGATGGACTGATTTCTGGGAACATATCGCACAGTTCAAGGACCCCCAACATTTCTATTCTATGGAAATGAAGTCGCCGCGGCCTGGATCGGATCCCGCGACCTTCGGATCAGCAGCCGAGTGCCATAGCCACCTCTCTCTCTCTCTCTTTCTTTCTCTCTCTCTCTATCTATCTATCTATCTATCTATCTATCTATCTATCTATCTATCTATCTATCTATCTATCTCTCTCTGTGTGTGTGTGTGTGTGTGTGTGTGTGTCTGTGTGTCTCTGTGTGTGTGTGTGTGTGTGTGTGTGTGTGTGTGTGTGTGTGTGTGTGTGTGTGTGTGTGTGTGTGTGTGTGCGCGCGCGCGCGCGCGCGCGTTTTCACCACGATCCACGAATGAATACATGTGCTAAACTGTGTCGTGTTTTGCAGAGCGATCATGACATCGTGATGACAATGATGACAACTTGCGAGGCGTATTAACAACGGTCCTTTTCTCCCGCCTTCAGTGGGACCAGTGGCCTGAACATCGTTATAGAGCACGGGATCACCTATCATTCAATTCCCACACGCGTAGACTCCCGGGTAATCCGACGGCGATGTGTTATCGGTCGAGTGATATCCGAAACTTTCGAATTAAAGCGAAATGCATTTCCTAGTTGAATACAAGATTCTCCCGAAGAGCCTGCTCGTACGCCTCCCCCGCACCAGGCGCTTCGCGCCTAGACATAAACCTGCGGCATCTAGACGCGTCTGTACGGTATACAACGCGTATCCATCCTCGACTCCCGCAGCAACTGTCGCCCAAATGAGAAAAGCAAATACGAAAGGAGCAAGTGGAGAACGTCGAGGAGTAACTGTGCACGTGTGTCTTCAACCTCCCGTAAAAGTGCAGTCACGTACATGCCACCGGCTCGCCAACAATCCTCCCGAGCGCGACAGCAGCTGCAAGCGGCCACGCGTTACGCAGAACTCTGCCTCGCGGAGTCTTTCATGAAGTCGTTACTCAAGTCCTGTGCGCGAGCTCGCGCAAGATGTTCTGTTCACCCTGCTTTTCGTGGAAGGCGAAATTGCAGCTCAGAGCCGAGGTGGAGTCACGCACGTTTTAAAGGAACGCGATTAAAGTGAATTGCGATTTTTCCGCGTATAAGCAGACCTTTTCCACATAACCAAATATCAGCACTCTCGCGAAGAGAGGGAGCTTGGTATAAGCTAGAAAATGCGCAAAAAAAAGAAAGGAGAACAAGTAGCGAAGCCTGCACGGAGGTTCCCGTACTAATATGCGTCACGTCATACATTTATGGCGGCGTCTACTAAGTCCTACCAGAGTCCTGGTCCTACTCTGGACTACTTAGCTATTTATGGGTAAAAGACATTGGGTTCCGAGGAAGCCAGAGACTTAACGTGGCATTTTAAAGATAGTTTGACTGAGCCAGTATGGCGCGGTAGCGCAAAAGAAAAAAAAAAGGGGGGGGGGGGCGGTGGAATGTGGTTCGTGACTTCATCTACTCAAAGTTCTCATCTCACGGCTTACTCAGTCTTAGACTCACGGCACACACTGCCAGATTCATACTCGCCATCTTGTCGTCCAGACTCGCAAGCCAGCCGCTTAACCGGACTCACTTAGACTCACCGTCTGCTCATCAAGACTCACTGTGACTCACCGTACGATGTGCGAGACTTACAATTAGCGCTCCACTGGAAGCGCTGGCCAGATCTACAATCTGTCCAGCGCTTCGCCGGACCGGCGCTGGCCAGATATGTTCACCATCGTCTCGGCGAGACTATAGGATCCAACTAGTGAGCTGGACTAACCTTGACTCACCATCTCCGCAGGCTCATTAAGACGCACCATACACTCTGCGAAAGTTACGATTCATTTTACCAGACTGGCCATCACCGGCTCACCCAGGCTCACTGTAGGACACAACAGGCGAGACCTATACCATCTATTTTGCCAGACTCACTCACCATCTCAGCGAAATTCAGGGTCATCACCTACTCAACTAGCTCACTCACTCACCGCGCAAACTCTGCCAGACCCACCATCTAACCATCTGGATCAACTCGGACTCTAACCATCTACTACGACTCACTCAGACACGCAAAACTTCTGCAGTGCCTGACGCTACCAGACTCACCATCTACTTAGCGGGACTATATGTTACTGACGAGACGGTCTGAGTAAGCCTATGCGTCTCGGTCGACTCACGAGTTAGTTCTGCGAGCTGCACGTTTCCGACTGCTTACGATTTGGGAATCTTGTTTTCCGACACGGAAACGTTATATTCAGTACGTTGTTTTGTGTCGAAAGCGCATGGATGCACAGCCAGCACATTCCGCGTGGTTCCCCGCTGGCCCTTCGATGCGCGCCTGGCACCACAACAGCCCGCACGCACGCAATATCCGGGTTGTTTCCGCAGTCCATCGCGTTGGCGTAAGTTTGCGCAGTTGGCGTCGTAAACTGTTATCCGGAAGAGGGCAGGCCGGCTTGCATATGTATGTGTGTGTGAGAGAGTCTTGTGCTATATGGGAACAGCGCGCGTCCAGAAGTAGCCCCGTACTTTGGATGTACACAAGGACACGTGATGAGTCTACGCGGACCCAGACTGTTCTTGCGCTATATTTAAAAGCAGCTTTCTTTACGACCGCACGTCTTAGTTGCTCGTGCGTCGCTTCGTTGGCACTGCAATGGGCCGCAGCCATCACCACGAGCGCTGTGTATCTGCGGACCGCGTACCATACAATGTTGCTGCACTTGCGCGGACACAGAGCACTGGCCTCCACTGCCGGTGGGGTCAGCGCCTCATAAGGTGGACACTGGTCCACTTGCTCACGTTATGGGATCCCTTGACAGGTTTGTCACAATACTGTCGTGACAGGAAGTGTTGTGGCAGGGGACGGGTTTGATTTGCACCATAACTCCATCCGCAGGCAGTCGCACGATAGGTGTATAGAGTACAGCAGGCGAATTGCACGCATCAACCCCAGCGTCCGAGTGTGCACATAAAGTGGAGACAGCCATAACGGGGACATACAATGTGGAGACCGGCGCAGGGGGAGGTACAGTGCAGAAAGTATATACCCAGGGCAGGGATGCGATGAATCCACGACGAATGTCAACTTTCTCATGTTTCTTTCGTTCGGACATATATAAGTGAAGATGGACAAAGCGGAGCGACATAAAGCGAACAGAGGAACAGCGTGAAGAGAGAGAGAGAGACAAAGCGAAGTTGCATAAAGCGAAGATATGTAAGGCAAAGAGACACAAAGTGAGGGACGTGAGACAATGCGGTTCTGAGGCAAAGCAAGGATAGGGACGAAATGGAGAGCGATAAACAGAAGATAATGCGGAAAGAGACTGCGTGGAAAGATGGGTCAGATATAACGTAAGAGACGTAGTGAAGAGAGACTTGTTTTCAGAAAGGCAGAGGGGTGTATGTCTGAAGCTGTAAGTGTAGGCATAGTGGAGATACTCGAAAGTAAACTGATACAAAGTGAATGAGAGACACCGGACAGAAATGAAACACTGAGTGAAGACCGTATCTGGAAAGGGATGCCGAAAGAGCTGCAGAAGAACACGGCTGGCTGCTGCAGCGCGGTCGTCGCGCACACAACGCCGCTTCTGGCTGACGTGGCCGGAGCAGGCGAAGAAATCTCCATGGGGCTCATAAAGATGTCACGGGACCGCGCAGACAACAGCAGGTTGAACTGAGAGCCCTGAACAAACGCTCGCTCGCCCCGGCTGTGCGGGGAAGCCAAGATGCACGCTGCCCGGTCAGAGACATACATATGCATGTCTCTGACCGAGCCACGCATCAGAGACATGCATCAGGGACGTACATCAGGGACGTACATCAGGGACGTACATCAGAGACGTACATCAGAGACGTACATCAGAGACGTACATCAGAGACGTACATCAGAGACGTACATCAGAGACGTACATCAGAGACGTACATCAGGGACATGCATGTGGAGTTGTGTGGTATAGTAGACGCACTACCATTAGCCCCCGCTTATGTAGAAAGGTGCAGCACCGCTGGAATCCGGAGCTCGCGAACCCATTAGCGGTATCAGGACTTGACCTATTTCCAGCAGATCGTCAAGTACGTATAAATGAAAAAAATTGCGCGTGTGAATTGCGCTGTATTATGCGTCTACCGTCTTGATTTGTGGGGTTTAACGTCCCAAAACAAGCTCCGATTATGAGAGACGCCGTAGTGGGGGGGCTCCGGAAATTTCGAACACCTGAGGTTCCTTAACGTCCACTGACATCGCACAGCACACGGGCCTCGACATTTCGCCTCCATCGAAATCCAGCCGCCGCGGCCGGGATTCGATTCCGCGACCCTCGGATCAGCAGCCGAGTGCCACAACCACTATGTGCGTCTATCGTTGTACTCGGAAAGCACTCAGTGAACTCAACTATAAACTGTTTCACGCGTACGTGCAAAGCTGTTGTGGACGCAGCCGAGATTTCTTGGAGCTGCGATCGCATTAAGGAATAACTTGGGTGTTTGTCATCAAGTGCGGGAAATTACTCGTGTACAGGGGAACTCGGGAATGGCGCCCGTGGGGCGGGAGGAAGGCGCTTGCCTCCCGTCCATCTGTCCCTTCTCCCCAATCTTCCACCCTTTTACTCCTTGAGCTGAAAGGTCAAAACACACAGCCTTAATATCCCTCCTCCCTACACACCTCAAGACACCCACTTGTGGTTTTCTGTGCCATGTCACTTGACAGGCATGGAACAGTGCACGGACTTCTGGCATTTCTCCTCCATCGCGATACGCGATAGCCGTGGCTGGCATCGAACCCGCGTCTTTCGGATAGCAGCGCGGTCCCCGCGCGACGACCAACTAAATCAACGTCCACGCTATATCGGGGTCCACGTCGCATGACGTCATCGATTGATTGATTTGATTTGTGGGGTGTAACGTCCCAAAACCAGTTCTGATTATGAGAGACGCCGTAGTGGAGGGCTCCGGAAATTTCGACCACCTGGGGTTCTTGAACGTGCATTGACATCGCACAGTATACACGGGCCTCAACATTACGCCTCCATCGAAATGCAGCCGCCGCGGCCGGGATTCGATCCCGCGACCCTCGGATCAGCAGCCGAGTGCATGACGTCATCGCATAAGGACACTTGGTAACGTTATCAGGTGGCGTCAAGATAACCATGTAACGTGATCTCTAGTGGTTACGTGAGTTCTCTTTCGTGGACGACGCCAGGTTCTCATACCATAGGGCACATAATGCTTTTACGTTGATATCATCATCATCATCACTTATTTTTCCCTTAAAGGGTATATTACAAAAAGGGGGGGGGGGGGGTTACATAAGTAACACATAAAACAGTTGAGGTCGCAACATCGAACACTTATCTCACACAACTTATATACAAACGAACAAAGGCACCGATCCGTGACGCTGAAAAAAGGGACGTTCGCAAACGCACGCACCGCAGAGCGGAACGAAGAAGCTGGCCGCCATGCGTGCATGGCATGGCCTGTTCGCTCGGCAGCCACAGCCAACAAGCTGTGTAACTATGCGAGACGGTTTTGTAAGCGCGCACCCGGTGAAGAAAACTGGGCGGAGAGATAGCGGCTGTGTATAGAGAGAAGAGACTCGAGCTTTGCGAATAACGTCCACGAACGACAGAGACAAAAGTTCAGGCCTGGTGCGGCTTCGCGCCGCTGCGGCAGCAGCAACGCAGACGGTCAATAGCCTCTTTTCTTTCCGCAAAGCTTCTTTTGTTGACACGACCGAGCTCTCGCGTCCGAGCTTTGGACTCGGCGCGGTTCGAACGAACCTGCAAGCTCTGCAGAACGTTTCAGCAGAATGTGCGACTGTATACGCGTAAATACAGCACGCATCGAGCGGCGAAACGCCGCAGTGCTGGGGACTGCGAAGACAGCGAGCTTGTGTACACGTCACTCCGTATGCAGCGCAGCGTCGATGAGTGGGCTAGGCAGTCACGTGGTAGTCTTGCATCCTTCGCGTAATCTACATCTGCTCTAGTTCTGATTTAGATGCCAAAACCACGGCGTGATAACGAAGCACGCCCCCGTAGTGTTTGAAGTTTATTTCGGATATTAGTGCAAAAATAGAAGATCACGCAGGATAAATGTACAGGAGGAGGCCCGAAAGCACTATGCTGCAGGGGGACCACTTGGGGTTCTTTAATGTACACCTATAAATCTTGAAGTACACGGGTGTTTTCAGCATCGAAATGTAGCCGCTGCGGCCGGGGTTCGAGCCCGTGACCTCGAACCGGTTTGGATAACTAAAACGCCGTCATTTACTATACTGAGCTCGAAGAGGCAGCTTTGATGACAGCCCATAGAGGCCGCACTCCTATGGGCGGCCAAGTGCAAGAAAAAAACCAGTGTACTTATATTTAAGCATTTATTACAATGGCACTGCAACACTGCTATATGTAATCCTCGAGTGCATCAGTTAAAGGGACAAATCTATGTCGAAATTAACGACAATCGAGTTCTCGAAATATACGTTATCATTCTAAAACACTTCACCTTTTCACTTTACTGTCCTTTTAAGGAGCATACAGCTTAAGGAATCGCCTGCCGCAATTGTTCTTTTTTTTTTCATATTTGTCGGGTCAGGTTTGAAGAGAGTTCTACCGTCCGATTTATCGGCGGCGTTATCTTGCAATGTTGAAGAAATGCTGCAGGGTATTTAAATAAACAAATAAGTAAAATAAATAAATAAATAAGGAACCCCAGGTGGCGGAAATAATTGCAGTCTCTCCGACTGCACCGTGCTGCGTAATCATATCGCAATTTCGACTTGTGGAACCCCAACACACACACACACACACACACACACACACACACACACACACACACACACACACACACACACACACACACACACACGGATGAGTGGTGGAACGTCCTTCCTTCGTCTTCCGCGTCCCCTGCGTGGTCTCGCGGCTTTCCGTCAACTTCCTGCGACACGCAACAAAAAGGAAGGGCCAGCACCCGTGTCTAGTTCCTGGGAACTGTCATATTCTATACGCTATACAGAAGGAACGGCACCGCAACTCGTTCGGCCGAGCTCTTCTGCCGCGGCGGGGGTCACGGTCGACGACCGCCATCTTTTGTCCTGTCGTCTTTGCTATCCCACCATGCACTGCGCGCGCGCAACAGCTTGCAGTGAAAACGAGACACCGCGAACAGTAGAAGAGGAGGAGGAAGAAGAATAAAGAAGATGATTGTGCTTCTTGAGACAGTAAGCAACCAGAAAAATTTAAAAGAAAAAGGAACTGCATAGAGTAGACGTAGAATGTACGACCAAGAACCTGAAGCTCTAGGGGGACAGAAAGCAAACTTGAGAAGCAGAGTGCGGATCGACTATACCTTGTTCCAGTAGTTGCGTGCAGTGCAGTGGAAACCACGGGCCTTACTCGACCAACCAGGAGTGCTAGTGCTAGTCTGTCCCCCATGCAAAAAAAAAAATTAAAAGAAATGTGGGGAGTGCAACCAGGAGTGCGAACACATTTTGAATGTGTTCTTCCGGCGAGCGCTGCAGCCGAAGCGTCAGGAGGAGGACCTCCGAGCACCGGCACTACATCGCGCCTCGCGAGAACATGCGCCCGACGGCCGCCTAAGCCTTGGCTCTGCTGCACGGAATTACTGATGCAGTGCACAGACGAGCGTAGACCGGCAGAGCGCTCACCCGTAACGGTCCCGGGGCATTAGGCACGTAAAGAGATATATGACACGCTATTTTTTTTTTTCCTTTGCTGCTCTTTCTTTTTGCAGAGCGGCGTTTCTTGACACGGCGGTTGCGTAGTTTTTGGAGGAGCGACGTGCATAGGTAGGTGCAAATGTCGGCGTCGGCGGCGCGACATTGGCCTGTAACTCGAGAAACAGGAAGAGTCTCTCTTCTCTCATTCGTTTGATCCGCGGCTATCCCATTCCCGCTCGTTTAAAGAGTCGCTAGAGAGAGAGAGTCCTTAGATAGGGCCGTAGATGACGCGTTACGTTTGTGCAGCGTCAGGGCAACCCACTGTTTGTTATGTGGGATTTAACGTCCCAAAACCAGCTCTGATTATGAGAAACGCCGTAGTGGAGGGCTCCAGAAATTTTGACCACCTGGGGTTCTTTAACGCCAACCCACCAGAGCACAGACCGAAATTTGCACAGCATTCAAACGTGCCGTCACTGCAGGTACCGCCCATCGCTGTCGCGTCATCGTCACGTCATCTGTGTTGTCTGGTGCATGACAGCGTTTGTGGTGCATGGCAGCGTTGTCGGGTTCGGTCGACTTGGCCTCGAAATCTGGAGGCCAGTGACGTTGACACGCCCATAAACGTCGTAACGACTTTATCTCATTTTCTCTTAGCAGAAACGGGCGAGGGAAGGCTTGTCTTGTGACATAAGCTGGTGACGTAGCGGTAACGTGACTGGTTCTTTGACAGCCGCGTGAACCGTAGCCTGGTACTGTGAGAAAAAGTACACCCAGATGGGAGCGACGGTTGGAGCGGCCCTCGCCGTGACGTCACCAATGTTGACGGAATCATTTAGGACCAATAACATTGCGTGTGTGTGTGTGTGTGTGTGTGTGTGTGTGTGTGTGTGTGTGTGTGTGTGTGTGTCAGGGCAAACGAAAATTTATTAGCAAGATTGATTCTTAGCGGTAACCTTCCCAATACGAAACGATTTACTTCGATTTCGCTGACGTCACACAGGAGTAGAATGCACAAGGCTTCGTCGGGAAATTTTGAGAAAACGTAACTCATTTATTTTCCGCTCCAAAAACCGAAACTGCGTTGAACTCTAGCTGAACGACTGATTTGTCGAACCGATTTAGCGTTTATTGTTACAGTCCCTGCTACGACGTCAGCACTACCCGACATACGCCATTGTTCAGTTAACACCAGTCAGTACTAGCTAGTAATAAACCGGTGCTGATGCTATCCAATTATATACGGTATGGACAATGGCGGCGATCAGCAAAGCGGCGAGAGTGCAAGCTACACACACACTTCGACATGCCCGCACCTGCACACCGCAAGCATGCAAGATTAAATGCGCGACAAAGCCTCTAGGTCGTTCAGAGATCTGTCTGTCTGTCTGTCTGTCTGTCTGTCTGTCTGTCTGTCTGTCTGTCTGTCTGTCTGTCTGTCTGTCTGTCTGTATGTATGTCTGAAGCGAACTTTAGCTAACATGTATATACCAATGCTATAGCATTGGCCTGCTCGGTCCAGTGGTGAGCGCTGCTTGAGTAAATAAGGTAGCTATTGTCCACTGTCTGAAATAACCGAGGACATGATCGCTCTCCGTCACAGAAAACAGTCACAGATCACACTCCTTCCGTCACATGCCGCACTCACTCACAGATCGGACTCCGTAACTCAAACTCGTTCACTACGCGGAAGCGACCTTAGAATAGCATTGCCTTTAAAACCAAAAAGCCCCAACTTCGTGAACATTTCGCGCATTCACTGAAACTATACGCACCACATGCGCTTGCATGCCGTTGTCAACAGTGTACTAAACATACTGCGCAAGAGAGTGCTAGTGAATGCGTACTTAAACGGCCGTCTCGTAATCGGAAGGTTCGTGGTTTGACTCCACGCTCGACGTGCATTCGTTAGTTTTTCGACCACTTGCAAGGATTTGTCTCAATGGTGCACGTTTTCGAACTCGCTAAAGCGGGCTTCTCCTAAAGCACCCTGCCATTGCAGAGAAGCCAGCTCTAACGAACTCTCGCATCTTGTGGGGAGAGCGGCGGACACCTGGCGACGATCTTTCTCTCTCTCTCGTAGTATGTATTGTACTATTTGTGCTGGTACCGGTAAACGTGTACTTCGCAGCCGGCGCTGGTCTTGTGCACTTTCCTGACCGAGTTTTCCTGACCGCTGTCTCCAGTATCAACCGTCTCGCGTCCACACCCTTTTGAGGAAGTATAAGAAAAAAAATACTATATATAATAATGTGATTCGGTTAGGGAAAGGGCACTATTTCTGCAGCCCTTGTGGAGAACACTGGTCAGCGTCAAAAAGAGGGAGGGAGGGAATGAAACTAATGAAACTGCAGAGAGGAGAGGGACGCTGCACTAGAGGGCGGTGGTATTTTCGGTGGAGGCGAAAGTGTTAGACGCCCGTGAACTGTGAACCGCGTGGTAAAAATTTCCGGAGCCCTCCACTACGGCGCTTCTCTCCTTTCTTTCCTTCCCTTTCCTCGAACCCCCCACTGATGCTGAGCCGTGCTCCCGACAGAGGCTGCAGAAAGTCGCGTCCTTTCCTCAAGCGAAACAATTATTCCGTAGTGCACAGTACACGGACCAATGCCTCTAACATTTTCCCCTCCATCTGAACAGCGATCGCAGCGACCGGGTTTCAAACCGCGTCTTTCGGGTTCTCAGGGAAGACACATTACCAGCCTAGCAATTCGGTTGACGGTATAGATGACGGCTCGCTACGTAGCGCCGGCTTATGCGCAGTTTGGCCCGGACTTGCGTGGTTCCGTGAACTTACGCGGTCGACTGTATACATTTCGTGCTTAAGCGGGGGCAACCAGCTCCGCAACCTTATCTCCACCGCCCGCGTGCTCGTATTCGGAGCGAAGGCATCTGCGGAATCTGCCACGCTCACGTATCAGCGGCGGTGTTTCTCTCTCTCTCTCTCTTGCCCGGGAAACTGCGGTGTTCGCCGTCTCCTGTCCCGGGCTTCCGAGAGACGCGCTGCTGACAGTTACACGAGCTGTAAGCGCGTCCCCACTTGTTATACACAGGGGTCACTGTTTGCATTTTGAGATAAGGCGCCGCGAGCGGGAGCACGACACAGATAAGGGAATGACTGCCTGGGGGGTCCGTCTGACGCTGCGGCCTGGTAGGCAGCGCGTATTACGTGCCTGTGCGCGCATCATATTACGCGCGCGTGTAATATCATTGCTGCATACAGCAAGCGGATGTTCACGAAACGAGGGAAAGATAACAATCACGATGTGTCTCACGCTGCACAAGATAAACGCATCGTTTTGCCCATCCGGGCCAGGAACAGTACTTTCGCTGCCTTTATTAGCAGCGGAGCCGTTACGTCTGTCATAACGATCATTATCAGCCTATTCTTTATGTCCACTGCAGGACTAAGGCCTCTCCCAACGATTTCCAATTTGCTCTATCCTGAGCGAGTTGGTTCCGCTTTATACCCGCGAACTTCTTAATTTCATCGTTCCATCTAACCTTTTGGCCTCCCTCTGTTGCGTTTTCTTCTCTTGGTATCCATTCCGTCGCTCTTACTGTCCATCTGTTATATGTCCTCCGCGTGACACGCCCTGCCAGTTACGTCTGTAGGGTGTGGTATGTCGTGCCACGAAAGAGCGGAAAACCCGATCCACTCTTGCCTTCGACGCACTCTGCCCACATATAGCCTCAGCTTATTGCTACATGACTGTTTACGCGATTGGCGATATACAAAGGTAGGAAGCCACGTCGTCTGTCTGCGGGATAGTGGACCCGGTCTTTCCCTCAACCCACACCCACTGCTATGGGTTCGTGGTACTGATAGCGATAGTGCTACACATCAGTGATAGTGGACTTGACAACCTTGCCAGTTACGTACAGTGGTCAACTCTCATATCTATAACGCCGGAGCGTCGTGCTCGGAACTGCACGAGCGACATCTACAGTTGGAAACGGGACACCTCTGAGCATGCGCAGCGCCACTGACGCACATGCCTTGCATTCTCGACACTTGGTTATCACCGCGGATGCAACAACCGCTTTGGCCGTCAGTAGCGCTGTCAACGGTTTAGCGCAATAACAAAAGAAACAAAAAGGAAAAGAAACGAAGCGTATTGTTGGCAGCGCCCGACGCAAGCTGTGCTGCGTTCTAATTCTCCCTTCGCGGTCACATTGTCCCAACAACAGATTTACGCCCACTTATGAACTGTATATGTTTTCTGTGTTTCTTGTTTTTTTTTTTTTTTTTGGTGGGGGGGGAGGGGGGGGTCAGGCTGCTCGGAAGCTGTCTTTTGGCTGGTATAGAATTTTGCACTTCTAAATGTGAATATAGTGCTCGAAGCATTCTATAAGGAAGGTCGGCTTGCTGATGCTCCCCGTCATCGGTCATTAAGGGCTACAACCGACGAAGGACCGACTGATCGTCGCATGAATGGGCAATCCAAACTACATTTAGTCGCTGGCAACGCATCGTTGGTGAACTCGTTGGTGAAATAAAATGACAGCACGCGGCAATAAACTCAATGCGCGATGAAAAATTCACAGAGCGATGCGCAATATACATTATGCGGCGCATTGCCGGTACGATATGATACCGAAAACCGAGAATATAGGTACGCAGTAGAAAACGCGCCGATGCGGGTGATTGCACTTTTTTTTTTCCGGCGCTATATGGCTGACAGCGCTTCTGCCGGCCAAAGTAGTTATCGCGGCCTTGGCGATAAACAAGGACAGAAACTGCAAGGCAAGCGCGTCAGTGGCGATGCGCATGCTCAGATGTGTCCCGTTTCCAACTGTAGATGTCGCTGGTGCAGTTCCGAGCACGACGCTCCGGCGTTATAGATATGAGAGTTGACCACTGTACGTCAACGTATTGAAGGTAACAGCGCAGCTTCGCTGCTATCGCGGTTTTCACAGCTTTTTAGCAAGCATAACAAAGGTCAGCTATATGATATCGACCGGGTGCCGTATTGTGCAAGAAGTAATTAATACTCGGCCATTCCCTAGAGCTTTTTGTGACATTTTCGCCGATTCCCATAACCGAGCGAACATCGTTCTTCGTCCCGCCTCGGTGGTATATAGCGGCTGCATGGTACTCTGATCCGAAGGTCGCGGGATAGAATCCCGGCTGCGGCGGCTGCACTTCGATGGGGGCGAAATTTTGGGGGCCCGTGTACTGTGCTGTGTGAGTGCAAGTTGAAGAACCCCAGGTGGTCGAAATTTCCGAAGCCCTCCACTACGGCGTCTCTCATAATAGCATGGTTTTGAGGCGTAAGACCCCAGAAATCATTGATCGCTCGTTCCCGAAAGGAGAGAGGTGCGAGGCTGGAACTCAGCGCCACTTGTTCTGGATACAGGCCACCAGCTGGCTCTTATTAAGAGACGCAAGCGAGGCTCTTATCCGCACTATCATTATAGTTGTCCTGCCGTGAGCGACGCCCCAGGTAGCGGTCACCACTATGGGAAAAAAAAAAAAAAAAAGACTCGTTATCGTCTTGCAGTTACATGCGAGCTGGTAGACTGCTATAAATCTCCCATCGAGTTCAGTAATCAAGCAATGTGTTTAGGAAGCGTCACGCGAGCGTCCCGAATATCATCCAAAATATATTTATGAAAGAAGAGCGCACGGTTAAAGAGCGCCATATCGTCCGACAGGCAAACCATTCCTGGAAGTCTGTGCGATAGCTAGGAGCAATATTATTCTTACGCATGGGAAAATTGTTGCCGCATACCAACGCTGCGCTGTATACCATCAAGATTTTCTCTCTCTCTCTCTCTCTCTCTCTCGAGCTGCGTAACAGCGCCCTTGTAGTTCTTTCGTCTGAAATGTGTTGATGTGTTAGTTTTCTTTTTCGAAACATTCTCAATCATGAAACGTATACCCCCGTTCAGCTATATACGTTCTGAGAAGGAGGGAGCCCTTGGAGACGAAGCGACGCGGAACACAGCACGCACGGGGCAACGGCGCTCGTTCCAAGGCACTCGTCGATGCGTACATAACTGGTTCACTTAAAAAAAAGAAAGGAAAAGAACCAACTATAACTTTTTGGAGAAGAAATTTGTGTACGGGTGGGAGACTACGGCGACGTGAATAATGGTCGTTCCGCATTCGAGATAGGCCAGCTGTCACCTTACGAAATACGTGTACAGAATGTACGCATACCTTGCTGTGCCCGTCTTTGTAAAGCTTACAAGAAATGAAAAGAAAGAAAAAGAAAGAGCACGGCATGAGGCACAAACCACAAGAGAGAGACAGTCAGCCGAGAAAATGCGGCATTGTTGCGAGCGAACGGGTTTCCCCCCCTTTGATGGATCTGCGTCGCTCAAGTATAACCGAGTGTTGCGCCAGAGCGGTTCGGGAACTCTCGCCAGCATCGCTTCAGTACCGTGCAGCACTGCGGAAGCTACGCGGGAAGGATTGTGCTACAGTCGCAGTCGAGGGATAAGGACACACCTCGTCTGCCCCCTTTTACTTTCCAGGTGCTGTATGTTGTGCGGACCCTTAGTGTATTGGGACAGCTGCGATAAAGCACTGTCATCTTTGGGATGAGGAGTCAGATTTCTTTGTAACAGCAAAAACAGCAGCGTCAGTGACAGCGTTGAGCTGTCGCGATCGTGGCCTTGGAGAGATGAAATGACGGAAGTAAAAGTGAAGAAAATACCTTCAACTTCGAAGCAAGGGGGAAAGGGTCGGAAGAGGGGGGCTTTGACGTGTATAATTAGTACTGCGCAGGCCGCATATCCAGTCTAGTCCAATCTTTAGTAATAATTGGTGTGTTAGGTGCCAAAATCACGACGTGATTACGAGACACGCCGTATGGTTGATTGACAGCCGCGGAAATTTTGACGACCCGAGGTTCTTTAACGTACTCTCAAAACGCGCATTACAAGGACCTCTAGCATTTTAGTCACCGATAGAGCAATCTGAATACTGCTCATAAGACACTGTCACTGTGATCAGAAGACAACACTTTCGCATTAAATAGTCATGCAAACGATAACAGATCCATTATCACATTACGCCGATCAAAAACTGCACATTTAGCTGCCAACGTAAGTGCAGCGTTTCTTTTCATTTTTTGTAAAGAAATTACGTCACCAGTCTTATCTGGCTCGTTCTGAAAAAGGAATACATTTGAGCGCAAAAAAGGACGACACACAGGAAAAGAAGACGACTACACGAGCGCTTTCTGAGCGCTCGTGTAGTCTTTTTTTTTTTTTTTTTTTCCTGTGTGTCGTCCTTTCTTGCGCTCAAATGTATTCCTCATTGAACCAACGCGCCCAACAAAGCATTCTATTAAGTTATCGTTCTGAAAAAGCATGGGATTCAGCGCACACTGAGCACCCAGGAACAACTACGTATGAGACGCTCTAGCGTTGATCACGCTGCACGATACTTGCAGGCAGGTTATGCGAATGGCTTCAGAAACAGTCCTGCTATCGTCGTCACAGAGCCGCCGACGACGCAGTCACGGAACAGAACAACACTGCGCAGTACCCCCCGTGTGCTTCGATGTATATGTCGTTAGCTAACTCCGCAGCTTTTGCAAATGCTGCACCGTAGTTGTGACTCGTACAGCGTATCGGAACGATGACGGCAGCACAGCGTCGTCTGCTTCTGCGCTCCAAGAAAACAGACGGACAACAATCGAGCCCAACGGTGTATGCACAGAGCAGTCAGTGCATCGCTGTCACTGCTCTATGATGACAGCGCCATTTCATCACTCTACTGCACCGTACTTCGGTAAGTATATCTGAAGCGGTAGCCAATAGCGTTTCGTCTCTCGCTTCGTCGCTTCAAAAGCAGACAATGAAGCAGTGCGAGAGCTCGGCAGCAGACGTGCGGTTTTTCGGCCGGTGCTGCAGCTCTCGCAAATGCTGCACGCATTTGTTACATCTTTCTTGTCCGAATGCATCGAAAATTCCATCGCATCGCTGCTCCCTGCCGCAAAACACGTCACGCGGCAAAGTTCTCTGGTTGCAAAATTTCTTGTCTACTCTCCTTCCAGTCAGTATAACGTCCCGGCAGCTTTTTTTTTTTCACGACTTCTTGTATCCATTGGTTGTATTGCAACGACACGCACTAGCGTCGCATGGCACGATCGCGACAGCTGCACGCAACTATATCCCCGTTTGAATTCGTTTCTTTTTTCTTTTTTTGGAAACGGTGGAAGGGTTCGGTCTGCGCGGCGGGGAGGGGTTCGTCAGCCTCCTTTCGAGTGAAGTGGTCGGAGCGAACGAAGCGAGACACGTCTTTAGAGAGATTCTGGAAAGAAAACGACGAATAAAATGCATTAAGCAAGGCGAACTGACGGTTTATGCAAGCGTGGTCGCATGGCTTGTTCAGAATCGAGGTTTTAAAAACGAGTTGCGAAAGGTGTAGTCTTGCGCCTATACCAATCACTGAAGCTTGCCTCATATAACGAGAAATTCAACTGCGATTTCTTTTTCGCAAGAACGCGCATATGGAGATAGATATATAGTCACGACGCGGGCGCTTAATGCCGTTAGGACGGTAACTGCGCTCTCTCGTTCAAGTCTTGTGTGGTATATAGGCGTGGTAGCATAGCTATCGCAATTCGATTAGGTGGTAGTTAAGTTCCGTGCGTTTTTAATGACGCCATCAACAACGGCAGTGTTGAGCTCCATTGCAGACGTAGCGGTGAGCACGCCTGCATTGCAGTCAAGGCGACACGTGCTTTGAAAAATAAAAAAATAAAAAAACGCGAGAAAAATGAAGCAGAAGGAACATTCGTCGCGATGGTTTACACACACACACACACACACACACACACACTTCGATAAAGCGCGACGTTATTTTTCGGGGCAGTTAGAGCTATAACCACTAACATCAGCGAAAACTTTGTGAACTGCTTTTAGCGCAAACGTTTCGTGCCCAAGCAGGTGAAAGGCGCGCTATTTTGAGGAACGAATAAAAGACTGCGCCTAGAAAAGAAATAAAAAAGCGTCTGGAGTTTTCAGCTGCATTCCGCATGTGCTGACGTAATCACCTTCGTGACGATGATAAATATACCTCATATAGTTCATGCACTATCTTGAAAACATGAAATAGAACCGTAGGGTTGAAAGGAACACAGAGTCATTGCTCGAAAGTCGTCTGGTGTGCCGATATACGAATATGACGTGTGGATATTGTATAGAAAAAAGAAACTTGATGGGCGACTTGGTGCATAAGAAGAAACTGCGCAAAAAGACTACATAAACCAGACACAGACATGACCACAGTGTGTGGTCATATCATCGCTTTGCGGTGTCGTAGTGATCGCTTCGAAAGAACACTTGAGTTTAGTCTATCTTTAATGATTAATGGTCAAAATACGGGTTCCCTTTGACAGCCCATAGCGCTCTCGAGACTATGCCAGCACAATAAGCTCGAATTCCACCTTTGTTCTTTGCTTCACGTTGACAAAGAACCTTGTAGCAGAGTAACGGTAGTCGAACTGTTGCCGTGCGTTCGCATGTGTAGCGACAAACGTCAGGTTCAAAGCACTGCTTCTCGAATTCTTCTCAGCTTTTTTTGTAAACTCAAGGAAAGAAGTTTCGAAACTCACCTTATAGCGTCGAAGGTCCTACTCTGGCAGCGCGCGTCGAACAGCGAAGGCCAGCGGCGTTTGGTGCACAACCTTACAAAAGGCACACGCTTTGTAAAAAAAAGGGGAAAAAAAAAAAAGAAAGCCACTCCGGTATGACACAGCTCCTTGGTGTAGTCGCCAACCCTTCCGCATACGCACCGTTCACCACGAACACGGGCGAAAAAAAAGAAAATGAAAAAAATAAACGTTGAAACGACAGTATTCACGCATACAGAGGGGCGGCCGCACTCACACATTCCACGGTCACACACACGCAGCCACCAGTAAACGCCCTCACATGTCGTCGTCGTCGACCTCAATTCCCACGCACAACGCCCCCAAACACACGGACACACGCAAAGAAAACACGCACACGCGGAAACTAAACACGCCTCCTTATACGTTCCGATGCATACTAGACCTTTCTTCGAAACCTTCGACGAAGTAACGGCACGTTTATCGTAGAGCCACGTTATACGATACTTCCTTGGGTAACCCTTCGTTGCACATCCGTCGACTCCGGCGTGTCGTAGTTCCTTTTGCACGCTAGCGCAGCGCATCCTTATAGCGGACTTGCCCCGCCATCTTTGCAGCTTCCCAGTGCACGAAGAAGCAACGGTGGGCGCCATTTGGGCAAACGTCACAATTTCACGAGACAGTCACCGCACTCACCGAGCCCGCAGGGATGCGTTAGTGAGGTCTTTCCCTTGCACACACGTTGACGACTTGCCGTCATACTATGGCGTGGCTTCGGCGGTAGCACACAGCTGGGTAGCGCTGCAGGAGTGCGGCATTTCTCGCAGGCATCTCACGGACGCGTCTGCAGTTGCTTCGCACGGAACATTCCTCGAAGTTCCTTATCTTCCGACGGTCCACCGATGTCGTCGCCTCGGATCGATCGGCTATCTCTAGAAAAAACCATCGGAAAGGGTCGTCATCGTGAGCGAGCTAACGGTGATTCGGCAAGAAGCTCTTTTGATAACACAAGGTAGCGCGCGCTAGCGCTCCCACGATAGCGGTGGCAGTGGAATTGCACGCTATACGCGGACAAAGAGACAGCAGCGTCGAACGCGTAGGGACGTATTGCGTAGAATGACTCAGCAAGAACTGTCGCAACGGCGCGAGTAGCTGCGCGCAATGACGCGGCATGTCTCCAGGACTTTGAACCCCCTCATCGCCGCGTCCCGACTGATGTGTGGTACAAGCGCTGAGCGTGACGAAGCGGTATAATGAAACGCTTGTGGCACGCAATGATGCATAGTGCGTCGCGGTGCGACAAGCTCCGAATTGATGGGAACAGCAGACCATGTAACTTCTGGCCTGTCATGTGCCCAAGCCACGACATCCTCCGACGCTGCTCCGACGCATTTAGTTTACCGGGCTCTTGTCGAATGATGATTGTGGTTCGGTTAGGAAAGGACGCTAATTTCTGCAGGCCATGTAGGGAGCACGGCTAAGCGTCCGTAGGGGGGGGAGGGAGTGAAAGAAATAGGGAAGAGAGAAAGGCCGTAGTGGAGGGCTCCGGAAATTTAGACCACCTGGGGTTCTTTAACGTCCACTGACAACGCACAGTACACGGGCCTCTGGCATTTTCGCCTCCATCGAAAAAGCGACCGCCGCGGCCAGGATCGAACCCGCGTTTATTGGGTGGCAGCCGAGTACCGTAACCACTATACCACTGCGGCAGACTTGTCGAATAGCGACCGATTTGGTGAAGTCGCTCGCGGACCGATTGAGAGGCTCTGCGATGGGGGAGTCGATATGCTGCCGAGCCAATCAGCGGCGCCATAACTTGACGTCGAAATACTCGTGACAGTCTTTGCAGGTTACCTTAGCACGGTTGTGCGAGCAGTCCAAGCAGGCGTTAACCGAGGCAGTCGCGTGCGCGACGCAAGGCAAGCCGCGGTCGCCTGTGAGGGCATCGGTTGCTGCAAGTGTATATAGCTCGTCAGGTCGCCGGTGTCATTGCTCGCTTAGCAAACATTAGCCAAAGCTGCAGTGCGCGTCTACAGGCCATCTTGCGCATCTGTAAGAGTCCACAATGGCTTTTGTAATGGACCTTTCTTTTCACGGTGAAATGATCCAGTAGTGCATGTTTAATCGTGATTATAGTTCGTGTGATAGTTTAAATGACCACCTCCAATCCATTAGTGGTTTTCGATTTGTTCTTTTTCACTTACAGCTCTCAAAAGTATTTCTTTTTTTCAGTACGCTATAGAAAGCTGCTTCGGAAGCTGTCCTCTACTTCTCGCTTCGTACGGCACAGCCAAGAATTTCATACGTTTATAGGACCAATTGATCACCATACTTTCTTCATACGTTTTATTGCCCCGCCACGGTGGTCTAGTGGTTATGGCACTCGGCTGCTGATCCGAAGTTCGCGGAATCGAATCCGGCTGCATTTCGTGGAGGCGAAATGTTGGGGGGTTCCGTGTGCTGTGCGATGTCGGTGCACGTTAACTGAGAACCCCCATGTGGTCGAAATTTCCGGAGACCTATCCCCTAACGGCGTCTCTCATAATCAGAGCTGTGGTTTTGGGACGTTAAACCACACAAATCGATCATACGTCTTATTTATATTTTTATATATTAATTCTTCTATTTGCCGAGCAGCTATATCTTCGACGTTTGTACGTGTCAGCGCATCCTCGCAAACTGCCGTGCTCAGCTTACCAAAAGCGCGCTGCAATCCCGTCGGGGCGGATGACGGGCTCGAAATACCTGAGAGAGATTGTTTATTGAGCAACGTCGTTTCTCCAGGGCTACAGCTTCGAGAGGAACGCGCGGGCCGCACCGCGATACACCAAGCAGCGAGGATCGAGCGTTCGACTGCGATGTGCACAGACAGGGCGAAATGTGAAAAGCACGAGCGCGTGCTCCTAAAAGTAGGCGTACCTCCTAGTCATATCGTGGTTCTGGCGCGTAGAACCCATTATTATAGACCCTTTTCATAAGCTGTAAAGCTAGCTTTCCTGCAATGCAGCTCGCCCTACTAATGGCGGCATTGGCAATTCGGCAAACTGTGTGTGCAAGCGCAATTTGCTTGCGATAGCGCATGTAAAATGTCGACGCAGCCCTTCTGGTATAAACATTCCCAAAAAACGGGCCGCAGCATTTTGACAGCATTTTAATAAAGACAGCTGTCGCCATCAGTAGGGCAAATGTGCGGTGCAGAGAAGCGCACTTGCAAATTATGAAAATGGTCTATTATTATTATTATTATTATTATTATTATTATTATTATTATTATTATTATTATTATTATTATTATTATTATTATTATCGATGTGCCGGGATTCCAAGCCTCCTTATGGCTTTGACAGGCCTGTTTTCCTTGTTGTACAAGGTGACAATAAACATTGTTGTTGTTGTTGTTGTTGTGATGCGCATTACTGCACTGCAGGAGTTCGCTACGAGAGAATGTCGTACACCTATACCCGCCCGTCCGAAGGGCTCTGTCGCATTTTTTGTCGTTATGTCATAATTATTATCACCGTGATAATCATCATCGTGTTTTGTGCAGCAAAACAGTACCCTAAACTATAGGGACGCGTTCAGGGGAACCTTCATGAATGAATGAATGAATGAATGAATGAATGAATGAATGAATGAATCGTCATCCTGGTGGCGCAAAGCGTTCGTTTTTTGGTAGTACGGAATGCATATAACATGCCACTAAAATTCTCGCACAGAGGGACCAGCGTTTGTAGTGTGCCCTGCAAGGAGTTTTTTTTTCTTTTTTAAAATTATTTTTAGACACTATAGACTCTTCATAAGAATGCTGAATTTAAAAATATACATATATATATAAGAAATAATATTGAAGAATACCCGCACTCTTATTAGGCAAGGGAATGCGCGTACGCGCCACACACTGTGATGGAATGTTAACTTTTACGGCATAATATGAAATTACATTCACTTGATTCCGAAAGAACTTGAAGATAAAGTAATCTATGTCAAATAATCTATACATGAAAATGAGGAATGGTTTTCGCCGCAAGTCGTCTAAGCACGTGATAAGGAACAGGAAAATTTAAACCTAAATTTATGCATCGGAAACGGACGTTTGGAAGTGTGATGAGGCGACGCGTTTCCAGTGATTGAAGTAAAATGCATTTTTGCTTTCACTCGATCGTTAGTTGCGCGAGTTATGGTATGTAACCAATGCTAACTATAACAGCACTCACGTAGTACGTGGCCTAAAACTTCGTCTCCCCCCCCCCCCCCTTTTTTTTTTTTCATTTCATAACTGAAGGCGCATCTCGAAACTTCAGCAACGCGGCCTGGCTTTCTTACATATACCCTAGGGAGGTCGTTACAGAAATGGTCCTAGCTATGCGAGTTATAGCTTAACTAAAGCCAACGTGGGAATGTTTAGTCTTCTTTTTTTCTTTTTTTTTTAGTGCGGTATACGCGGATTTGTCTAAAGCTTCGTCTTTCTGGCTTCAAACGAGCTTTCGTGCTCTACCTCGTAATGCTGTAGTTACCATTTTCCGGAAACTATCGGCATTTTTTTTTTTTTGGTGCTGTTCGCGGGAAGGATAAGAGTCTTTGGAGATTACAGCGTGTGCGCACCGACAGAACTTATTGCTTACTAGCGCTTTAGTGCACGTTTACACCAGAAACAGCAGAAGAAAACCAATGTTTCTGTCATATTTAGAAAATGATTAAAGCCGCAATAAATGTCACGTTGCACGAACACTTTTTTAATGACACAGGCAAGTAGCGCAAAGATTACAACTAAATCCAAACTTATATCACCCATAATTCCCCGCAGTATAGCGTGGATTGGCTGTAGCTCTCAGAGTATAGCCGCCGTATCGTAGCGACATTTTATGGGAAGATCGCGATTATTAAGTCCCTATAACTTTGAAGATTATTATTAAATGTTGTTGAGCAATAAACGTCGCTCGGCCTGCGGCTTTCCTAAGGAACTCCGGAATTGCGGAACCCTAAGCCGCGCGGCGGCGTAGTTCTTCGCATTCCCGCGAGAGGTCGTTACGGAGATTATCTTGCGGCGATGTAGCGCAGACCCCCAGAGATTAGTTCCTGTGGAGATTAAAAGGGACACTAAAGTGAAAGAACGATTTTTATCATATTGGTAAATTATCTTTTCTTGCAATACCAAAGGCATGCACCGCACTCGCGCGGAGAAAACGCTTGAACGTAGAAAATACGCAAAAAAGGCGCAGCTTCCAGCGCAATGCTAACGAAGCTGATGGGCACTTGGCTGGTACGGGTCATCATCATCAACATCATCATCATCACCATTTTATTCATCATCATTTTCCTCTTCTTCCTCCTCCTCATTGTAATCATCTTCTGCTTCATCATCATCTTCCGGTCATGTGTCGCTGCGACGTCATGTTACGTGACGTAGCATGATGTCGAGGCCATACAAGGTTATGATGGTAGACGTAGCGTCGCTTGGTTGCTATGGGCAAGGTCATTTCAAGGTCATATGCGTGACAAGGACGCAAGAACGAAAAGTTTAAAGAGCTTCGCTATTAAAGTACAAGTGGCGACGCCGCTGGGTAGTTCCCGCACTTATGCACGTGTGACGTCACAGCAAGCGCCTAAACAAAGGCCCACATAATTATTATCCGGTGACGCATTAAATTGCGCCAGTGTGTCGAAAATATAAAAGTATGAAAGAGAAAAAAAAAAGGAATGGCGTTCGTGACGTCATCCCCTGATCGTTACGGCGCGGAATTCAAAGAAGAAACTTTGACATTGATTTTCTTTTTTGATAGTATTGAACGCAAAATGACGAAATCAGCGACAACAGTGTTCACTAATTATAAGTTATCAGTCGAAACCACTCTAGCATCATTTCAAAAGGGTACTAAAAGCAGAACGTTTGTTCGTGTTGGTAAAGTCTTTTTCTTTCTCTTTCTTTCCTTTTTTTTTTTCTTTGGTACGCCGTCGGCAATGGCTTCACAAGTCAGCCAATACTCTCTTCACCTGAAAAAAAAAAGGAAAGAAAAAGGAAGAAGCCTGCACTAACACTGCGCGTTGTACACGACAGACGTTCTCACAAGACGTTGGTTTCGACGCGCAACATGTTGCGCTTCGTAACATGTTGCTTCTGTATAGGCGGCCAACATATAGGAACGCCGCCTGTATATACACGCAACACCGCCTTAGCATTCTGTCCGGGTAATTCACGTTACGCATGCAATACACCGGGGCGCATGATCGTGACCCCCCTCCCCCCCCCCCCTTTTTTTTTTTTTGCAGTACGTGCGCAACATGCGTATCTGACGGTCGCGTATTACAGACGGGGTACGCATGCAAGACGGGATAGTCGAGGATTTATTTGCGTAGTCCTCAAGCCTATATGGGAGACTTGCGGGCCATGCATGCGGGTCCATGCGGTCCCATTGCGCCACGTACTCGACGAGCAATCGAGCAGGAAACAGTACTGCGATATATAAACCACGTATAGAGAAGAGAGAGCTGCGGGATCGTTCGATATCGAAGTGCACGCAGGGACGCCGTGCGCTTCCTACGTTCCTGCACGCGCAGGTATGGCGTTGCATTCGCTGACCGCGCTGCAATCTGCCGAGCGGTACGAGACCTACCGCATATATCTATGTGTCGTGTATATGTTTTGTTCTACACACGTAGCCTCGTTTGCCTATAAATGTCAGTGCACGTTAAAGAACCACAGGTGATCGAAATTTCCGGAGTCCTCCACTACAGCGTCTCTCATAGTCAGATAGCGGTTTTGGCACGTTAAACCACAGAAATCAATTAAATCCTTTGCCTATACAATGTAAAAAAATGTATATGTTAAATGACATCAGTTCTAGCGCTTTTTTTTTAATGTTTTACCAACACGAAATTTCTGGGATTGGGGGAAACGTATATACTGTCCTTCAAATGATGTAGTTTTCCTGTTTTTCTCCGTGAGGAAGCAATTTTTCTAAAAATCACAGCGTCTTTTTAATGTTACAGAATATTAACAGATTTTTACCTGTTCTTAAACAGAAAGGTCGCTTTGGGGCTGTCGGTGTGCTCTGTGCACCAAATCAGTCCACAGAAAAATGGTGCTACACTCTAACCTCAATTGGTCCAAAGTGGAAGACACTACAGCCGTTAGATGCCCCGCCACGGTGGTCTAGTGGCTATGGTACTCGGCTGCTGATCCGATAGGGTCGCGGGATCGAATCCCGGCCACGGCGGCTGCATTCCGATGGAGGCGAAATGTTGAGGCCCGTGTGCTGTGCGATGTCAGTGCACGTTTAAGAACCCCAGGTGGTCAAAATTCCTCCACTACGGCGTCTCTCATAATCAGAGCTGGTTTTGGGACGTTAAAACCCCACATAACATACTGCCGTTAGACAACCGATGCAACGGTTCATCCGTCAAAGACTATATATTCTTGGCCTATGCGTCGCGTGCAAAAGCCCTGTACCAGAGTTACTCGCTTCCGCAAGAAATTCATTTGTCGTCGCGTCTGTCCAATCTATATTACCACAGGAGCCGGAGAAGCGTGCGATGTACGTCGACCTATTAAGCGGACCGGATGGTTAAAGAAAACGAATAGAAGGAGAGAGAGAGAGAGAGAGGGGGGGGTGAACAACCTGATCAGGGGACAGATAGCCAACAGCAGCCCACATTAGCCAAAACTTTGCCAATGCTGGCCAGCAGTAGCACGCAGTGAAGAACGCCCTAGCGCCCGGAACGCACGAGCGCTTTTGAGTGTAAGCTCGGCAAACTATGACTGCAATGTATGTGGCCCATATGAATCACTTGGACTTTCTCCCAAAGGAAGAAAGAAGGAGGAAGGAAATAAACAAAAAAGAAAGAAAAAGAGAATGCTAGGTCAGGTATATACACACGCCTATAGCTTCGCTTGGCCCCATTTTCCCGATAGGGGAAAGGGCTGCCGAATTTTCCTCAGAACAATCGTCCATGGGTCAATCAATCAGTCAGTCAATCAGGAGGACCTAAGAAGAAACCCAGCAGTTCGCCCCGCCGAAGCAGAATCCCAGCCGCTCCTTTCTTTCGCAGAGGCCGGCTGGATTATTAGTCAATGAATGAATCAATCAACCAATCAACTTGTCGAAAAAAGTAGACAAAGGAGCGGCGGATAAGCTGTCTTATACCGTGGAGGCTCGAGTGGAAGTGCACCGTCAGCACAGCTAGCCGACGTGAATGTGCGGGAACCAGAACATGCACGTCTCCCTCTCTAATGCTTTTTTAAAGGGCAACTCCGGCGATTTTTCACTGTTCACTGATCTCAATAAAATTTTCAATATATATTCTCCTCGGTACTGCACTAATATATGCCAAGTCAGGCGGATGCAGGTCATTTAGTTTTCCTGTAAATGAATTTTAAAATTTTTAGCGGATTCTCACGCGGGCCACCCTGTGTTTTTGACGTCATCACCTCCGCGCTGCCTACCCGAGCCAGCGGGCCTTCATAAGCAAAACGGCGATAGTTCAGCGCTCAAATCGTCGCTGTCAAGATCAGAAAAGCTGGCATAACTCAATATGTCGTCGGATGACCTCGCCATTGGCATTTCTTTGGCGCCAGTTCCATATTTCTGGTGATAGGAAGGTTGTGACGTCACCGCACATATACTCCACGAAGCACCTGCCTGTTTCGGTTTGAAGACGACTTTCAGTTGCCTATTTAAAATTATTGGTGCGTTTCTGAGCAAACGAAGCAACCCTGGCGGTTACAGGACTATCAGTACCGCATTGGAAAATATTGATATCAGAACATGGTGAAAAAAATCGCCGGAGTTCCTCTGTGCAGCTGCGCTCGCATTAGGAATTAGCGTAGCCGTCAGGATTTTTTTCTTTAACGCGGAAAATCCGGCCCCGGCGTCCACGGCTTAAAGAGTCATTTCGAACTAGCACCGTTACCCGGACCCTGCGACCACGCAAGCCCTCCAATGTGGTGCAGGTCGTTTAGTAAACAACATTAAATTAATCAAAGTAAAATCCCTCAGGAACTACCGTAAACTGCGACTGCACTAACACCTGCACACACCGATAGCTTTGAATTCAATTTGAATGTACTAAAAAAAATATTCTGTTAAGAGGAGGCGATGCGTACGGGGCCCTGTATGAAGCTGTAGATTTCCGTTCTCCCTGCAGGTAGTAATGGTTTCTTTCCAATTAAACGTCCTCCTTTTTTTCTTTTTTTTTCCGGTGGCTGCGGTCATCCCTTCCAAACCCAAGCAGTATACTATTGCACGACTGCATATTGGGAGCGCGCAGCCGAAACAAGTTTTATCTGCGCGCGCGCGCCTTGCGACTGGCCTGCGCTCTTGCGCCTATCGCAAGACGGGCGGGAAAAAGAAAAAAGCGCGCGAAAACAAAAAAGCGCGGGAGAGAGAGCACGTGGTACCTATTTTTTTTTTTTTTTTTTTCCTTGCACGGGCACACAATCGCCTCGCGGCATCGCTCCACATTTCGGCCGACCGGCCGGCCGGGCAGGTGGCGGTGGGCGGACGACCTTGAAGGACGCCAGGGCAAGGACGCCCTCGCCGCTTGTCCGATATGGCTCTGCCAGGCTCTACAGCGAGATGGCGGCTCGTTTGCCGGTTATTTGTCTGGGCCCGGTGGAGTGCAGGACGCAGCGGTAGTGACCTTTTTGTGTATGCACTAACGACACGACCGGGACGCCGCGCCAGCGGGCCGGTTGGCGGAGACACTAAAGGGCCGGGCCGGCCTGTACGCTTTAAGGCCACTTAAAGATTACTTTTTATTCTGACGTACTGTACGCTTGCATGTGGTCACTGAATATGCCCCCTCCCCTCCTTAACTATGGCCCGGTGTAATGTCCCTTATATGGCCTTTATATGGTGCACAGGAAGTGTAATGAACTATCCGGGACGCCGCGCCAGCGAGCCGGGTAGCGGAGACACTGAAGGGCAGGGTCGGCCTGTACGTTTAAGGCCACTTAAAAATTACCTTTACTTTGACTTACTGTACGCTTGCATGTGGTCGCTGCATATTCCCCCTCCCCCTCCCTCTTAACTAAGCCGGTGAAATGTCTCTTATATGGCCTCTATAATGTGCACAGGAAGTGTACGATGTTCCTGTCTGCAGATAACTCCACGTAGTTGTGCATTCTGGATAGCGGAGACACTAAAGTGCCGGGTCCGCCTGTACGCTTTAAGGCAACTTAAAAATTTATTTTGACGTACTGTACGCTTGCATGTGGTCACTGCATATGCCCACTCCCTCTTAACTGAGCCGGTGAAGTGTCCCTTATATGGCCTTTATAATGTGCACAGGAAATGTAACGCATTATGTTCCTGTCTACGGATAACTCCACGTTGTTGTGCATGCGAAGTCTATACGGAAGGGCATTGTTCCCTGTTCCTCTTTCTGCGCATTCTGCAGCATATGGGATGCCTTTATACACCTATACAATTAATGTGCACTACGTCCTCTTGTACTCTTATATGTTCTTGTACACGTGATAGCCGCATAGTGAAACACTGCGATCTATGTTGCTATGTACAAGGTATATTATGTACTTGCACATTAATTCCGAAGCTTAATCTGGGAACACTGTTACAATGTGTTATGTTTCGTGTACAATCCACGACCACGTACAGGAATGAGATGCACTACACTACTGTATACACAGGAAGGCTATGTGCTATGGTCTTCAACGCTGTGTACACTATGTGCCTGTACTACATTAGGAAGCTTTATCTAGAAACACTATGAACTATGTTTATGGATTGTAAATTGTGTTTCGTGTACATGCGACAACTATGTACATAAGTAAGATGCACTATACACAGAAACGCGATGGTGTTTGTTCCTCTCTGCAATGTACACCCTGTGCTTGTACGTTCCGGTGCTTAGGGACACTATTAACTACGTTTATACACTGTAAATTATGTTTCGTGCACGTGCGACAACCATGTACTTGAAGGGCATGCACTATGTTCCTGTATGTATATACTATACACCAACTTCCTCTGTACGTTTCGATCCAAGAGCCTAGAAACGCTAGGCCAGCAACAAAAACAGCAGTGGGTGCCAACAAGCCTTGTAGAGGCGCTGCAGTGATTTTTTTTCCACGATGTGTAAAGGTTTGTGGTTTTATTTCGGTGACGTCAGACAGTGCACAAAACGGTCGTGCAGAAACTGTACGCACTCAAACGCGGATACTTAGAATCTGAAGGGGATCACAGAAAAGTTCGATATGTATGTAATTCGATATATCAGATAAAATATTTCAGGCAGAAATTTTCCACGGCATTTTACGTCTGTCTCATACACATAAGAATCCGTTATATGTAGGTTCGATATAACCGTGTTCGACTTATAAAGACAACGACGCTGACACAAGTTTAAGATCAAGTTGCCACACAAACGAAACAACGCAAAGCGATATATGTATATAAGTTTCGCGGTGGAAACAGCCAGTAAGTACAGTATGGCTACCGATAGCAGTACGAGCCAAACTGCGTGTACACCGACAAACGTTAACGCCGGCCTTTCCGTTTGCGTTGCGCAGGTGTGCCTGTCTCCCCAACGACTGCCTCGGGAAGGACTGCCAGCCCGACGAGGTGCGCCGCCTGGTGAAGACCGGAAACAGCAAGCCAGGTTCCTGCTGCGACACCTATGAGTGCGTTCCCGGTGAGTCTCACTGAAAATCTTCGCCTTGCGTATAAGTTCCACTCTTCGAAACAATATGCTCAGAAAAATACTCATCAGACGCCGGAGCAAGACTCATCCGAGGAAGCAACCGAGACAGTGGCGCGTGCACGCGGTTATATATAGTGCTGGCGTGGAGAGGAAAACGGAGTAAGAGGCGCGCATGAGCGCGCTATCGCGCAGCTGGCGTGGAGAGGAGGACGGAGGGAGTAGCGCGCTATCGCACAGCTGGCGTGGAGAGGAGGACGGAGTGAGAAGTGCATTATCGCACAGCTGGCGTGGAGAGGGGGATGAGGATGAGAGGTGCGGACGCCAATGGACAACGGACATAGCCCCGAGCAAAAGATGCTTCGCATCTAAAATTCGGCAGCTGTTACACTATTTTAACACGAGAAGGCAAAAGCGGAGCTGCATATCGACAACGCATCAAGTAATAGACCTTAGGGGAGCTATGGGAACCGCCGGTTGCGCGACCTCTAGACTGGGACGGGGGTGCGCGGTTCTCCCATCGCTGTACAGCGCTGATATCACTTCTAGTGACGTCACCAGGTCCGACGGTATCTCCTTGGGTGTGTGTGACGCACCATGATATGTTGAAAGATATGTTGTTATGTTGTTTTATGGCACGTACGTATGACAGAGAAAGATATGTTGTTTTATGGCACAAGGGCCAGGCTTGGCCAAAGAGCGCCAGGTCATTGGTTGTGCATGACAATGACAAAGAAATGGCGATGCACGTATGACATTTGGCTCTAAAGGGGCCTAAAATACTTGATAAGATGTAATGTGCCTGTAAAGTGGCCTAAAATCAGATCGCTGCATGAAGGCGTAAAACATATATAACATAAAAGTATGAGATTGGCGGGTGGGGTACGTATGGATATGCAGTGAGTCACAAGTGAAAATGATGCTAAAATACTGGAGTCCTTAAATAGCACAAATCCCTTCACAAGACCCTTCAGTCCAAGGGTCTGCCTGCCTTTCTGCACAGCGACACCTCTTGCTACTGCGGTACAACGCCCATGGAACAGAAATCGAATGCGCACTTTGCTTTCCCTTGCAGCTTTTTCGCTCGCATCGGCGGCAAATAAGGGTCTTCATATCTTTAGTCCGTGTCTCGCGGAAGGCAGCTCCAATGTATAGCTTCTTAAGGCTTTCACATTTAATAATGTTGGAGCAGACACAATAAACGCGATCCCGTTGGAACCCACATGCGGCGAAACTCCTCCGCACATTTCGTCGTTCACTCAACGCTCAAATGCGCACGACGTGACGTGCATTTCCTGGTCCTCTACCGCCCACTTTCTGCAACGTACCAATACGTTTACCGTGTCGAGAATCACTGCTCACTGAACTTCTCTCATCTTGGTGGGAACCGGAAGTGAACGCAATACCGGAAGAGCGTAACAGGAAGTGAAGTGCTTGTTTCAGCCGTAGCCACGCTCGAAAAAAGCCAGAGAGTCTCAGAAAGAAAACCTTACTATAAGCAATGGTACATCCCGAGCGCGTATTAGCCAACTTTGGTGCTTTGTTGTACAGACATTGGTTTCTGCCTTTGTGGTGCTCGGACTGCAGTTGCTCCAGAAGGTGACAAAGACATGCATGTGAGCCTTTAATAATAAGTGTTTATTGCTCATATTTCTGTTTGTTAGTTGGACGAGAGAAAAGAGGAATGCAGAGCTGAGAGCGCCTATAAAAATATTTACACCAAAGTAAGCCTGATGTAGTAGACGTAAAAGCTATTCAATAGTCGGTTCTGGCAGCACACTGCGTAATAACGTTGCTTGGATCCGTTCCTTAATGGAGTATTTGCGCTTTTGTTGTATTACTTTGTATGTACACGCAACAGCTAAAGATTATGGGACGCGAAAGTTTGGACGAAGCTATACCACCACTATCCTGGGATCGTATCTTCTAATTAAATGTTCCAGCACGTAAAAGTTTTCCCGATACATAAGCTTAAACATTTAAGCGGAGGCTATATTCCCAGGCTATATCAATACTATCGATTACTCAAACATACGTGTGTCCTGTACACTTTTGCTGTTGGGTGCAACTGCGGTGCGAGTAGCTTAGCAAGGTTTGCTTTCATAAGCATCCAGTAGTATGTTGAAAGAACACTGAGTACCCCCTTCGTGCGATTTTTCCGTTTGTACGTTCGTAAAAAGAAGCGTATTGAAAATGCCATTATTAGTATCGCGAGTTTCGGACGGTACGTCCCCCCCTCCCCCCCCCCTCCTCTCATTTGACGCTTTTTTATTTTTCCAGTTCATAGCTTTAGAACATGTCTCTGCTGCGCACTCCTTTCCTTATAAAGGTATCGAAACAAGATTGCGACGGTTGTCCTTCTAGCACTGCTTTTTTTTTTCTCCCCTCGTTTAAATGCCCACTTTAGTTACCATATCATTACAGTCGACCATGGCCTTGCTTTAATGAGCAGGTTGCGATACGCTGTTTGCCAAATGTCCATTGCGCACGAGGAAACAAAACAAATAAAACCGTGGAGGAATGCAGATTGGATGCTTTCCAGTAGCCATTAGCCCATTACCGAGGATTCTGTTAGTGCTGCGAGCTAGATGCACAGGCACGTGCGACTCCCGGCTTGCTTCGCACTTATAGTTACGTTTAGTGAGTGAGCGCCTGTACCTATCAATTGATGATATTTGGTTTTTTATTGGCGCAAGGGCCAAGTGTGGCCAAAGAGCGCCATTACGGTGTACCTATCAATTACCACAGCTGTCGAGGACCATGGTAATCGGCGGTCATCTGGTTACACTACACCAGACCTTCCTCATGCGAATTGCATGGGTTAAGTCACGCAGTAATAAGATGTGATGGATCAAGTATACCTGCACTTTTCCTTTCCGTGTCCGTGTCGTACGTTATAGATTTTGACAGCGTCTGCTAGAACATAAACGTAGTTCGTTGTGGGCCAAACGCTGATTACACAGAGCTCTTTTTAACACGAAAGTGTTTAATGCCGGGGTCCACCACGACCTCACACGTCACTTCCGTAACGGATGTGGCGCAATAAACGCACTTGTAAGAACAAAGAAAAACACGCAGAAAAATTTCCGTTGATGCGCTCGGAATTGAACTCACAGCCCCCCCTCCCCGCTCCACGACGAAATGTGGCCGGTGCTCTACCACTACGCTATCGGCGGTTGTCTGGCTCGGCTCCGCGCGCGTCGGAACGCGCTTGGAATGGTGCCGCCATCCAGGAGAAGCGAAGTGAAGCTGCAGTGCTTCAATACGGCTCTCCTAGATGGCGGCACCGTTCCAGGCAAAGTGCGCCTCGATGCGCGCGCGGGGAACCGAGAGCACGAAGGAAGAACGAACGAAGCGAGATAAGAAAGAATATAAGGCGCGTATGTACAGCTTCGAGCATGAGCGTGATGGCAACAAGAAAACTGTTACGCGAGGTGCCCAATTAGGGCAACGACGTTTACGAGTCAATGTGGCGCAAGTAAACATGAGTGATGTCTCTATCGCGCTCAATTTGCTATCGAGTGTGTCCAGTTATTGCATAAACTACTTCAGTTACCACAACGAATGGGAAGGGTCAAGGGCGCTTTTATTTGTTAGAAACAGCTAGCACAAGGGTTTGGTCATGGATGTTATGGAGACAATGCGTGAACATGGGTTCATCCACGTAAAACAGTGCCGTACCAGCTAAACACCGATGGCAAGCTCACCTCGATGTACAACAAACATTCAACTGCTTGCAAAGACACACTTTCGTGTTTATACCAGTTCCTTTGACCGAAGGATCAGCGGGATCAGCCAGATTTTTTATAATTAAGCATTCCAACTTAATTAACTTGACAAGTTTCGGGAACTCTTATACAGAGCCCAACGTGGTGAAAATCCGTGACATGATGCTGAAGGTGTACAGGCATTGGGATCTTGATGTGCATTGCAAAAGAAAAAAGATAAGCTTATATATTCTCTTCCAATAACGAACCTACAAATGCTAAATGGATGACGATGGAGTCCTCGAAAAGTAAGTGATCAGACTGATTCAGTGAGAAATCTGTCCATCCAAAGCACTGCATATTGATTGGTTTGGGAGGGCTAGGGCACAATTTTGATCTTTGTAGTATTTTGCAAGCATATCACAGGGCAGCTCATGTATCTAGATTTGAATTGAGGGCTGTAGTTGAATGGCTTACCCTGAAAATGCACACTTGAACCAAGTGAGCCTTTTTCTAGTATATGTGTGATGTGCGCCAAAAAGCACATGGGGGGGGGGGGTGTACCCTTAGCCTACACTGCCCCATTTGCTTATGCACAAGGGGGGAAGGGATGGGGGGGGGGGCTCCTCCCTGTTCATCCAGAGGGGGAAGGGGGCAACAAGCCTGCCCCATGCTGTCACATCCCATTGTGATCTGACCTTAAGGGCCCCAGAGAAAGTGGGGCCCTTAAGGCCGTGCACTACAGGCACGGCCCATCTCTACCATTGCTGGCCATAGCAGCTTGAAGCACATTCATCGTCAGTGCATACATGCTGAATGACCTCCTCTCTTTCCTTCTCTCCTCTTCCGCAATGCAGCCAGCGGCGACCGTGTGTGTCACGTAGGCAAGGAGACGTACAAGAACGGTGAGACGTGGCACACAAAGTGCAGCACCTGCTCGTGCCGTAACGGTGTCGCCGTGTGCAACGACAACGTCTGCAAGGGTGTCGACACGCACTGCTCGTGGCTGCACAAGCCCGAGGGAGAGTGCTGCCCTGTGTGCCTCGGTGAGTTCCCAAAATTAATTAGTGCTTGCAGTAATTAAGGGACTTTAAAAGAAATAAAAAACTAGATACGGGTCAAGCTGGATTGACAAACTGCGTCCTTCTACAATGCAAGAAGACCAGTCTTACAAACATACAAAAAAAGAAACACCTCTTTTACTGTCAGCTGGAGCAGGCATAATTACAGAGTTCATTACCTTTTCTACAAACTTACATGCTACCAGGCTATCAGGAGGTGTAAACGCGAGCCATTGTAGTGGTGACATCACGAGATGGTGCAGAGATCAACCAGATGACCAAGGCTGATATTGATATATGTTTACACAACGTATTGGATACAGTCAAGCCTTTTCTTTTTCTTTTTCAATTTGGAGTGTCAGATTCAACATCGTAATGAGAAGTACAGTCTGACCATGATATAACGAATTATTGCATATAACGAAGTAAGAATAGTCACGCCACTATTACAGTGCGACACACGCACACTTATTATGAATCTCAATATAACGAAACTTTTTGTGTCAGGCGCAACTTCATAATAATGAGGCTTGGCTTTTATAAAAAAATCAAAGCATTGCATGTATTAAAGGCAATCTGCACTGCCATATGCTAGCTCGTTTGTCCTGTCCAAAAATATTCAATTCACAGGTAGTTTAAATCATTTGAGCCCCCTTCAAAGTTGAAACTTGGTTCTCACAAACCCCAGGTCCTTAATCATTTATTGAAAACTTGGAATGTGTGCACATATGCCACCGGATTGCACCACTGAATTCTTCGTCCACTACAACAACTAGGCAGTTAGAGAATTGTGCTGCGAGTTTTCTTTTACTTGTAGTTTGTAAACGGCAAAAGATGTGACAGTGTTCTTCCCCATCTTACACATGCGCCTGCAATGTGTGCAGGTTGCCTGACTTCGTCGGGACTGCGCTTCAACAATGGTGAACGGTGGAAGGAGGACGACTGCACCTGGTGCGAGTGCATATCGGGCAAGGCCAAATGTGAAGCACACATGTGCCAGACCAAGTGTGCCAACCCGGTCAAAAAGCCCGGTGTGTGCTGCCCTGTCTGTGAAAGTAAGTAGCAGCAAACTTTTCATTCCATGTGTGGTTTAAGAAATAGCAAGAACATTACATTTGAAATTATATGACATGACATTTCACTTATCAAAACATGATTATGCTTTGGTAGGATTATGTTACGGACCGACATGTTCATTTCATTGTTTTACCTACCACGGAAGCCAGATTGGGCATTACAAAAATTAGTGGTCATGCATATACCCAAGAATGAAAACAAATCTTGTGTAAAATGTACATTGATTGAAAGGGGCGTTCACATGAAAAAAGCATTTTGTTGATTAATTTTTCTTGCCATGATGCGGCTGCGACATTCCACCAGCAGTGTGCTTCATCAATTTCCGAACCACTACACACCAGACCTGCAGGACTCAGGACTGCTTATGAGATCACAGGATTGTTCAAAGACTGCAAGTATGTTTACAAACAAGACAGAATATCACAGGAGGACAAACGCTTGAAGGGATCAACAGTTTCCCTAAGGTCAGCATTTTAACAAAAGGACTTATTTTCATCAGGAGAGATAGCAGTTTGAGATTAGGAAAGATGCTAATTTCTCCAGCCCATGATGGAGCGCAACACAATGTCTGGGACCAGATCAAGAATGGGAGTGAAATATGGAAGAGAGCAGAAAGGATAGGCCACCGTCTCGTTAAGGTGGCTACTCATACCCTACCGAGCGCCAGATAGGTGGGACCTTTCTTCCCTTTTGAAAAACCAGTTGTCGCCCTATGTCCCTGGTATTCAAACTCTCTATTCGATCTTTGGAGGAGGAATCTCTTAACACTTCACCACACTTGTGGTCTTCATCAGAGAAAAAGGGCAGCACAATCACTCCACTGTTGCAACTGCAGCGTCTCCCTTTTTTTATACATTACAGCCTTTTGCACCCTACTGTATGCACTCAATTGTTGTCCTTATGTTGTGTGAGTGCATATGTACAGTGAGCTGCCCAAACACTGCTATGGAGATCAGCTGTTGCAGCCAAACTGGGCACCCTTCTCGAAACACTGATCTCAACATGCGAGACATATGGCCCTTGTTCAAAGAACTTTTGATCTCTTCAAGCTCACTTAGAGTAGTTTCCTCAAGCCATTAATACGTAACCATGTTTGCACAATGCCAACCTTAGATATGCCATTCAATCTCCGCTGTGAAATCATACCCAGTCTTATCAAGAAAAAAATCTAGAACCCCCATATCCAATAATTCATGTCAGCTGGTCCCGTCTAAAAACCCCCTGATGTTCAATCATAGCATATCAGAGATGTCCGCTGGTTACAGTCAAGCCTTGTCACAACCAATTCAACAAAACAAGAGAATCGCTTCATTATATGCAATAATCCATTATAAACATATATCTGTAATGCTGTTCTGGTGGCAGGACTATTTTTCATGAAACTCGTTATAACCAGTAATTCCTTACACACGCATTCATTATGCTGTGTTTCAACTGTGCGTGATCATACAGGTATCCAATGAAAGGGCCCCCATGTTAGCGTATGTGCATCAGTACGCTGCCATGTGATATATGGAAATAGAGGACAAGGTAGTTCACAGGGCTGCCATGTGATCATGAGCACATGAATACATAAGCCACATGTTCCCCATACGATACATGGGAACAACAGCACCATTTCATGCTACCCCCAAACATTCATGCGATCATGCGATAGACAGATTAGTACATAAGGATTTTCGTATGAAACCCCACATACACCTACATGGGGTTATTGGATATGGAGCTCATCAGTGTTGTTAGATAAGGATGCTTGCCAGCTTGCACGCGCCATATCGCTTCGCTTTCTTACAAGATATCAGTGTAGATCAGTAGTCATAGAGTAACTGCTTTGACCAAAAGTCATACCCTCATGCACCTGCGAGGAGGCAGCAGGTATGCTTTGTGACTGCCACTGTCGTCACGATTCAAGGTGAGTGAGCAAAAGCGACGTGCATCATCTGCGCAGAGTCGCCACTGTCACCATCTTTCCCAACCCACGGTGCTGCCAACCACACAAGCTTGTCTCGGTCATGTCCGCGAGACGACCGCAGTGTGTGGCGAGATCAGTGTCGTCATTGCGCATGCCTGAACGGTCACGAGGTCTGCTCTCTCGTGGCCTGCCCACGAACCTACTGCGAGCACCCCATCATGGAGCCCGGAGCTTGCTGCCCCGTTTGCCAGAGTGAGTCACGCATGCAGCGCAAGCTATGCTATCTCAACACACTCGTGCAAACATAACCTGCTGTATCAGGCTGAAGGTTGCACTGCCTAATATCGCAAGTCATTGTACAAGGTGTCTGTAAGGTCATTGCTGTTCTCAGAGCTGTAAGTGGTCACTGCATAGTGCTTGAAGCGATGAACATATCACTGAAAACTACCTATTCGTCGCCATCTTCCCCCGACCTTCTGTTCCTGTTAAGAATGTACTACACTGTATCATGATTCATATGACTTGCAACATGCTCACACGATGACACATTTTGTAGGTCATATGGAGTGCAGCTTGTGGTATGTTGGAACTGCAGTTAGCAGTTTCATATCCTCAGGACATACACCAAGCACAGGTCGCCTAAGTATGACCTCTACGAGTTTATGTAGAATCTCAATTGGTCCATGTATTCAACTTGATCCCTCAAACTTTAAAAAAAATATTTTTTTCTCACAGTTACTGATCATATATGTTCATAGCTGCTACCAATCGCAAAGAGGTGATGACTCTAATGGTGCCGTGTAGATATTAAAACAATATTTCTTTTACCGCGATCTAGTTCTAAAGTAGCACTTTCTTGCATGAACTATGCTAGCATCATGCTGAACTCACAATTGAAGTGTATAGAACTGAAGATATCCTCTAATTTCTATGTGCGCCCATTCACATGTGGACTTTCTAAATATTATCCTGTATGCATCCAGATAAACTGCAAAGGAGATACCAAGACACCGTAAGTGTGAGAGAAATGTGTTGGCATTACCTTTAACTATCTTAAGTTACCTTCATGGTCAATGCTAGTCGCCCTTAGCCAGCATGCTGGTACACTTCGAAAGAATACGTTCGACCAGCCACAATTGACCAACTTCACACAGACTTAAACGCTCTTTTCTTCCGCTTGGCCCCTTTCAATGCCTATGCATTAATAAAAGCCCACCTCAGGGTGTAGTGCATGAGAACACTTTGGGACTTGCATTGCCAAAGGTGCACACGCGAACAGAAGAATAAAAATGGAAGGAGAACAAGCACGCCTGGTAACTATGGTAACAGCTCTAGCTACAGTGGAGGAGAAATCCTAGTGGAATTCCCAGGGAGAAATCGACTAATGTTATGGAACTTCAGGAAGCGTAGAAATAGAAAAGGGATATGGAAAAGCCCTGATGGAGAAACAAAAACCGAAATACTACATCTTAAAATGTGTTGGGGCTCAGGCATTCTGAAGGAAGATGGTGAGTTCAGCTATTTGGTACGGGTTCAGTATGAAGCAATAGCGTGTGATTGAACGAAAAATAGTAAGCCTAATATTAGGAGGTAAAAGAAGGCAGAGCAGAAGGTAGAACACACAGGTGTACCCAGTATTCTAGTTGGCATCTAGAGGGGGAAAAAATGCTTTCAAAGGCTTCTGTAATGTGCAGCACAGACAACAGAGTGTGAGTGAATGCAACGGAATGGGTAACGAGGATGAGAAATGCAGCCAAGGGTGGCAAAAAATTAGGTGGGGCGATGGAACGCAGTTTGCAGGCATGAAATGGAGTTGGCTGACGTAGGACAGGGTAAACTGGAGAAAATCAGGAGAGGCCTCCATGTTGCGTTGAACAGAGAATAGGTCAGTGTTTCATGTCAGTGCTGCATTAAGTATCCTTTCTGCAGCTTCTTGCATGTGATGTCAAACAAACTGACCCTTTACATTAAAGGACTTGTGCTGCCACTGGAAAGAAATTTTATTACACTGTGCTGATGCTGAACACGGTAGAATGTGCGAGTGAATGCACAATCTTATTTGTAACCCTAACTGGCGTCACATGTATGTGCATAGGAGATAAGGTTGAAGCAAGCTGTGTGCTCCTCCACAATACCTTTTAGTCTTCATACTACTTTATCATTGTTCATGTCATTGGTTGGGACAGCTCTGCAGAGCTCTCCCATAGTAGGGTACAATGCACCCTGAATCCTTTACTTTTTGTTCTAAACAAATTCTGGCATAAACTGTGGAGCATGTATACTCTTTATTCATACACTGTAGGTGTTCTAGTAAGAGTGCTGAATTAAATGAAATTTAAACATTTGAATATTTCATTTGCTCATACAATTTAGAATTTATGCTGACAAATGGTGCCGCATGGAATTTCTAGGGCAGAATTTATTGTCTAGACATAGCACACTGAAGCAGTGGCTTGTCAGGCCTGGCTGCCCAAGAACTCTAATCTGACCATGTTATGAATCAAAAGGAGAAATCGATCAAAGGGCGAGCAGGTGTAAGGAATGGCCATATGAAGCTGAGAGAAAACCAAGCCAAAGAAAGCTCAGGAAGCATAATTTAGAGTTTTTTCATTGAAGCTTAACAATTACAGAATAAAAAGAAATGAAAGTTGAACGGAACAAACAATTTGCTGCTGGTGGAGATAGAACCCACAGCCTTCACACTGCACATTCAGCACGCTATTATAGTCACGCGTCTTGCCCCATACATATAAATTTCTAGGGCTTTACATTTCAATACCACAATACGACTATAAAAAATGCCGTAGTGGTAAGAAAAGTGGTTTTCCCCCTTCAAATGCAAAAAGTGACCGTTACCGTCGGCAACAAGAACGATACCGAAATTCGGGTGACAACAAACAAGGTTGTCCTGTTCACGCGGTATAGTACTGAAATTAGAATGGCAGGGTACAAAACCTGTGACAAACGTGAGTGACAGGTTGTGACATCAATAACAAGACAAGCTCATCATTTACGTCACGACTAGCTATAATGCAACCACATGTCGCAAATAGTACCCGCATTCCTCTGCCAGGAATATGCAGGTATGTGACTGAATGTTAATGTGTATAGCCTGTCAAAATTACACCCGCGCATTATCAAAATGAAGACAGCGTGTCATATTACTTTCACAAGGTAGCAAATGAACTTAGAAATAAATTAAAGTAACCTACACCAATTGGCATGTAGGTTACACGCCAACAAACGCGTGTTAGTGACATATTAATAGAAATTAAGAAGAATAAATGGGCGTGGACGGGCCATGTGATGCAAAGACAAGACAACTGTTGGTCATTAAGAGTGGATTCCTAGAGAAGGCAAGCGTGGCAGGGGGCGGCAGAAAGTTAGATGGGCAGATGAGATCAGGAAGTTTGCGGGGATAAGTTGGGCCCAATTAGCATAGGACAGGGATTATTGGAGATCCATGGGAGAGGCCTTTGCCCTGCAGTGGGCTTAGACAGGCTGATGATGATGATGAACCTACACCAAGTAATCTTCATGACAACACAGAATGGATTTCTCTATCAAGTCATGGTAGCGTAAGGCAAGGTACGAGTGAATTTCTTTGTTGCTTTCATCTCACTTCATGTCACAATTACCGCATTCCAATGAAAAACTACACACAGCGTGCCCACTGTGCTTCTCCTATCTTCATTATCTGTTGTCTTCATATGGTCTGTGTCCTCAGTATTTCAGGCTTTGAATGTACACCTAGAGGAATAAGCTGATCTGCGTGTGGTGCCCCCTCCTGTCAGATGATGCAGCCAGCCCATTCCACTGGCCGCCAGCAGGCACCGGCGTATGCCAGGGCCTCGACGGCCACGTTCACCGTGAGGGGGATAGCTGGTGGCTGGACGACTGCGTCCGGTGCGAGTGCGTCGATGGCATGGCCCTTTGCGATACCATGCAGTGCCCTCCAGCACCGTGCGCCAACCCAACAAGGAAACAGGGGCAGTGCTGTGCCACCTGTACAGGTTAGTTGAATTGTGCTGCATATGTCACAGGCTATTAAGGCAAAAGCTTTATGACAAACGAGTTGGTAATGACCTCGTCAAAATCCCATTGTTGCCATGGATGGCAACAATGGGATTTTTCCATTGTTGCCATGGATGGCAGCAATGGGATCCTGCCATTGTTGCCATGGATGGCAACAATGGCAACCATGTGACCATTAGCAGTCCTATAAAAGCGCCGTAGCATAGCGTGGCTAGACATCTGTAGATGGATACAACTCCTCCACAAAAGCCCCCACCATAAGCTCATGGCTGCCTGTCACTGTTCCTCTGCGAGACTGCAAATAGTTCGCACTTCAAACTTTTCTTGTAATCAAAATACTAAAAGGATAATGGCAAAAGTAAAGGTGAGTGTATAAATTTATATACTTTCATTTATTTATAGGAGCGAAACATGAAAAGCCAAATTCCTTACTGAGCCGAAATGAAATGCCTTCAATGCAAAAACACGGTGCACACCACAACCATCATCACCCGAGTTGATAGGTTATCAACTCAGTTCAATGAAGTTTCATGCATAAAACGGGCTCAAAAGCGAAATGAGCTGCATTGTGGCCTTTTCAAAATGGAAACACTCAGACTCCACACAATTTTATCCATGCCTCTTGCACGTCTCACTGCTTCTACCAAAGAAAGGACAAAGGAACGACAGATGTTCTGAACGTACAGCAAGCATAAACACGGTGCTGTTTTGAAAGGTTGCATGAGAATGAATTTGTTTGCTTTTGTGACCAGCCGGAGGAGCAATACTGATTCGCACGGTCCGTCTGCCCTTGTAACCAACTGCTGTTCTTTAAAAGTTGTGCGCTATTGTAGAAGACATAACTGGCACCCACCAGAAGACTACAATGTAATTTTATTTTTCTTCATCAATAAATAATTGGTTTCATCAAGGCAGCCACTGCATGAAGGTATTTACTACACATTGAAGGGACGTCTGAAGGCTGATTTATAAAAGAATATTTTATAGTAACTGTGGAAACCTATGGGGGACAGTCTGTGAATGTGTCGAATGTCATACGACACACATGGCAGGTTGTCTTTTCATCCAGTTTCATTTCCCGTTTTCTTTATAAGTCAGACCTCAACATAAGAAACAGAAGGATGAATTTTTGGAAATAACAATGTAATTAAACTAACCATCTCACCATTGCTACAGCGGCCAACCATATGCTTATAACAAATTCAGAACAAGTACAACGAAGCTGATTTTTGCTTTGCATGCTCCTCTGTTAAAACAGGACTTTACTTCTGTGGGTCATTTAAAAGACCACCCTATTTCCCCACGCCTTCATTTGTGTATTATTTTTTTCAGTGTTGTAGCAAGTAATAAAAAAGCCTAGCCAAATTTTTTGCCTTGTTGTCACTCTTATTCTGAGAACGGCCGCCTTTGGTGACATCACCAAAATATCACCTTTGGTATGCGCTCATTAGCTGGTCAGAGAAACGCAACTAAGTAGTCACTGTTTCGTTCAACACACGAGGCAACACTGCTGCTTTGGTAATGCTCTAAAAAAAATATCGTCCCTGACCAACCATTGTTGTACATAGTGGTGCGGCAACAGTGGCACACCCCCAAACTCGTAATACACTCTACGGCCAAGTGTCCCAGAGGTGGTTCCACACTGCCACTGCCAAATTGCTAGCTCCTTCTCCCTGCTTCCTTTTCTGTTGTTTTTATATCACTCAATCTCCGAGCAAGCCACCACTCTCCACTCAGTTTACCGTTCCTCTCTACCACTCTCACCACGTACAGCGTGCTGTGTGTTGGCCACTCAACCCTCTTTCTTATTAACCAGATTAAACTTGACTTTGTTATGAAAATACCTATGTCCATCTCGTTCGTTATGGCTTGACAATCAAACCTCATTATAACAAATCCTATATGAGACAGAAACACCTTCGTTATATCCGATAATTCGTTATAAATATCTTTGTAGCACTGTTCTATTCAATACCATTTTCATTTAACTCGCTATATCTGAATTCGTTATATCGAGGTTCAGCTGTAGATGTCGCTGACCACTGAGAGTGGCGCCGTCTGTTACAGAGGAGGAACAACTGGGCAGCAACCAGTCCAACCAGCTGCCGTGTGCGGGCGGATACAAGGACGGCCAGTCATGGCGTCCGGAGCCCTGCCTGAGCTGCCTGTGCCGTGCGGGCAAGGAACGCTGCTTCCGCGAAACCTGCCCGCCCCTCACGTGCTTGGAGCCACTGTTCCTCAAGAATCACTGCTGCCCAATCTGTCCGAGTGAGTACGAGAAGATGTGGCCAGTCTGCAAATCATCTCACAACTGAGAAAGCCAGTGCTGAGATGTTGTTCACCTGCAGGCAGTGTGCCGCAGTACAGAAACGTAACTGCCAACTTGTGAATGTCAGTATTCACAACGCTTTCGTAGACATGGACATGAAGTGGATAGGAAAGGGAGCACGCAGAAGTTTTCTTTTTTAATAACCTCAACATTCTTATAGGCACATGTTGCACCTTGTCTTGTATACTATATTACAGCAAATCCTCTTTATAGCGAATTATATTTGACATGAATATATCTGATATATCATTATATCCGATAATTCAATATAAATGTACATACATGACACTGTTTTAGTAGAAACACTGTATTTTAACACGAAAGTGTTTTATGCTGGAGTCCACTAAGAAATCAGTGACGTACTTCCGTAACGGAAGTAGATGTCTGAAACAATGAGCATAGATCTACAATGAAAAAGTTCCACTTGCTCGGACTCTAACCCACATTAGCCCGGGATATGACGAAAGGAGCTGGAAGCTCTACCGATACACCACCGCAACATCGGTCAGATACGGAACAGAAACGGCCGTATACCTGCACTACAGTGCTTTACAAGTTGCATCTAACTGTCGTCCGGTTAAATTAAATATGTTTAGTACAGCGAACTATAGTGTTTAACAAATGCAAATTACTCTTAAATTAATATCGCCTCCCTTCCACTGCATTCTTGGCTCGCTTAGGTTCACTATGGTGGTGCAACCACCTAGGAACGATAAAGGGAAGCAGATTGTCGTGCTGATGTGCGCCGGCACTCAGTGGTTCGGTAATCTTCGCGCCTCGATCGCTGTGGAAGTTAGGAGCGTGGCGGCGCCATGACTGCGCGTTCCTCAGGCAAGGAAAATTTCTTTTGCATGGCCAGGTGTGTTGAGTTGCGAAGTGCACTGCTCCAGGAATGCAAAGATGGCCGTCAACAAGCAAATGATTGGCCTTCCGCTGCAGCGGGCTGTATGTTCACAAAACGATCCACTGACAACCTGTTCGGTTTCGCTTGCGAGGTGTCACAGTTTGCGGACGCTCGTTGTTTGTGGCAGGTTTGCGCAGGGCTCTGGCACGTGCAATTCAGTGTCTCAGGAGTAATGCGAGTCGTTCGAGAACTTTCCCTTGTGTACAACTGTCGAGGGTCCCTATGCTGTGTCAAGGTGCCGCTGATGTCTACATATAACATGTTCACATGTCGACAGATCTCAACCCACCTCCCGCCCCTCGATTCGCCAGAATTGCCACTTACGCATTCCACAAGTTTGCGAAGACAGGTTTCACTTTTGTGTTACACCGTTTTCTATGACAGTGGGATCAACCACATTTTTTATTAACTTTGTTATAACCGATTATTCGTTAAATCCGAATTCGGTATATTTTGGTTTGATTATATATTGATTTCTGCTTTCACTTGTAAGATGCCCCATTCATTCATCCATAGCAGTAGTCATACATGACAATAACGACGTTTCTTTTCTTTCTGCCTGCCATACGTTAAAGCAGCAGCTACATCTTCCAAGCCATCCCCGGTCTGTAGAACTGATGGGAAGGTGTACGCTGATGGGGCATCCTGGTCTCCCGACAACTGCAAGCGCTGCCACTGCACCCTGGGCCAAGTGCAGTGCTCCGAGATGGGCTGCCCGCCAAACATGTGCCGATCGGCCAATCACACGTCGGGGAGCTGCTGCATACCGTGTTCGTCAGGTAATGCGCCAAAAATTTCCATTGCCTCTGTATGAAGAGCCATCTGATAAGGACAGCAGAGTCTAGCAAACTGCAGCGGGCGCTGCAGCGTTTCAGGTCTGCAAACATACATTGCTCTCACAATGTTCCTGTTCTCAAGGTGGTTTCTGCCGGCCCTGCATTGGTGTTCCATGAGCCACTGGTGTATTATCCCCTGTTCCATGTTCACCGGACATATTGTTCCAAGCGTAATTTGCCTGAAATAGGTGCTTCACTGCAACATAGCAGTGCTATCCCATGAAACAGCATCTTCATGGGCGAGTCTGCCATGAAGCTACACTATGGTAAAATGTGGATATTATGCGCATTCCAATTGAATAGTTTTAGAGCATGTTGTCTGAGCTAGATGTGGTAAACTCAAAAACGTAGCACATTTTGCCGTTGATAACTTATACTCTTCTTGTATTTAAATCTCATTATAACACTGGTTTTTGCTTTGAAATTGTTTAATGCTTAATGCCATTCACTGTGACATTGATTCTTACCAGAAAAGTTTTACTCCCAACAGCTTACTTTTCGAATTCCTCTTTTTCTGATTAGCTCTTGAAAGGATCGCACTCAGCTACTCGGCTATGGGGCTGGGTTTGAAAGGAGCACATTTTATTGAATGTAGAGCAGGTGGTGTGTGTTGTAGTTGTTGCAGCACAGACTAGCTACATGTGTACGTCGAAGCTTGCTATGTAGAAGGAAGAATCAAGCTTCTCTTACTGCATGTAGAGCCGCTGATCTATGTATATGCTGTTAAGTAGTAGTATTTTTAGGTTAAGTAGACATTGATGCAACAACGAAACATTAAGTTGAGTGGAAGCATTCAGATCTCAGGCTCGCCTCAGCTAGCATGTTGCAGTCATGAAAATAAGTCTCACAAACGCTGGGACAGTGAAGAATGTTGGAATGGGACCGGGGGAGGGTAAACAATATGTCGGTTAATGTTGCCATTTGAACAAGACGCTTCCCCTGTTTCATATATGGGTAATTTCTGGCAAGAACTTGGTGCCGGGATTCGAGAAATGTATCAATACACGTCTCCAGAATCGCTCTAATCTGGATACTGGCCCTGAAACAAAGCTTTAATTCCATGATTATGTTTAATCACATTGTGATCCAACACATGGTAGTTATGTGTCAACACATTACAGGTTCAATGCTTGTGAACATAACCCAGTAAGAAAAAATAAAAAGGAAATATGGGGCAAAGACTGCACTAGCAAAATATCTGGTGGTGACGCGTTTGAGGTGCCAGTTATATTGCTATGCACTTCACATTTTGTTGCCTTCTTCATACGTAGTATTGTCATAGTGCTCTGGTGATTATAGCATTCACTGATGATTATATCATGTGTACGAATATGCTTTCTTCTTCTTCTTCGTCTTTATTTATTATTTTTTTATATATATATTTTTTTTTGCCAGATGGAGCTGTTCGGACATCGGCACAGTGGCAGTGCACACGAGGTGGCCTGGTGCTCGCCGATGGGGAGCAGCGCGTCATCGACAACTGCAACCGCTGCGAGTGCAGTCGTGGGCACTTGCACTGCCAGGAGACCGTGTGCCACCAGGACCTGTGCCGGACTCACAATCACAGCTCTGGGAACTGCTGTGTACAGTGCGCTGGTGAGCAACGCTGCATAGACGTTCTCTACTATTGGCCAAAAAAAAAAAATGTAAACAGACGCCACCTTATGAGGCTTGAGTGGTTGCAGGACCCACAACGCGGGTGAAGTTTAACGTGAGGGTGAAGTTTAAGTCACTCGAGGGACTCTCAACCTCACCGTGCAGAGTGAGACAGTAGTGTGGCATTGTGGCCCTGAAACCAGTCCAGACGCTTAGCCCATGGTTGGTTTAGTTTTTTTGGCCGATAGTACATACAGGCGATGAAATTTAAGTCGGCTGTAGCTGATGCTACAGCCGACATTTCAGTATATTGTCCCTTGCAACATTCCCTGCTCATTTAGTTTTTTAACACTATAAACCTCCGCCTTACTCTGTACATTTTCTGTCGTGTCTATGTACATTCAAAGCTCATTGTAACGAATTCAGTACGACACGGAAATAACTTTGTCATATTTCACAACTCCTGGATGTTTCACGTTTCTTTAGCCTGACTGGTTCTTGAAAACTTCACTCTATGCAGTATATCCAAACGAGTGTGTTCTTTTCTTCTTCTCCCCACTTTTTTTGTTATCCCCAGAATTGGACCATTACATCAAAAGCACCGGTAGCGACGTGGTCGGCTACGTGATAGCCATCGTCATCTTGGTCACCATCATCGTGGTGCTCATGTGCGTGGCATGCTTGTGGAGGCGGAAGAACACCAGGCCCTTCAACAAGCCCAAGCCACATAATTACCAGAAGACCGCAAACGGCTACGTATGAGAAGCCGAAGTCATCCGGATCTACGTCCCAGTTCTGCCGTTTTCCTCGGCACTTTCCTTCCAAGCCTCCACACCCCATACTCCCTTCCCCCCCCCACCCCTCCCCCGATGCTCCTGGTCTTTTTCTTCAAGTGCGTGCACTTTGTGATATTGAGTATTTATGCCAAAGCTGGCAAGAATGACCAGAACTATAGCAGTGACACCAAGGTTCCTGACCCCCCCGTGTGTGTGGCGAGGACACCGACACGACCTTCAGAACTGCTTTGCGACCTTGTCAAAAGAATTGCATCGCCACCTCGTCACGGCCTTATTGAAATAATTGTGTCACCTTGTTAAGGCACCCGCGCCAAGACCTTGTTGAGGGCGTGACAGCCTTGTAACGAGAAGTCTCGTGACCTTGTCGGCAGAGTTGCATCGTGACCTTGTCCGGTGTGTTACGACGTTGTAAGAAGAATGGTGTCGTGACCTTGCAAGGGAAACTGTGTCGTGACCTCGTCAAGAGAACTGTGCTGTGCGTCGGATCTCCTGTGTTCATGCAAAAGACTTCCGAATGCAGTCTGTGACACAACAGACTGCTTGGGCAGAGGAGCGAGCGAGGCACCATGACATATCGAAGAACGTGTGCTGGACAAATAACGCTGTAGCAAAAGGAACAGTGAAGAAGATTCTGGTTTTGGACAGCAAAGGCATTTCAGTGTTTACGTGGAATCCCGGAATTCCTTTTATTGTATGTGCATGCGTGGACTGTACTGCTGTATTGTGCCGCTCCTTGCATTTGGGAAACAGTTTCCGTGCACCTTCACGGAAGTTACGTAGGAATGGGAGTGTGAATATTGTGTCCAGACTTGCCCGGTGCATGTGCAGCTAAAAGGCAAGTCACAAAGGTGCCATAATGGGCAGACAGGTGATGTTTGTCGCATGTGGGTCACTAAGATGTATGATCTCGCGTATAACTGCTTTCGCTGATTTTGTCCCGAAGTAGCTAAAATACCTGTGCATAATAACCATGCCGTTCCGAAATTTTTGTCTGCCATGACAATCGCGTGCAGATTTTGCAAGTCCCATAACAACGTGTGGTTCGAAAGAATAAAGAGAAAGGGACAACATACACATCGCACGCAGCTCATGGCAGTGACTATTACGATAAAAAACTTTTTGCAAGCTTGGTTTGCACTGTTGAGCTGTGAAAAACCCTCAATATGTCTTTTGTTTTCTTGCTTCGCAGTCGCTAAAGACGACGAGAGCTTTCCTGCGATGTATAATTGAAGAAGATAAGGGAAATTGTACATATATGAGTTATCGTCAACAAAGTTAAGTCTGCAGTGACAATGCAAAAAATATTGAAAGTGAAATGAAGAGATGTGTTTGTGTTGGAGTCATGTGGTTTCGTGAATGTCATGCCTAACAGCAAACACAGTGTAATCCCTTATAAGTCTTTTACACTCTGCACAGAGACATCTGTTTAGTTTGGGAACACTTAGGATATGCTTGTGTGGTTTTCACCCATAAAGAAATTTGAAGGAATTTCATTAACATGAAGTTCTTCCACTCGTGTCTAGTGTTCAGGACAAATTCCCACAATGCTGCGAGGCTAGCTACCAAAACATTCAGCTGCCTTTGCTTCCTACCAGCGCATTTCCATTCCTTTAGTATCTGCAGACAAGTGGGAGGGCAAGACTTGTCACTACATTGTCTTGCACGAGGAATTGGGTGCAACAGGAGTACCTAAAAAGAAACTTTTGGTGGATGCTTTACAATACTGCTATTGCATGACCAGATGTAGCAAACTTCTCTGAAAAACAAGTTTTAGTATGTTAAAGCCAACATCCGTGGGAGTGTGTTGTGTAATTACTTGATATGCTAGGAAACTCTATGCTGTATGCGAATGCGCATTCTTAAAACATTTCTTTCAAGCGATACAAAACAGAGGTGTAGTTAAAAACATTATATATGATAAAAAGAAGTTGTGAAAAGCCTCAACTCTGCTTACTATCATAATAACCCTAGTGCCGTATTCCCTGCGATTCTATTCTAAGCACCCTCCCTATTTTTGAAAAAAAAAGTGAACTGCGAAAAGAAGTCTGCCAATGAATCCAAGTACAGCCTCTTCCTTTCAATCAAGAGTGCTTAGCCAGTACCAAGTGCTCACCGTAAATCTCTGAGGCCATGTATTGTGCCCCAAGACAATGCCTACATCTCCGAGTATCTGTTGTGGAGTACCGAGAGCGGCAGACTCAAGTTTGAGTTGCAGTGTAAGTGAGTAACTGACTAACAGAGGCAAGAAGCGGTGGGTTCTTGGTGCACCTATTTTTCTTTTTAGCGTTTCAAAGCAAAATGATCCTTCACTACAATCTCATTGAAACTACTGCAGTGTAAAGAGGGAGTGGTGTGGTGTCATTTTAGATATTTCGAATCTAAGCACCACCACGCCCCCTCACTTTTGGTGTCACTATCTTTCAAAAAAGGGGGGTGCTTAGAATCGAGTAAATATAGTACATTCTCCTGAAGAGCTGATCATAGACAACCACACATAATTGAGCAAGTGCATTCCTCCATAGTTTCCATGCATTAAATCAAATGGTGGCAGCGGTGAAATTATTTTACGCAGAAATTGCGGACAACCAGCACTGAGGCTAACAACATAAGAAAGCAATACGATTCATTACCTTGGAGTTTGTCACACCGAGTTTTGACCTAATCTTTTAACTTTCAGTGTCACACCTATTGCTGCTGAGAGCAGTAGTAACCTGTAAAGATTTTAGCATAGTATATGTGATGTCATAGATGCCAACTGTGGTGTACTGTTCCGGACAATGCTCTGCCTGTTGTTCGAGCTTCTAGCGAGAGCCAGAACAAAATGGCAGCGCTATACATATACATATATATATATTATATATTCTTCTTTTATGAAATAGATGGCAAGAGGAGAGTGAACAGTGCACTCTGCTCCGAAACATGATTTTATGAAATGAGTAGAAGATGCAACCTTCTTCACGTTTCCATTCCTCCAGAACACTGTGAACTTTTGTTTTGTTTTTTTTTAGTCTTTTAGCAGAAGCACAACATGTATATTTATGACGTTTTTTTTTTTCTTTTCGGTTGTGTGATTTATTGACTGTGCATGTGTGTTGTGTGTGTGACGGACGACAAGGCGCGGAGCGAAGGTTCTTCTTCCTCCTCCTCGGCTCGGTGTTGGCCACAAATAAAATTTGAAGATTTTACTGTACAGCTCTGGTGACTAGTGGTTATCCTTTACAGCATACTGATAGGTGACTGCCTTAATATAATTAAGTGTTAAACGATACAAATGAAGCATCCGATAATTGTTACAGACATACAATCCACTACACTGCCATAACAGCGATGCTTTGCCATCTGCCTTGTTATATCTGTGTGTGTTGAAATGAGGTCGCAGCTCATGCCATGTTAACATCACCCCATCCAGTATTTATCTTAGATGGCCATTCATAAGCTACACACAAAAACAGTGAAAAGTTTTTGCGTTTACTGATGATTCGCTATACCATTTTTGTTATACTGAGCTTCAACTTATATTGTTGCAGTAAAGTCGGGTCTAACACGCAAGCAGCTTTGCTATATCTGATATCCATTAGTATTTTTCATTCACTTCCTTATATAAGTTAATAATACCTTCTTTAAATCAGTAACTGCAGTGCCATGTTCTGATGACATTGCATGCGGAATGAAAATATCTGAGGTATCTAATACAATGATGCATTCTTTAAATGCTTACATCAAATAGAAATAGAAATACTTCAAACATTCTTTCCTTTATATCTGATAGTTCTTTATATTCATGCTCATTATACTGATATTTATTTCAGCTTGTACACGGCAAAAGTACAGGAAGCACCTAGAATGAACGTGCAGGTAAATGGCTGCAACAGAAAGTCTTGAGTTTGAACTTGGGCATGCAGATATCCCTGCAGTAACGCGCACATGTCGGCTGGATACCACAACTTCGGCATGTGATAAAGTACACCTTTGATGTGCTGGGTAATTTGTGCTGTGTCTAACTGCACATCAGCACAGACATTGAAGGAATGTTGGAATTTTTTTGTGAACTACAAGAGGCCTTTCCACAGGCAATATAGTGAAAAACAATACATACATTCTATTCACCAAGGTACTTCACGAGCTGGTTCTTTCCAGTTCAGTGGCACTGCTGTGCTTGTGCAGAGACAGCCAAGCACATTCTGTGCAGACCTGGCAACTTCCCGCCTGGAAGTACAGGGAAGGCTGTCATGATAAACTTTGCTACAGGGACAGGAAAGATGTCATACTAAGAGACAGTTGAGCCCCTTTATATGACACTCCACAGAGGAATTTCTGAACCTTATATGAGAGGCATACTCCAATCAATGCTTATTTCATTATGGACATACTACAACTAAACTGACCGTAAAAGAGGGCTACATTGCATTGCAAAGTGTTCATATTATGTGCTATTTTCCTTACTGTTAGGTGATTTTCTTGGTGGAACTTGTCACTGGGAATGCAACTCATGTTCTCTCCACGATAACTTTCTTGCGTCATCATATTCCTTTGTTTCTACAACGAACTACCTGCAGTTAGCAACCAACAGCCACTGGACCTGGAGCTAAAGCATCTTTTAAAAGCAAAACCTTAAACCAAAATACATATTCTGTGTGCCCGCTCCTGAGGACAGTTGAGAACAAAAAAAAAAAAAAAAGGAGGACCAACTAATGGGAGAGGCAGGGCAGTCAACCATGTCAGTATACAATAGCTCTTATACCCAAATGTCTCTCATATCATTGTCTCATATAAAGGGGTTAAACTGTAATAAGCACTCTCTGACCTGCTACTACACAGGGGGAAAAGTTGGAGGTAGGATGATTACATGAACAAGAGTGAGCTATGAATACCTTTATATCATAAGCATGTAACACAGTAGTTCCCTTAGTCTAGAATCCACTTGAGTATTTCTCATGTTATTCAGAACAGCTTTGTAACTGATGTTGCTGCTCAAAAGGCTTTAGAGCTTTTAACTCATCCTGCATGAAGCTGATAGCTAAGTTGTGAAATTGATAATGGTATGAGCTGTTACATGTTCCTTTCTGTGGAGAGATTGACGTAAAGAATGGTTCAGGTGCTCGCTTTCTGTCAAGAAGCAATAGAAGGAACATAGAAGTTAATGATGTGCTCAATAGAAAGGTCTTGCGCTTCTTCAACTATAGAGGAAGGTTGGGTCCTGAATTATTATTATTATTATTATTATTATTATTATTATTATTATTATTATTATTATTATTATTTATTTATTTATTTATTTATTTATTTATTTATTTATTTGGTACCCACAGTGCCAGAGGCATTACAGTGGGGGAGGGGTTTACAGTAAGTCTGGACAGTTCAATATTTTGTCATATATAAAGCGTGGAAAACGGTAATAACAATAACAATAGCTACAGCAGATTGACAACATAAGTTATACAAAACAAAATGTGCCAAAAAAAAATAACACACACACTACAAGGTTGAGTCACTTCAACAGGAAAAATAAGTGATTTGATACCGGAGTATTGCTACAGTTCTCTTCTGCATAACGTGTGAGGACAAAAGAAGAAAAGAACAAAAGATAAGAACAATAATAGATACACTACGTCCAAAAAAGATCAAAGAAACAATCATTTCAGCAGGGCAAAAAACATTTCATTCGAAACTACGATGACGACGTCAGCAGGTAACCTATTCCAGTCTTGGATAGTTTTTGGAAAGAAAGATTTCTTAAAAAGTTCCATCCTGCATAGAACCTCTCGTACTTTTCGCTCATGGTCCACGCGTTGTGACCTATAGTGAGGCGGCATTATGTACATGTCCCTCTGTATATTAATCGTACCACAGTATATGGAATGAAAAAGCTTCAGGTGCAGGTTTCTGCGTCGTTCTACCAGGGTATCCCATTTAAGTTCTTCCTTGGTTTTTGTTGCACTGAAATTAATTGTGTATTGACGGGACACGTACCTCGCACCGAGATTCTGAACCCTTTCAAGTTTATTAACATCGCGCGCCGTCGGAGGGTCCCACACCACGCAAGCGTACTCGAGGACAGACCTCACGTACGTCTTGTAGAGTAGCTCATGTGTGGACTGACTGAATGCACCAGAGTTCCTGCGAATGAAGCCCAGCATTTTTCCCGCCTTTCCGGTTACGTAGTTAACCTGCTTCTGCCATGATAATTCTGGGGTATACCAAACACCTAGGCATTTAAATTCGGTTACTTTACCAATTACAATGTTATTCAGGGTGTAGCAGTGATTTAAAGGGTCCTTCTTCCGAGTGAATGTCATATTGACAGTTTTCGTGAGGTTTAGCTGCATGCGCCACCTAGTGCACCATGTGCTGATTCGATCGAGGTCTTGCTGAATCAGGTTGAGGTCTTCCGTACCGTTAGTGATTCTATAAACCACGCAGTCATCTGCAAGCAGCCTCAACTGCGATGTCAAACCGTCGCCAATATCATTGATGTACAATAAGAACAGCAAAGGCCCCAGGACGGAGCCCTGGGGTACACCAGATGAAACGTTTTGTGCGCGCGACCGAACCCCATTTACAACCACGAATTGCCGGCATAACGTGAGAGATTCTTTAATCCATGAGGCAACCACCGGATTTATTTTATATGTGAGCATCTTTTCTATGAGTAATGAATGGGGTACTGTGTCAAAAGCTTTCCTGAAATCGAGGAAAATACATTCGACCGCAAGCCGTTTATCTAATGCAGAAGCAATATCGTTTGTGAATTCCAACAATTGGGTAACACAGGAAAAACCTTTACGAAATCCATGTTGGGATGACGTAATCGCAGAATGAGAATTCAAGTGAGCTACAATACTCGTGAATAGAATGTGCTCCATTATTTTACACGCAACGGATGTCAGCGATATCGGGCGGTAGTTTGAAACGTCGCTTCTAGGGCCGGACTTATGAATGGGGACCACAATACCTGCTTTCCAATCATCAGGAAGAGAACCTTCGAGTAGTGACATATCAAATATAACTTTCAAGTACTTTGCTATCGATTCGGCACATGATTTAAGCAGGAAATTGGGTAAGTCGTCAGGACCGCACGCTTTAGAAGAGTCGAGCCTCAGAAGCAACGATTCAATGCCGTGTGTACATATGACAACATCATCCATGTCGCCTATCGTTTCAAGTACCCTTGAGTCGTCTTCAGAAGGAATTACTGTAGGAGTGAAGACGGAGCAGAAGTAGGCGTTAAAGCATTCTGCTTTGTCAGCGTCTTCGCGAACAATGACGTCACCAGACACGAGTGGAGGGATCGTTACAAAATCTTTGCCGTTCTGTTTAACGTGATTCCAGAACGCTTTTGGTTTATCTTTTAGCCTTGATTGAATAGTTCCCGAATAACTGTCTTTGGCAATGCGTGTTGCTTCTTTAACTTCACGAGTTATTTCTTTCAGTTTTTTCTCTGTCTCTTTTGAAGGTTTTCTGCAATAAGCGCGATAAGTTCGTTGTCTTTTTTGTGTGAGCTGGCGCAAGGTTTTCGTAAACCAAGGTTTTCTTCTACACTGTCTCGCCGTCAATACCCAAGTTGGGACGAACAGCTCACGTAATTCAAGTACTTTCTGCTTAAATAACCGCCACAGCCCGTCCACACCCCTGCACTTGGCTTCCGTTTTGAACACTACTAAATAAGCCTCTAATGCTTGATTTATACAATAGAGATTGGCTTTTTTATAATTGTACAGTTTTCTGTTAACATGGCTTTTGCTTTTAACATAGGCCAGCAACATCGTCGACACGACAGCGTGATGGTCGCTTATGCCAGGAATCACAAGTGTTGACTGAACAAGTTCTGGTCGATTGGTAAGCAGAAGGTCTAAAATGTTGTTTCCCCGCGTTGGGGTAAGGACTAGCTGATGCAGAGCATGCAGGTTGACCATGTTCATCATTTCTGTATTGCGTATTCCAGTAACTGTGCCGGTGTTCGATGCATCCCATTTCAAATCCGGTAAATTGAAGTCTCCCCCAATGACCACGGTATCTGAGTGTACTTCATCAATCGCACTTTGAAATCGAGTCAGAACATCCGGCGATGCATTAGGGGGATGATAGAAGCTACATACTGTTAAGGCGATGCGGTTCAGAAGTTCTAGTTTGCACAACACTACTTCACTCATGCCAGCATCAACGTGAATCTGGGAGGACCTAATGCTACTATCAATGAGAATGAACACACCCCCTCCGTGACCGTTCCTGTCTTTTCTGTAGCAGGTGTAACCTGTTGGAAATACCTCGTGATCACCAATGTCAGGATCTAACCAGGATTCCGTACCGAGAATCACGGAAGGTTTAACAGTTTCTACTAAGGCGGAAAATTCATCTTTCTTATCTTTTATGCTCCTGCAATTCAGCAGAAGAATACTAATGTTCACAGAACTAGACTGGCATGGTCACTTCTGTGGGGTCACTTGCATTGTTGCATCATCGCATACAAACTTCTGCCCGTTCAAAAGAAGGTAATCGTACCTAAGCATAGCTTTCGCGCCATCCTGTTTTTGTGCTTTTGCATATTCCCACAAAATCTTTCTTTTCTTTCGTACTGCCTCGGAGAAAACTTCGGAAATGCTAGTCGCAGTGCCCTTTAACATTTTTGCGTTGCTTAGGACATGCTGTTTTTCTTTGAAAAATGAAAATTTTGCGATGATGGGTCTGCTCCTCCCAGCGCGAAAACGTCCCAACCGGTCTGCCCTTTCTATTCCTATAGTGGGAATTCCTAACGTCGAAGAATCTACGCAAGGATGATGTCTGCGCCACAAGGGTGTTGCCATTGCATAAATGATGGCACGTGCTGCGAGAGCTTGTCATTGTAAACGTGTTATTAACTTAAGGAACCACTGCAAACTATTCAACTTTGCAGGGGATACATTCTGCAATTGAACCGGGTGAGTCAGTTAGTCAAGACTGTGCAAAAGACAAAAAGAACAATTAAAGGTAACTGTTTACGTCACCGTTTGTCTGATATAATATGGTCACAGCTCTATTCGCTTGACTTTATGAGAAAATAGTCGCACAAAGCCATTTCCCAACTGTTCACTGAACACAATGCATGCACGGCAGAGCTTATGTTGATACGGTATGGTTTAGGTTCATGCAGAACTGACGTTTGTGGAAGTAGTTGCAAGCTTCTGCGACACGTTTGTTGGAAGATGTCCCCTTTTGCTCAAACGACACCTAATCAACCCCACGAAACAAGGGAAGTTCTGGCAACATAAGCACTGCAACATCTATGAAAAAACTAGGCATTGACTTGGCTTACTGGGTCATTTCCCCGCATTACACCGTAAGTTTAACATGATGCAAAACAAAGGCTGTGACTGACCGCATTAAAGAAACTGTGCAGTAATGGTGCAAGCAAAATTATCAGGTGTCTCGAGACATTGCCTATGAGAGAGTAAGTGCAAAGCCTTATGACATCTATTGCACACGTCATTTTTTAAAAATTTATTTAAGTAACACTTATATTAAGAGTTACTTAATATAAGCAAGGTCTTAGGTTCGACTCCTATCATGGTCTTAATCTACCTTAATCCAAGCAAGGACGTGGATTCCAGTCCCACCGATGTTTTGCCCATGCGCGTTTACCACTAATCTTTTCCTTTCTGGTAATTGTGAATTACCACATTAATATTCACTTTGACTCATTACTATTACTACTAACCACTAATTAATTAACTTTGGTAATCACTGATCATACCTATACACATCTGTCACGTCTTAGTTCGCTTCTGGTATTCCTTGGGTCACGTGAAACGCTTTTTGTACCGATTTTCGTACCACCATGTAGTACTACTTTAAGCACCATTTGTAAGGACACCTTCCAATGAGACATACGAGGTACCAAGATTACCGCGACCTGCACATCGCGATCAGCCTTCCAGATCGATCATCAGACTCTCAGATCGCGATTTGGCTGACGTCAGCGTCAAATTCGATCCGGACTATATAGGCTGGACCATATGTAGCAGTGACCACTGTTGATCGCGATCAATAAAACCAATACGTATTGGTGCTGATCGCGATTCACTTTCTTTTTCTTTATTGCCTGCTTTGACAACAATAACACGTCAAACAAGCACACAAATACACATATAAGATATAATTCAGTCGCACTTGTAAGACATGGCCATTTTAAAATCGTTTCAGATTTATCAAATCGTCATGCGTGCATACACTTATGCCCTTGCGCCACAAAACATCATCATCAATCAAAGTATAGCTATATATGCTAGCCACCATAGCCTATAGTATAGGCGTTCTGTGGTATAGCCACCCACTAAGGAGGCTCAGTTTGCGAACTATACTGCTCTCCAACATTCGCAATACTTCCAGTGAAATCTTGATTAAGACTGCTCGGGTGACACCGGTATTAAAGTTAAGCATATTAATCGCTTCATTATGGACTAACTAAAACTCGTTTACTTTCACATAATGCACTCCAACAATATCTCTCCTTCGCTCAGCTGGTGGAGGTGCGTTGCAAACGCAACCTGTGAAACATTGGTAAATAGTGAGTTTTAGTATATCGGAAAGCAGCAAACGCAAAGATTTAGCGTACGGTTAACGTTACCGTGGAACACACCGCGCATGCGCAGAACGTTAACGTATACGATACCTTTACGTGCCTACGCTATTTTCGGAAGATATCGTTGAGCGCTAACGCATGCAAAGTGACCCGTACGGCAGCAAGATGGCGGCGTCAGTCGAAGTGAGACCACTCGCTTCAGATCTGTCGTGACATCGGCCTGCATTGTTAAGCTCATTCATTACCCGCTCATGTTCTTGTTTGCCTTAGGTTTGGCTAATTAAGCTTCGCCAGCCGTGTATTGGCGACAATGTGTCGCCGTTTTCAAGATACGCACTCAGTAAGCGGCACACAAGGCTTAAAATGTGAGTGCACTCGCTTTCACGGCCTTCGAGACTGCGCGTGCCGGCGTTCGAAATCTCAGAGGCCATTTCGCTTTGCTCACGTTTACGGTAGTCTCGTCGAGATGGCGGCACTGCCACCGGGGCTTTTTTCTTTTTGTACATCGGCTGTTTCTAGCTACAACCAAAATAGAGCCGAGACGAGTAGTGTGGTGCACTACTGTATGTATAATGCTTGAAATGACAGTACTGTTTGGCGAAGTATTCCTTCAGTCACAAAGGCGACTTGGATAAGCCAGCATTCGCAGGCACATCCACAGATGCGCACTCCTTGGGCACCGGAGAAATGTTGCAGAAGCTCCGGGGCACTGATGACGAGTGGAAAGTCCGCCTTCTCAAAGCGGAAATGTCGGCGAAATTTCTCGTATATACGGCATAGCCTCGACGACATGGACTGTCTGCGTAGCTTCTCTGGTTTCCAAAGTATAAAATAAGCGCTCCTATGTCATCGCAACTTCGAAATGACAGGCAGTATGGGTCATAAAGGAGACTCGATGGCGGCATGTTGAAACGAAGCGATGTTTTTCGGGTCTGCTGATACAGCACTAACAACACACTCACACGATACTGGCACAATGATTTTGTGGCGCACTTAGGGATTTAATAAGAGTTGTTTTAAGGTGTAGTTGTCGCCGTACATGCCTTTGCGTTAGCTTTAGCGTTTCGCTCTCTTCCGCTATACTAAAAGTCTAGTTTGTGCCACTAAGTGCACCCAGCTTTACCGTAACGTTAACCTTAATGCTAAATCTTTACGTTTGCTGCTTTCCGATATACTAAAACTCACTAATGATTGAAACGTGCATTTCGCCACCTCTGTGCGCCATGTCGTCTGAAGCACGGTAGCCACCATATCTGAAACATTCACTCACACTCACAGACAGTACGTGCGCACAAATGCACGCGCACACATGCATTCACCACCACAAAAAACTTGCAGCCCAATGGCCCACCTCTACCCTTGTGTCGCTGTGGGAGCTGTGGGAAAACCGGCATGCGCAATGCCAGAAATCGAAAAGCGCGCCAAGCATTGAATTGATGTCAATTGGCTGGTGACATAGAGTTTCTTACTATACACTAGAGGGTAATCTGGCGCTGCGATCGTTCAACCATCATGGGAATTATGGGAAGTACAGGCTTCGGATTGGTTCGCGTTGGCTTGCGAACTGGGCACAAGCCATTTACTTCTGCAGTTTTGGTTTCGTTTCCCGCGTACCCTGCGGCGATGCTGTTTGAGGCGTGCAACGCACTCGGGAGAAACAAAAGCTACAAAGATAAACAGCCTCGACTACAGCCAAAGCTAGTGCAATACACAAAGGCGAAAAACCAGCGTCGCACTGCCACATGACGCGATTCCGCCAGCCTGTTTTATTATGCTCGCCACTCGGTATTTTCTCGTTAGTGTTCTGGTGCACTCTCGATAGAAAGCCTGCGCGAAAAGCAAGCCTGCGAACGTGGGCCTTCAAGCAGCGTTCATGTACTTTCTTGCCGTGTTGCGGCGGTGTATTGAAAAGGGCGGACACAGCATAGAGACAAATTGTGTCGGCAAATTCGATCCACCGACCGGTGAAAAGAATTCGTTTTAATTGTAAACAAACACTTACTTGTGATATGAAGGGCTGCTGTATCCAAGCTGCAGCCTGCTGTAGCATAGAGGATACGCGCAAAGCACGACAAGCGGCGCGCGCGCTTGTCAGTAAGTAATCAGTAACGAAAAAAAAAAAGACCTGTCAGGAGGCCACAGGTATGCAGCTGCCGCCTTGAGCCGTTGAAACAGTCACCTGTATCGGTAGTCTTCAGAAACCTTGATAAAAGACCAAACGCGTGCAGTTCTCGATAGCGTCTGCGAGAGACGCTCGCGGTTCCCGAGCTCGGACGGAGCAGACGGCGAAGCAGACGGTACGTTTAGTGTTTCTCTTGAAAGCTCAACACTTCTCACCAAATATGACATTGTTTTTATTTCAATCAATGCATGCTGCGTATTTTTCAGAGGGAAACGCACATGTTTGTTTACACTGATGCAAAAAACATAATTACTTTGTGGCGCCACATCTAGAGCAAAATTGTCGAATGATGCATACCCTGGTGGCAAAATTTGTCTTTGCTTTCCTTCAACTTCACAGTTATGCAAACAACGTTTATCAGTTGTTACATACTAGAGACAAAAGCAAGTATTAATTGCAAATATTTCTATTTATTTTTGTTTAAAGCTCAGAAAAGAATCGTCGCGAGTCTCAAGAACGAAATCCATCCGAAGCAGATCCGAAGCCTGTACTTCCCATAATTCCCATGAGGGTTGAAGCGCCGCTGAACGAGTCGCCGTAGACACTAGCGCCAGATTTCTCTCTAGTGTGTAAGTAAGAAACTCTATGGCTGGTGATGTCTACTATCTTTGATTGCAGATTTCGGAGGCTATGCTTGCTGTCCATGTTGCTGTCCATAGAATTCCAAACGCAAACGAACGTCACGGCCACCATATTGGCAACGTCGGTGGATTGAGCACTGAACACCGAAGCCAAGCCACAAGCAAGCCATAGAACGATAGGCGTGCGTGCGTTTTTGTACCAGGGCGCGTACTCGCATTCGCAGCGTGTCCGCAGGTTTCGTGTTGCTCTTCTTTGCTTGTGTCTGCCACTCAACTCTAAACCGTGATGTATAAGGAACTTTAGGTCACGGGCCAAGCGCTTCATCATGTTACCACGGCGATCGTTCCAGTGCTTGCGTGCAATTCCATGCCGGAACAACTGTTCCGGAAACGTTTGTCCGTTCCTCCCGACTGCTGCAGCCCAGTGCGTCCACAAAGTCCGATGCAAAGCAGGCACTTTGTAAAAGCCAGAAGGTACGTTAGGCACATCTAAATGCGGCAAAAGTAGCGGCCGCGTGAATTTCGTGGTTGAGCATCAAACGCGATCAAAGCTGCGGCCAACTGCCATGCAACTGTCTTTCGATCGCTTGAGCTCGATGTTGCTCGCTCTCTGTGTGAACCTGTAAACTAATCTGCCTATTAATTAACTGCTCTTAATTAGTTAATTCGCGGTGAACCGCTTGCACGCTAATGTGTGATGTTCATAAGGGAAGCGCGCGCGTCAGCGCTCTTAGCAGTGATCGTGTTTCGTTTTCGAGCTACTGGGATATATCGCAGTGTTCTTCATGTACGGAACATTCCCGCAGGGCTGAGCAGCTTTTCAAGCTGACGGCATTGTACATTAGTTGTTTCTTCTTTTGTCGCACATTTGTGCATGTATTCCTGGCACTAGTTTCAGATGACAACGTTGAGTAGTTGGTTTCGACCTCTAAATGGAGTTCTTCGTGACCTGAAGGGCTCGTTCGTTTTTTAGACACAACTTCATAAAGCCAACAGACCGTGAAGCCAAGGAAGGCATAGGGGACATGAATTGTAGTTCGTAAATGTAGTGCATCACTGATGACACTGTGTGTGTGTGTGTGTGTGTGTGTGTGTGTGTGTGTGTGTGTGTGTGTGTGTGTGTGTGTGTGTGTGTTAACACGGATATTGTTAACATGTCTTGAGAAAGGTCGGGCTCTGACCGAAGTGTTGATGCAATAAACTGTCGTTCTCTAAGAGGCGCATCGTCAATTCAGTTATGTGAGCTGTGTCTCAAATTCTCATGTGAGACACAGCTCTTAGAATTTACAACAGACTTGCATTTCGACACGGACAATAACTTACAGATTGATAGTATATTTCATGATTTTTCGAAGGCATTCGACCGTGTAGCCCACTGCCGCCTTATTTCAAAGTTAACTGCTCTTAAATTGGATTCACAGTCACTAACACGGCTTCGGAATTTTCTTTCAAATCGCCAGCAATTTACCATTGTCAACAATCTCCCGTCTCCCTTATGCCATGTTACCTCCGGCGTACCGCAAGGTAGCGTTCTTGGGCCGCTACTGTTCATAATATATATCAATGACCTCCCTAATAACCTAGCTTCACGTGTGCGACTGTTCGCAGATGATTGCATTCTATACCGCCCTATATCCAGCCCCGATGACCATCACATTATACAGAATGATCTTCAGCTTATTTTCGATTGGTGTAAAACTTGGTTAATGACCCTCAATTCATCTAAATGCAAGATAATCTCTTTTACCCGGAAACACTCAGTTTCTAATTTTCCTTATCACATAAATCACAACCCGATTTCTCCTGCCACTACATACAAGTACTTAGGAATTCATCTCACGTCAAATCTTTCCTGGAATTCTCACGTCACAACTATATGCGCTAACGCTTCAAAGTCACTGGGGTACTTACGTCGAACCCTGCGAAATTCTCCCTCCAACATCCGCAAGCTAGCGTTTCAGACATTTGTTCGCCTGCAGCTTGAATACGCCTCTCCAATATGGTCACCCCATCACCAACAACTTAATCAGTTTATTAGAATCAGTACAAAATAGGGCCGCTAGGTTTATCTCTCATAACTATACTTACAAATCCAGCATTTCACGAATAAAACAAGATATTTCACTTCCACCACTCAGTGCTCGTTGGGATTTGGCGCTCATATCATTGTTTCACAAGTATGTTTATGCTGGTAAACAGTCTTCCTTGCGGCTTGAAGTTTCACCTTGCACATCTCGCAGATTACATAATCACCTCAGTTTCACTCGCATGTACGGAAGCACTCACGCGTTCAATTCGTCGGCGCTTCCTCGTGCCATCAGATTGTGGAATGCACTTCCAGATTCCATTGTGTCTGAAAAAAATCCTGAATAACGTGTATTCACTATGTGTGATCATATATTTTTTGTAATGCCCCCCTTACTCAATGCCTCCAACGAGGCCTGTAAGGAATATTTAAATAAATAAATAAATAAATAAATAAATATATATACATAGTGTGGGAGAGAGAGAGATCATCATAGTGGTCTCGTAGTGCGGCTACCAAATTGATAGGGTTTAATGCATGATTCATTGTCTTAATTTACACTCTTAGTATATATCGCCTAATTGCACTGTACTGTCAAACCACACTTGAATGCAATACTCTGCCCTTGGCACTCCAAGCACACAGTACAAGCTTAATGCACCACCTTGTCCGGCAGCAATTAGAACAGTGAATATTTCAGGCAAAGCGAGCACTTTCCACCGACATTTTTCAATGTGCACTTCTATCTCTGGCAGTTAGTGTAATAGTTTGTGAGCAGCCTTCACTTGGAGAATGCTTGTTTGTTGCACCGATGAGAAGTCATCGAACGAGGAGAAGGTCGCCAGAGCCGAGATTTTGATGAGGGGACTGCATTTCAACTGCACAAGCAATTGCTGCCCCAACAACGACAAGTCCCCTGATTGAAATGCTGGCTTCAGTGACATTCCCAGTGTGATGAGTTCTTATCACTTCCAAGTTTCCATCACCCCCTGAACATGTCTCATTTCTTGGGTGTACTGCATTTCAGCTGATGCTGGATTATGGACTGATTAGCTCGACAGGCCCTGGAACATTCGCTCTGCTCCCTTTGGCCTCCAGAGCATTGGAGCGGCTAGTCAACCTTATAGACACGGAGCTGCAGCGAGTTGGCGGCCAGAAGACTTATTTTCCATGCCTCGTGCCGAGCTCTCTTTTCAAGAAGACGGGTATGAACATCTTCAGCATCGTTTTTGCAGATACTAATGTCAAAACAATGCTGTACATTTCCTCTGCAACATATTCACCTCCGTGTAGTACCTACGTATAGTACTGCTAGGATCAGTGCCTGGTCGCTGGGTTTTAACACTGCTGAGAGCAACATGCAAACATGGCCACATACATAGATTTAGGTACTCAACATTCAGCTCCATGACGGTGTCATTTGGAGAACCAGCAAAAAGTTCACTGAGGGACAATTACATTGAGAAAAATGGTGCATAATCTATTTCTTAAAACTTCAACAGCTTTTATATCAAGCAGTAATTTCACACCTTGTGCACTTCTACAGTCATCATTGCGGGATCTGCGTGACACAATTGTTTGCTTTCAATTCCCAAATATCGGAGGACCAAGAAATGCAGTCTTGTTTCCTGCTATGAAATCTTAACAGGCAGAAGCAGTTCACACACTAAATCCCACTTGAGAGGTAGTTGTAATAAGTAACGGAATTCAGCAAATGGCTTTAGGTTTCATGGTGTCTTCAGTTTAAGCAAATATCACTGGATATTTTTTTTTATTTTACTTGATACACTGTAGAAATCCTGAAATGAACTGTTGCGATTCTAATCATTGCTTTGTTCGCTCACAGGTCGCTTGGATAAATTGGGACAGGAACTGTTTGTGCTGAAGGACAGAAAAGACCATGACTACTGTCTTGGACCTGTGCGTGGTTTTTTTGTTTTGTTGACTCTCAAACCTTGGCATAACATACATAGATACAACAAAGGAGAGCAATTATTTCTTGCCAATATCAGCTTATCATGAACGTGTGCTTACAACGAACGTGAGATATAGCAAGGGCATTGCTTTGCTGTGTAAAACGTCTGATCGGCTCTGTTTGGTTAATATTGCCACCCATTTCTTGAGACAGGCGTCTCTGATTTGGCTGCAAGAACGACACAAGGTGCTATATAATTGGCAGTTGCTCTGGAATTTGAAGTTGCACGTCTGTAGGATTATGCAGGAATAGCTTAGTGAGCTTGAATAAGATGAACTGATTCAGTAAGCAATGACATTTTCATCACACTTGATTGTTCCATTTTATTTCTGTGTGAAATTGCACCCACTATGCAGTCAAATTCTTTATTCATACTTCATTATTACATTTCACAAGTCTCTGATAATGCTAGAGCCTGAAGGTATTTTACACTGGAACAGTTACATAGGTACTTTGAATTCACCGCAGGTAAGCTCATTTGCAACTCTGTTTACTGGTTATAAAAACATGGCTATATTGTGCTGTTGTGCTCACAGCTACATAAGAATTTGTTTTCTCTTTAGACTCATGAAGAAGCTGTAACGCAACTCATAGCATCCTTGAAGACTTTGCCTCACGCATCACTGCCACTTATGTTGTATCAGGTAAATTGCACTTTTTTTTTTTTTGGCTGCTGTTTGCTTCTTACTGCCTGTTTGAACTCCTTAAGACAAAGCTTCGGCATGTATACATTTTGTCCTAGATAACTCCAAAATTTCGGGATGAAGCACGACCAAAGTTCGGCCTGCTTAGGGGTAGAGAATTTCTTATGAAAGGTGAGCTACCTTTTTGTGCTTTAGTGCAGCTTTTTGCAATCCTTTCTGCTAAAATTCTCTTCTAAAATGCTGTATTTGAATTTTTAATTGCCTTGAAACGGTAAACTCCCCTCTTAAAAGCCGAGTGGGCTGTTTGTCAGCAGAGAACAGCAGTGGCAAGCTATAAATCCAGAGCATGTTGCACAAAAGTTAGAGAATGTAAAATGCCTTGAGTGTTACAAAGTACAAGAATGTCTACAGCCTTTCCTTAATATAACAGAGCCTTGTCTGACATAAAAGCATTCATTACACACACCATTATTTGCAAGAAATACTCTTATGTACTTCATTATATCGGATGAGTTGCATTATTGTTATACATATAGAAATGGGCTCAGGTATAAATCTGCTACCACTAAAAAGGCGCACTTCCCAACTCATAAAGATATTTTGCAGTGTTTATGAACTTGGGCATCTACAATTTCACAGAGCTGCACGTCAGGTTTTTTGGCTATGGCATGGCGTAAAACCTGGGCGTGAAAATTCAGTGCAAAGTGTGTTTCCGTTTTCCTCCACTATGGTTCCACAGTTATGTTGATTTTTCTGTTTGATTGCATGACAATCTCAGAGGTGCCACCTGTATTGCATTCTTGCAGATATGTATTCATTTGACAAAAGCGTAGAAGAGGCTGCTAATACGTACAGCCTGGTGTGTGATGCATATGTGAGAATTCTACAGCAGCTCGAGGTTCCCTTTGTCAAAGGTGAGTGACTGATTAACTGGCTATCTTTGCAAGGATTAACAGCAATAGCAACCAACCTTCTACTCGCCACATTCATTAGCGAGTCCATCTTTCTTTCAGTGAAGGCATCGACAGGTGCTATGGGGGGCAGTTACTCCCACGAATTCCACTTTCTCAACGATATCGGTGAGGATCGCCTACATGTGTGCACACAGTAAGATAGCCACTTTAATTTTGTCTGTACCTTGTCTGTTGTTTTCGAAATGGTAGATGTCACTGCCTTCCGCTAAAGCAGTGCTTTATGACTGATCTCTGCCACGTTAGCTGTAGTCAGTGACAGCCTAAGTATTCAATGGAAAGTGCACTGTTCAACTCTTCTTGTCAGACCTTCTGAAGCCTCTGCATTGAATTTATTTGCCAAGAGACCTCCCATTTAAGGTTAGTCCCTACTTCTCCAAAACAATTTGCGCACACTTTCTACACTGACAGTGCAGAAAGTGTGTGCAATATGTGCAACACTGGAACAGAAGAGCATTGCCAGTGTCACACGGTCACCATAGAGACTAGAAGGTCTCCAGGGACATGCAGTGCATTTGGAATAGTAAGCCAGTAAACCAAAGCTCATGCACTGTCACACTCTACTCAACTGGCTGTAATAAGTTGAACGATACATCCATGTTGAGCTAGTGCCCCAGTGCAATTTAGACGATCATCACAGATATGTTCTGAAACATTTTTATGTGTATTAGCATTATCTCTCAGAAAAAAACGTTTTTGGGTGCAAAAGCACACACGACAGATTTGCAAGTGAATCTCTTCTCAAGTTCAGAGGATGAGCTTTAAGCAGCTTGTGACAAGCAAAAGATTTGAGGCTTGAGTATTTTTATGACAAAATGAACTACCATTTGCCTGAATATGTTTCTGTTCTCTTCATCTCCTTGTCAGGTGTCAGACAGGCCTTAGTGTTGATGAAGTCAGCTCAGGTACGGCAGATTCTTTTTGTTCTTATTCCTTTCCAGGGTCAAGGCCGATTATTTCCTCCAGTTTTGACTTCATCTTGATGCCATCTGTTAGTACTTTCAATTACCTTATTGTTTAGTTCCTGGAGGTATTAAAAATTATTTTGTAGACTTTTTTTTTGTCATCTGCACCTTATAAATTAGATGTTTTGACCATACACATGGTTGTAATGGTCTGTGTCGAATTTGCTTTCACAGAAGTCATATTTTTAGATCACAGATACAATGACATCAGTTGTTTTACCTATACGAGTGTTAAGAGTTGACGAACTAGGCAATTTGTGATTAGTAATTAAATCATGGTCTCCTCCACTACAGAAGAAAGACCATAACATGAGCATCTAGAGTGTCGAGTTTGTTTTATTGTGCGTTCAAATGTAGACACATGCATTATAATGTATAGCTATTGGCCGGTCACAGGTACAATGATTAACGATTTCACAGATTTACAAAACGAGACATGTGAAAATTGCGGTGGGCGCCTTCAAGAAGCAAGGGGCATTGAGGTAAGCATTTAGAGTATGTCAGTCAACACTACACACTGCTGTTCTCAAAAATGAGCATCACTAACAGGTCATTACGGTTAAATTTTTTAAGACGGAGCAATTCATGTGGAAAATTTGTCACCCAGCTATTAAATTGTAGCATTAGGCTAACACAGAAACCCCACAGAGGAGGAGAGGAATCGGTCAGGCTGCGAGAGGTCACACAGGTAACACAATAATGTCAAAAATTCTGATATCGTGCTGCATATTAAAGCCTGTTCATCTTTGGGTTAAACCCAATTTTACCCAATTCTTACATGCCAAATGTGTTTCAGGAACACTGGGTTAACCCCGATTTCTGCACAAATTTCTGTATCATACCCTATAGCAACCTATTCTTTATGCTGCATGGAGTTGGGGGGTGCATGCGTGCTACAGCTACCCGACCCCAGGACAACGAAGTTACATCTAATTAAACCACAGTGACGTATAGTTCTTTTCAGAGGGTTCATGCAGCGTTGTGGACACTATATGGGTGTCATGTATAAATTTAAACATTTAACTAATCAAAAACAAGAAAGCCCATATTTTGGAACGGTTCTACAAAATATGTTATTTCTTCCCGAATATCCCATTGGAAAATAGCACCCTATTTTTATTTCCAAATTTGAAAAGAATATAAAGCCCGAAAATGAACAACCCTTTGTATATTGTATGTTTTCCAAGATTTCACTCTGTTATTGTGAACTTTCTTTACCTTGCACATTTCCGCAGAACTGATCAACCATACCCAGTGTTCTTGAACTACAGGTAGTTAATTAATTTGATCAGCAATTGGCAACCCTAGCCTCCGGTTCCTGTGGATAGTAAACATTTGGTGGAAGTGATCACTACAACAACACTCCTCCAGAAACGTAGCAGCTATTAATTTACCTTTGTTTTCAGGTGGCGCATGCCTTCTGTTTGGGAACCACATATTCGAAGCTGCTCAATGCTACAACCCAACATGCAGATGGCAAGAACAGGTGAGAAACTAAACTTCACATTTGTGGACTCGCTTCTTTTCAAATCCAGGACATAAATATGATGACTGGTACACTGAAGATCATTCTGCTTCCACTGTCTACTCTGTTTATTGCGCTAGCCGGATTTCCTGCCGCTGTACAGTAGATTGTCACAAAGGTAACAAATCAATCTAAGGTGAATCTTTGAAGAAGCGAGAAGAAGTGTACTAGAAACTATTATTTGTTTGAGAAAGACGATGGTAACCTTGCCATGTATATTATTCAATCCCTTGACAGTGCCTAAAAAAAGAGCAAGCTTGTACAAAGCAAATATAAGTAATGACGCATATTCCACGCCGTGTAAATATAGTCGAACTATTCGCAGCAAAGACAGACTTGTTTTTGTGAAGCCAGAATGAATAAAGACATATTTACCACTCTGGTAAAAAACTGGACTATTCACAATAAAAGTTAACTTCTTTTGCAAACTCATTCAGAAGACCTGTGGCACCAGACAAAAGAGTGCTTGACCCTGTTTTGATCACTTTGCTTTCAGACCATTTGAAATGAACTGCTTTGGCATCGGCGTCACACGGCTCCTAGCAGCGTGCCTCGAGATGCTCGCTTCGGAGGACCAGATGCGGTGGCCACTTTCCATAGCACCGTTTAGGGTGGCCATTGTAACGCCCAAGGTTTGGCATGATCTTCAATTTTTCTAATGGCAGCAAGTGATGTTTGATTTTTATTGCAGTGCTTTGTCGTTTCATAATACCACTGTTGCTAATTTCTTTTCCCTGTTATTTCAAAATGGCCAGCAAGGCAGCCATGAAGTAGAAAGCTTGCCCTTGGCCGAACATCTGGCGCAGCAGCTCGGTTCGCTCGACCAAATGCAAGGTGCAGTCCTTGTGGATGACAGGGATGACTGGACGATCGGGAAGAGACTGAAATACCTCGACACCTTGGGAATACCTTATCTTATTGTTGCTGGCAAGAAGGTACCTAGAACATTTGCAAGAGGAAAGTTTTGACATTGTATTTCAATCAGTGAGCACTGTATGTGTCCATAAAAATGACAGCACAAACCGAAAGATGCGAAGTTACTGCATATAAGCAGTGGCGTCTACAATTTGAGAACTAGGTAATAATCAAACTTTGGGGGTAACAAATTGCAGCATTCAATCACGTGGGGAAGAAAAGGTGTATTTGAAAGTCTTGGTGTGCAGATGAAATAGTCTGAAGCTCTAGTGGATGTCATGTAAGCTGGCACAAAACGGAGAGATCCAAGAGGTGACAAAGGCAAGGCGATAAACTTCCTGCTACTATGGCATGTCTCATAATCAGTTTGTGTCAAACATTTTAGGTGAGCAATAAAGCTGAAGCAAATGAGGCAGTGCTGCGTTGCAGGAAGTGGTGGTTAAAGAGGGGAAAAAATGAGCACCTCTTCTCCCCCCGAGAAAATGGGTAAAAGTGAGGCTTTTGGGAGATTTGGTGTAGATACATGTTGGAAATATAGACAGTGCAACAAACGTAGACAAAAGTGAGCTTAAACACAAATCCTGACAATCTTACCTTTGTTATGTTTTTTGCAGTGTTTATAGTTCCTGAAAGCGAAACTTGACGTGTGTGTGCCTGATCTCCTACTTTTCTTTCTTTCTTTGTTTCATTCCTGGTGCTGTTTCATTGTTGATATTTGAAAGTCCTAAGCATGGTGGTGGAAAATCCAAAGCATTCATACAGTTCCAATATGTGCACATCTCACAGGCGTTGGTGTGTACTCCAGTGGTTAAGACATTTACTTTCGGAGCGTGGGGCCTGGATTGAAACACCAGCACTGGCCGCGAATTTTTTCCCGCTCCAATGCATCAGCTTCCTTCACCACTTAATTTTGCCAAATTCAGTGTAGCAGTTTTCCTGCTCTATGGAGGGACTCTTGCTCTGAATCGTTCACTGGAACACACACCTCATGTTCTCACTCAGCTATTGGAGCAAATTTGCTCAGTCTCTGCCACTGAAATTCAGCATAAGCTTAAAGGGGCACTGACACGAAAATTTTCGTCTGCAGTTTTTTCACTGCAATACGTAGCTGGGGACCTGTTAGCCATAACACGGCACATCAATCTCTCCAACGCGCAACAGATAATTATTTACGGCCTGTTTATTACCCACTAGTTTCAGTTTTGGTTTGGGAGAGCTCAAAAAGCGACAAGGCGCCCGGTGTAACTGGCGCCATCTAGCGCTTGAAATGGAGTAAACGAGTTCGACCACGTGAGCGCACATAACTGTGACGCACTTCCGCACGACAACCGCCGCGTGCTCGTTTTATTTCGCCTGTCGCGCGTCCTGCGCGTTGTTGTCGCTGTTGCTGTCATCGTTGTTGGGTGGCAACTATTTTCTTGAGGTCTGGTGTCGCCGGCAGCCTACTAACGCAGCCACAGCAAATAAGCAATGGCGGCTATGACGTCATCATTGCTAGCTGCACTGTCGGAGCTCGGCTGCCGTGGTGACGTCGCGGAAGTTGGGGGTACCCTTCAGGTCACCTCTGCTGTTGTCGATGACGCAATGTACGGCGTCTAGCGCTCGACTGCGCACGCGAACTTCAATATTCATTTAAATTACCTTCGGAGCTGTGTTCGCCATTGAGATTTGCTAGATGACATCTGTATGTCCACGAAAATCGATCCCGCAGGCTATCTTATCAGCGAAATTTTGGTGTCAGTGCCCCTTTAAAGCATAGATGGCTCCATGTTGAAGGTAAAGCTGCTTCTCATCCTCATTTTCTTTTATTTTTTTTTATTTTGCAGACCAAAGAACCAGTACCTCTGTTTGAGCTCCACGACACATTGGAAGGCTCAACCGCCGAACTCACGCATTCAGAACTTTTGTATTTCTTTCAGTGTGGACCTCTTGCAAGGAAGAGAATATATTGAAGTTAGAGTGATTTGCCACCACGTTTGTTTATCCGTTCTCTACACATGCTTGGCACTCCCGTGCGACTTTGTGTCTTGCATGTATAAATACATTTTGCGCCAATTTTGGCGCGAAAAGTATGGTGTGTGTTTGACACACCGTGTTGCCTGCCATGCCACCTCGTAAAGATTTAACAGCATGTCCAATAAAAAACCATCACAAGTGTCTACTTCGCACCACAATTCATTACACTGACATGAAAAGCAGGGTGCATGTTTCATGTAAACAACAGTAAAGAAAGTGACAGGCGGGGACGGGCTCTTCTCCTCTGCCTGTCCGTTTGCTTATCCTTGCACATTCCCTCTTTTTCATCACTGTTTTGTGATTCACCTGACAAAGCCCAAATACCATTCCATGTCAAAGAAAATTGCACCAATTCATTTGCACCAACATTCCTGTGCGTTGAAAGTATCCTGGTACAACAAAACTGAGCGACATTTGTATGGTGAATACATGAGCATTTAGTCACTCATCGCATTCTTCATTTCCACTGACATGTCATAACACTCCCCCCCCTTTCCTCAATTTCACCCCACTCTCTTCTTCTCCCTGAATGTTACGCTATTATTTTCCTTTCTATTGATCACTGTGTCTTGCTCAATTTAAGCCCAACTCTTGTCATGAGCTTGCCCTGTAGGTAAGTACCACCAGTAACATGCAGCTGTCATATAGTATTTGGCTCTTGAAGGCCAATCGTAAACTTCCATTCGTGAAGCATGCCTGCCAGATGCAGAGAAGCCACCACGACTGATCAGCACTGCTTTCTGAGTGGGTTTAAAAGAAGTTGCAGGACTCCTTGGAGGGAAAGGTAGTCCTTAGGACTTGCCATGGCAGCTTAGCTGCTAAAGTCTCACGCCACTAAGCTGCAGGGACACTGGTTAGATTCCTCGCCGCAGAACACATTTTGACGGGGGCCAAATGGAGACACAGTAGACTCGCAGTAACTCAAACGTTAAAGGGGCTCTGCAACACTTTCCAAGTGATCCCTGAGTGGCATCAGTTTAACGAGCTCGTTGCTTTACGAATCGCCTTCCGCAAAAATTTTTCAAATCCGTTAGGTATGAGCGGAGTTACAGAGCGTAGAGTTTGAGAGGAATTCTATAACGTCCCAGTGCATTCACTCCTTGTGGCACGACGAGCACACCCGAGACTACATAGAAAGAAAGGAAGGGGGGGGGGTGATAAGGGGGGCCAGAACCACGCTAGCGCACGTCATGACCTTGGACATTTTATATTTTTTGATCGTATCCGTGCTTCCACAGTGACAAGCTTGTGGCCAAAGTCTCTGTGGGGACGTGGCGCCATCTCGCGGCATCCACAGCAACTGCACACGGGAATGAGCCGAACGTAGTTACCCCAATTCTTTCGTAGTCCGTGCCAGTTACTACCTGTTTTGATTGAAAGAAGGGCGGGGGCGCTTTCCATATGTTGTATTTTGACGCCTAATTGCAAATTTCTTGCTGCATGTAGTACAATAATACTCAGCTGACATGTTCACAGGGGCTTCTACGATTGATCGACGGTGTTTTCTACCTATGGTCAAAGCATTGCGGGGCCCCTTTAAGACTCCATCATTCTGTATGAATTGTCAGACGCAAGATAAGCATGACTCGATGCACGTTATCAGGAAAAAGCAGAGATGGATAAATCCACTGTCATCTAGAAGCTTTCCCTTTTTTTTTCCAAGCCTTTGGCGTAGAATAGTTCGGCAAGAGCATGCAGGTGAAATTGGCTTTACTTTTCGCGGTTTTAAAAACGTATGAGCGTAAATGTTCAGTCACAAGGTACAAACGCAGCTGATATCGCCAATAAGTATAAGCAAAAAGTACGAATCAACAAATTGGCCGAACGGTGCAGTTATAAGTATATATATATATATATATATATATATATATATATATATATATATATATAATGTTTCAATTACACTGAAAAAATATCGTCCCAACCAAAATTTTGAAATTCGTTGGGTTAACCTACAGTTAACCTAGCTTTCCGCGAAAAATCGCTGAATTCACATTTTCTTCCCGAAAATTCGATAAAATAATAAGATCCCCACTTTTGGAAACGAGGGAGGAACGCCGTTTCCCGCACTCACTGGCACACGTTTCAGGCATGCAAAGAACAGTCGACGCAGCTATCTTCCACGTGTAAAATAACACGAAAATGTTCTAATATCTGAAACTCCGAATACGAATAGAGCATTTTCCTTATTTAAAGCACAATCAATTCGAAAAACGCATGTTCGGGTGTTCCGGAACATTCAAATATGGATGTTCCCAACAAGAGCGTCGAATATTCAGATTAGTTGTGCTAAGTATTATTTTCTCAGCGCAGGATCATTAATACGAGGCTTGTGCGAATATTTGAATGAATATTACAGTATTTCAATTTTCTTCAAGACGAATTTAATTGCCAAAATGTTTCAGTATTCAAAAGAAACAAGACATCTTTCCTCGTGTAACTCGCCTGTAAAGGTGGTTTCACTGCAATGTCGGCCTTTATGCCGCAAAACAACCTTTCCAGGGGAAATTGCACTGCCTTGAGGACACACCTCGCAGGGAAGCGAGCATTTTACCTGTACCCCTATTAAATTTTGCTAATGCGTTGGAGCGAATTACACAAGTTTACATTGATTAAATATATTAATATTTAAAACACCGCATGTTTTACAACTACTGTTAAAAATCCTATTACTATATTTTAATTCTAATATACTAATTACAATTCACTGTAACTTTGCCTCGAACGAAAAAAGAGCTAGTCTTCAGATGCTTTTATTGTGTGTTATTAGCAAGGTCATAAACTCTTGGAAGGAGCAAATTTTACTGAATGTGCAGCAGCTACTTTGTGTTGCACCTTTTTGCCTGCATAGAGTGAAGCGTGTTCTTTTACTGCATGACACATTTTGTGACATGAAGGTCAGCTGGACCTCTCTATAATAATACCTAAGCAAAATTTAATGTTTGGAAATGAACAAGACTATGCGTGAGCATTACGATGCATCCTAGCACAACACTTTCAACTACCCTTAAATACATATCAGTGCATATGAACTGGAGAGACCATTGAGTTGTTATGGTGATGTTTCTCCCATGTGTCATAAGAATCATTTGGTGCTCCGCCACGACAGCTTTCTTAGGTTTTAAATACTGCAGATATGTTTGGAACCTGAAAACTGTTTATTAAATAAACTATCGCATATACCTTATGCCTGTTCAGTACCGCTGCGAAATTTTGCGGATTCCTCGATCTGGATTTGCATAATTTAAAATTTTCCAACGCATAAAGTTAGGGCCCCTACCTGCAGTCTGAATTGACCATTTGCGGAAAGATACAAGTTCGCTTCCCCTGAAAAGGTCGCTTGACGTTTTATCAAAAGGTCCCGTACCCAGATTATGCTCAAAGCGCGTTCACACCTGCACATTCCACCAAAGGCGCACAAGCACAACAAAAACTTCTTCAAAAGTTTTCGGGGGAGTGAGCAGTATCATAGGGAGATTGCGATGTACTACAAAGAGAGAAGTAGAAGCGAAAAAAAGGAAAGGCACGGACAGTGCTGAATGGGATGAATGATCCGTTCTACTGGTAGTTTGTGCATGTTATTAAATGCGAGGCATATTCTTCGCGAATTTGAGCCACTTTGACTGCATCTATCTATCTATCTATCTATCTATCTATCTATCTATCTATCTATCTATCTATCTATCTATCTATCTATCTATCTATCTATCTATCTCAGGTGTTCGACCCGGGTTCGAACCCCGTACCAGGACGAATTTTTCGCCAAATAGGCAGCTTGCGTTTCTGAGACATCCGTGTGGATATCCTTGTAGCCTTGTGCTACAAACGGGTGGATGCTTATTTTTGCCTTTCAAAACATAAGTGTATCGTTTATTACATTGCCGTAATAGCGGTTAACATCTATCTATATTAGATAGATAGATAGATAGATAGATAGATAGATAGATAGATAGATAGATAGATAGATAGATAGATAGATAGATAGATAGATAGATAGATAGATAGATAGATAGATAGATAGAATCGAGAGAAAACGTTTTATGATAATTTAAAGGGAAGCGCTTTACTGGTTGAAGGAAGGCAGGTTACCTGAGAACACGAAGTTACAGAGCTAAATTGAATAAAGGAGGGGATACATATACGTGCTGTGGAAAAGCTACAGAAACTACAGATCATGTTTTGATTGAATGTACAGATATCCACTCAGGTGTAGGTGTGGACACTAGCCTGCAGGAGGCCATGCTTTTTAGAGATAGCACTGGAAAGCTGAACATGTCGGCGATAAAAACGCGCTTAGAGTATTGGTGGCGGAAAGGTATGGAGCAAACAGAAACCCAAGGTAGTTGGAATGAGATTGTTACCGCAGCACAACGCTAACATCTTGTTAACGCGTTAACGGCGATAAGTTGTTTGAAAAGCGCGCGCCCCAAAAATAGGCACCAGTGGCTCGCATAACAGAAAAAAAAAAAAGCGCGTGCTCCCGCGCGTGCGGGACGCGGCACCAGCAACAACATGCTGTCGTATGAACGCTTGCACACCTCAAAAAAAAAAAAAAAACGAACGCACGCACGCGCGCGCGCACAGACGCGATCAATGCGGCTCGAGCGCGGCAGTCGGCGTGGCGCAACGGCAACTCCTCCGGCACGCAGCCAAAAAGGCCTGGCGCGATTGCGCGCGCCCGCTCACCTCCTCACCCTCTTACGCCTCGAAGGAGAGTGAGGAGAGGGAGAGAAGGAAGACAACGGGAGAGAAGCGTGCGAGCAAGCCGAGCACTCCGAGGGAAGCCATGTTGCTATGGCAACTCGCGCGAGCTGCTGCGCTGCGTAGCGGCGCGTCGTTCGCACCGCCTTGTCGCTGCTGGCGCCGGTTCGGGTGAATCCGGCTGCGGAGAGCAGCTGACGGCATTGTTGGTGCATTAGCTTAAAAGGGAAAGAAGCGTGGTGGATCGGCTGGACAGTAGTCGACCGGGTCGGCACTAGCAGTAGTGCCCGAACGTTCGCGAGCACGACACGGTAAACGTTCTGGAAGCTGAGCGGCTCGACCCAGCCGTGAATACGTCGACTGCGCGTCGCCGCCGCCTGTGACGCTCTCCCCACTCCGGCAACCCTTCGAGCTCGGACGACGCGCCGGTGCCGATATGGCGTACTACACGCACGGCATGCTCGACTTGGAAGCCCTGGTCGCCGAAGTGGCAAAACACCCGCTCCTGTACAAACCGGGACACTGCGAGCAGAGGGACTTCTACAAGCGGACGCAGGCTTGGAAGGCCATCGCCAAAGCCATGAACACTACACGTGAGTACATACGGCAGAGACTCGCAATTGGGGAGGGGGGGGGGGGGGTATGTCACGTCGGTGCACGTTAAAAGCCCAGGTGGTCGAGTTGGCTGGTATCTCGTGGCAAGGCTTGTTTGCAGCTTTAAATAACGACGAAATGAAAGTGGCTAATTTGGCACTAGTAACCATGGACGTCGGAGGTGCAGAAGGCGCACTTGCCTCACACCCTTCTACCCAGGGACAAAATCCTAGCGAAGCCCGTGCTAGCAACTAAGCTTTACGTCACGTGAAAGGCAAATATAAAGCTGCAACCAAAACTTCGCCACGAATTTGAGCTTTTGCATGCTTTACTACGCGAAAGAAAAGTGTCTCCGTTGATGGTATATGCGCACTACGGTTGCTCGGTGTCTGCCCCCATTGGCCTCGTCATGCTGTATATGCTTGCAGCCTTCTTTCCAGGATGGCATCTTCAACGCTTTTTTACTTTGTGCACGTTGTAAATATAAAATAAGACGTCTTCGTACCTCAAAGCCAATTTGACGCTGTTGCAATGCTGTTCACGAAAGTATACAGTGCCATCAGCCGTGGCATTCCTAGGCTGGTATGGTAGTTGAACAGTTTCGCTGAAACCACGTGCAGTGTAGAAAATTCGTTAGGGGGACACACATCTCGCCATGGCGGCCGTTCGGTCATATAAGCGCTGTTTTAATTTTCATTTCTATAAAGCTTTGAAATCATGAAGTAAAAGTTACTTTTAAAAAAAGGAACTGGGTCCACACCTCGGGTAATTGAGCATTTGCGGAAATGTTATTACGCATGCACGAGCAAGTTTGTTTTCCATCCAAGATAATCTCGACTACAGACAAGAGATCGTTTAGCACCCGTCCCTGCCTTTCTTTGCCTTCTGCCCCTCTCTTCTCAGAAAAAGTTTGAAAGGCGTTTTTTTTTTTTTTTAAGGGGGGGGCTGGTGTAACTTCCCTGGAATTTCCAGGTGTGAACGTGCTCACAGCAGAAAAAGGAATTTTTGGTTGGAAAAGGGGAACTTGCATATTTTCGTGAAAGCAGGTGTTTGCTTCTGGGTAGGCAAGAGGGGAGGGTTGTGGAGTGAGTAAGTCTCAGGGGTGCGAGCATTGTGTGCTGCTTGTGGCCGGGCATATACGGGACGTGGAAAGCGCGGGATATCGCCGTGTGCCGGCCTCAAACAATGTGGAATGTGGTTCCGGTTTGTGAGAAGGCGCAAAGCCACGTGGTGGACATGCTGGGCAGGTGGCGACCATTGTGGAAGTTCATTGTACAGCTGGGAACGGGCTAGCTGGTAATTGGAAACCGGTTTGACGGGTGTTAGGCAGCATGACCAGGAATGTATGTAGTCGCCACCTAGTTAGGTTGGCGCCCTCCCCCACGGCGTGGTGGGCAGCAAGCCTACCACTGTATTCACGATTTTCTTTTGTTAGTGCGAACGCTTTTGCAAAAGAGCGAGTGCATGAGAAATCGTCGGCAGATGCACATCATGCGTTTGACGTGGTAGGAGAGGCAGTCGCGTCGATGCCGGCCCTGGCAGCGCCATTTTTGTGGGCAGGGAGAGTGATCGGCCATTGTCCGGAGGAGGACGGAGACCAGCGCCGTCTTGCTGTTCTCAGTAAGGGTCACGCGCCCACGAGGGAGAAAGATTCTGCAACCGAACGAGGTTCATTTGCGACAGTGTGGACAAAGGAGACCTTTGGCAGGTGGATTTTCGGCATAAAAGTCAGGCTTAAGACTGACCACGACCCCCTGACCTTCCTGTCCCGCTCGGCTCCTTCCAGCGCAAGGCTCACACGCTGGGCATTGGCGCTCCAGCAGTATGACTTGGAAATCGTACATGTCAAAGGCGTGCTCAACAGGGCAGCGGATGCTCTTTCACGCCTCTGTTAGTAACTGTAGAGGCTTATACATGTTTTTATTTACTGTTTTTTTTTTCGTACTGCTTAGGTTGTTCTTGTTGTTTTGAAATGTTCCAAGTCATGTTCTGTTATGGTGCCCGCTAGTTTGAGGCGAATGTTTGTTTGGGTCAGTGTATATATTTTATTACTTTGTGTATGTTATTTTCTTGGATTTCGGCGAGGACCCTTTTCAACTGTACCTCGAGAGAGACCGTTTTTTTTCTCTATTTTTTTGTTTGTGTGCCATTTGCTCCCTTTGAGAGTGCTTCGAGAACCAGAGAGAGCTTGAAATGTGTCTCACATGCTAGGACAATGTTGTGGTGCGTGATGTAAGATGTTCAAGTGCAGTTCTTGTCTGTATGTGTCCGCACGTCGCGATAGGGGGTATTGCTGGGCAAAGTTGCAGGTACCGAAGGGCGTGTGCGATTTTTTTGTGTTATTAGATTGTGTATGTTTTTAATTATTAATTTGCGGTTGAAGAGAATGTGTTTATTTTTTATCGTGTTACATAGACATCGAGTGTCTAGTAACACTCTTGAGGGGGGAGGAGTCAGTCTCAGGGGTGCGAGCATTGTGTGCTGCTTGTGGCCGGGCATATACGGGACGTGGAAAGCGCGGGAGATCGCTATCGCCGTGTGCCGGCCTCAAACAATGTGGAATGTGGTTCGGGCTTGTGAGAAGGCGCAAAGCCACGTGGTGGACATGCTGGGCAGGTGGCGACCATTGTGGAAGTTCATTGTACAGCTGGGAACGGGCTAGCTGGCAATTGGAAACCGGTTTGACGGGTGTTAGGCAGCATGTCCAGGAATGTATGTAGTCGCCACCTGGTTAGGTTGGCGCCCTCCCCCACGGCGTGGTGGGCAGCAAGCGTACCCACTGTATTGTTCACGATTTTCTTTTGTTAGTGCGGCGTCGGAGTGTCGATCGCCGTTTGTGATTGGCCGTCGGGGATGCAGGGGCGGAGCAACCGCTGTATATAAGGTGGCTCCTCTTCCCTGGCATGAGAGCGGAGGTTCGGGCTTCAGCCTGGACAGACGCTTTTTGGCGCAGTGGAATAAAACGTTCCCTTCACCGGCCTACGACTCTCACTTCGTGCTGCCAGCGTGCACTCGGGTCACCGAGGGGCGCCGACAACGGACCTGTCTTTTTCTAACTGAGTGCTTCTTAATTTGTCTTCAGCGACGGGATTGCGCCCTCCCTCGACCTTAACGCGTACCACTCAGAGATATACGGGTCTGGTAGCATGGGTTCGTATATATAACTTCAGAAGGACCGACTGTTAGGCGAGTTGGTAATACATACTAAAGCAATGGTGCGTGAACAAAAAACGAACACTGCGCGGTGTTCGTGTACTTCCTTGCGTTTGTGTTTGCCTCGCGAACCATTGCGTTAGTTTAGGCTTCCTACCTTGCCAACAATAAACTGAGTTGAGAGTTGGCGCGTGTCTGCCCTCGGGCAGCCGCCATGCATTGCCTTGTGTGTCTGCAGAAACATGCGCCTATTTCCTCTCTAACGAACCACTCTTCTTCTTCCGTTTCACAATGAATGAAGTTTTCCAGGAACGAAGCATTGGAATGCGCCTCCCACCAACGCCTCCTGTCAGAGTAGAAGAGGCGTTGCTCCCACTGACACCCTTTTTTCTCTTTCGCTGAACGTTTCCTTTCTGCCCAGTAGCCTTAGATTCCTCCTCCCACTCTGATTGATTGATTTGTGGGGTTTACGTCCCAAAACCAGCTTCGATTATGAGAGACGCCGTAGTGGAGGGCTCCGGAAATTTCGACCACCTGGGGTTCTTTAACGTGCACTGACATCGCACAGCAAACACGGGCCTCAACATTTCGCCTCCATCGAAATGCAGCCGCCGCGGCCGGGATTCGATCCCGCGACCCTCGGATCAGCCGAGTACCATAGCCACTAGACCACCGTGGCGGGACAAACCTCCCACTCTCGACACCGTGTTGGCATCGATTGACACTTTGTAAACATGTTACTGTGCATGCATTTTTCTAGCAAGTATAGCCTCTGCCAAAGTGTCCAGCAGAGCAATGGGATTTTTTTTTTTTTTCATTTCAGCAGTGTCCTACAGTTCTTTTGTTTCCCAGTTTGACCGTACACACTGCACAGCTTACTAGGAGGCAGTACTTTTTTTTTTTTTTCAAAGTCCTTTGTGGCGCTTAGACAGTTTCACTGGAATTCAGAGGGGGCACTCGCTCATAGGGATACCACTTCATCGCTCCGCACCTGTGCAGAGCGAGGAGGTGGTTTTCCTATCAACGAGTGCTCGACCGGAAAATACTGTTGTAAGAAAGGCAACTAATATAGTTCGTTTGGAATGTGTCAACAGCGTGTTTTAGCAGTGGAAGGTTACCGTGCGGCAAGCACGTTAATATCGTTCCCTCGCTGTAGTACAGCATATTTCAGGCTGGAAGACGCCATGAAAGGCCCTTCCAATATTTCGTGACGTTAAGCATCATTCTAGAAACGCTGGTGCGCATAGAGCTGCTGTACCGTCGTGGTCGGCACGTGGCTATTTTAGTGCCGCATCGGCGGTCTGGTGGTTAGGGCGTCCGCCTCCGGTGCAGGAGGTAGTGGGTTCGATTCCCACTACCGCAGGGCACCTACCGGTTTTTCTAATGGGTAGAGAAGTACCCTGACCTGACGCCCGGTGCTGTGGGTAATCTCCAGTCTCGTGAAGGTGGTATCTCCTAAAGTCCCTGTATAACCGCTTTGCCAAGTAGCGACAAGTCCTCATCACCCGTCCCTCCTCCTCCCCTCCATTTTGTCGTCTGCGACAGCGCCGTCCGCCATTCGCTTCCAGCTGGACCGGTTCTGCAAGCCCATGCAGGGCAACCCCCCACGTACACAGCGACAAAGACTCGTAATCAATCCTAACGGAGTACTGACACGAATTTTTGACATTCTCGTATTGTTGCTGTAGGTGAAAGCACTGGCGGGGAGAATCCCAAAAAGAGTATCATGGTGCCTCGCAACGCAATGAATCTATTTTTAATACGACTCCCTTAAAGGCCCACTTTCGATTTCGAGGGGGCGGTTCCTAGTGACGTGTCAACAGAGTCGGACGTACTTTTAAGCCAGGTAGGGACAGCCAATTCGTGATAGCGTCGCTGCAATTCTGTCGTCTGTGGTCAGTTACTCGTGGGGCACGCAAACAACAATTTCATGGTCGTCCAGCGACTCTGACGTCATCGTAGTGTCCATTGCGCTGGGGCTGGCTTGCAGCGCTGTTTGACGAAAACTTTACAACTAAACTAAAATATTTTGTACGTGTTTCCTGGCTTCCGCGGGCGGAGGGCGTTAACAATGTATGGCTAGAAAACGAAAAATGTATATTTTGTGCCGCCGCAAAATCGTGTCAGTACTCCTTTAAGCGCAAGATCTTGCGTTCTTTTGTACTCTCTCCGCGTGCGCCTGGCGACCAGAAGGCGGGGAGACAACAGGGACCCAAAAATTCGGGGCTTCTAGGGCTTGGGGGGTCTCAACAATACGCCAGGCTTGTAGAATTATACTGAGGACATCTTATAATTTTATTGCATTGTATAATGTCCGTGTATTTTTTAGCGCTTATCCTCGTAACCACACACTACGCAATACCCCTCTTAACTGGTCCTTAAGGTAATGTGCTGAACTGTTATCTATATGTAGCTGCCACCTGCAAGAGGCAATGGAGAAGCGTCCGAGACCGGTTCGTTCGGGAGGAGAGGCTGTCTAGGGCCGCCGGCCAGCAAGAGACCGAGGAAGAGCGCCTCGCCAAGTGGGGACTCTACAAACACCTCGACTTTCTGGCCAAGGTCTACAAGAGCCGGTAAACTTGACCGTTTTTCGCCAGTCTATACGAAGTATAATACTCTGCATTTTGCACTTAGGTGTATGCATGTTGTTTGCGTTTCTGAACTATTTTCTTTTGCGATAAATGAGCTTACGACTGCATATGGTTAAGATATTCTTTTTGTACAGTTATATGTGTATTATTTTCTCGATTCCGCTCTCTAGACAATCATATCGTATTGCTAGGTATAGGGGGGCAGAACTGCAGAGTCAAGCTATACTTGCCTTCACCCTGCACCCCCCCCCCCCCGCTATACATTGTTTAATCGAAAAGAACTTTACTAAAAAAATAGTGTGGCTTCCGCCGACTGACCAGGCACAATTATCCTTCTTTTTATTACTATACTAGGCCTAACGGCAAACGCACCCTCAGCGGCGGTGCGGGTTCCGGGAAGAATTATCTCCGTGGCGGCCGGGTGGGAACATCACAGCCCTTGCAGCCTTCTGCACAGGTAATGCCCACGCTCCCGTTTCGTCTGAGTCTTATAAATAGGGTATGCCCCTACAGCACTCTGCAAAATTCGCTATTGTCTTAGTACAAACAACTCACTATCTCGGCCCTTTCGCGCTGCCCTCTTGCCCTTCAGTTGCTGTGTAAGAACATCCATCTACAGGGAGGGAAGTAGGAGTACCTCCAGAGTGTGTGTGTGCAGGTGCGTGTGCGTGGCTGTAGACTGTAGCGCGGCGGCGGTGTTGGAATGATAAGGCGTAAGGCGCGGAAAGTGCGAGTTAAGCCTAATAAACCTGACAGTTGTTTCGAAGTGGGTTATCAAGTCCGCGACAGAAACGGCAACATCAATATATATGTATGATTTACGGCGTGGAAAGATTGTCCATGATCGTGGCCAAGCAGCGCGGCCTTTGATGACACTTTGAATCAAACGATGCAACAATGTTAGGGCTACACGACACCGAGACAAGTGCGTTTTTTTGTATCCATGATTCGTCTGTGTGCTTTCATGCCCGCGCACGCGCAGGCGGAGCCATTGCAGGCCGCCCAGCTGATGCAAAGCTTGGTCGGGGACAAAGGGGCGGCGGCTTCCGCCGACTACGACGCGGGATCGGAGTGCGTCATCTTGCACCCTGACGTCATCACTCAGAGTAAGTGACGTATGCGACCTATTGCTATAGGCACATATAATTCGGAGTTCGACGGAAACCCGTTTGACGACGAATGAGCATAATGAAATGAAACGTCAACTTTTTTAAAGTACATTTCACCTTTGGCGAGTGTTTGTTTTATTTCATTATACTTAGGCATACTGTTTTCTTGTTTCTCTAACTGTAGCTCCAAAGCAACGTCTTAAGTCGCTGCAACTTTGCGCCGTAGCAATACATATCTGTAATTAATCAGAGTAATCGCAGCGTACGTGTGTGTCGTCTGTTCCGAATTCCTCACCAACAGCGCATACGACAAGCAGCCTCGATCATGCGCAGCAAACGTATCTAACGAGATGCGACACGTGATACAGGGCGCTGCGATCGCAGTGTGGCAGCGCCCTCTGGATCGAAAAGGATAAGTACTGTGCAGTGCGGTCCCAAGTTGAGCACGAACAAAAGCGTTGTTTAGGGTCATTCTGATGCGCGCTCGTTGAAAGTGCAAAAGCGCTTATCGGGCTTACTTGTTACATACTATACTGCGGAACGTCTGCGAGTATTGTCGCGCATGCGCTGTTTCCGAGTCTTGTGCGTGATAAGAGGGATTACTGAAGAATAAGAGTGACAGTTGTCGGTATCGTAGTGTACTCGTCGTCCGTGTCGGTCCCGCGAAGAGCGGCGCTTCAACTTCTGTCGTTAAACATTTATGTTGTGCATTAAGGAACGGTTCACGTTTGCCATTCTGCGATAAATACCCCGTTGTCCAGGTGTCCTGCTGTCAATGGTGAATGTGCCATCCCCGGATGAAATAATCGTCCCTGATCAACCGTCACCGATGGACGTCCAGGACTCGAGGAATAACTGCGTAAGTTGCGTGCACCTAATTTTCTTTAATTTTTACGTGGGAGAGCATACGTAACTAGAGAACGCCTGCAGCGATTTGTGGACGGCGAACGGCGGAGTCATGGCCAGTGGCCGTACTGCATAGGACACCATGCGTGTCTTTGGTATACATACGATGACGTAAAAATGCTTCGGATGGGGCGGTATTTTAATTTGCCTGCGCCTATGCCATGTTGCACTGTGCGTTGCCGTGCATGAAGATCAGGCAACGTAACAGGCCTAAGACCACTAACCTCGGTACAGTAGATGCATATTGCCTAATCAGTTTATTAACCTTTCCTCACTTTCGCACTTTTACCTCGTGCAGTTTTTCTTCTTCGCAAATAATTATCGCTAATATGCCGCAAGAAGCGCCAGAGTGAGAGCAGCCTAAAATGTCTGGAATTCCTTAGGAATGCCCTTGATCGTTGCTATAGCTCGCCAGCTGAAACGCTTCGCACTTACAAGGGCCCCGCGCCACTTTTTAAAGCAATCCACGAAGGACAACACCAAAGCATAGCTTAACAAAATTCCTTGGTGGGGACGAGTTGGTTCATAGTCTATAAGAAAGAATTTCAGCGCAAAAACGACGAGACAAGAAGTTAGTTCTGGCGTACTGTCTCCTTGAGTATCGACGTTTTCGCGTTCGAATTTACTTTTAGATTACCAAAAAAGTTCATTGCCTGACGAACCGCTTGTCGCGAAAATTTTAAAAATCCGTTAGGTACAACGGTGAGCACTGTTACGGTAACCACGCGAGCGCATGCGCGGTAAAGGAGGGAGGGATAACCTTGCGGCGCCTGCTGCATGCTCGCCAGTCCCGCCCATCGACACAACTGGGCCCGCGAGTCGGCCAGCGATAGTTCTGCCACCTGCTACGTATAGCGGGTTCTCCACCAGTGACGTGATTTGTTGAAAAAGGAGCCAGCTCCACCTGTACTTATAACCAAATTCCGATTTATACCTGATGCGTGCAGTTCTATAAGGTTTGGCTTGACCAAGGAGGTTTAAAATTAAAAATTCTTGAGTGGAGATTTTGTGGTAAAGGTGAAGCCGGCGGCCACCATCTTACTCAGCGCATCGATTAACAGCATCCAAATAGCACAAAATAAGCGTTTTCCTCACGCTTTTTAACCCCTTTAAAGCGGTCAGCTTTGCTATACAGACACACTGCTTGATGAGCTTCTTTGTGCTACGGGTGCTGGGGTGAAACTTGACCATCGGGAAAATTTGTGTGCAGTGTCGTGGCATTGATACTCGGTCAATGGTACTTTATTGATCCAAAACAACGCGCGTTTACATTACACTTAGTCTAGAGTTTACTTTAGCAGATCAAGAACGCTTGAAATGATTACTGGTTTCTGAACACTCTGGCAAGCTTTTAGGGCTGAACCATAGGCAAGCGCCGGCTTGACCCGTAGCGGTAAGGTCTAGCGGGCGTTGCCACTCCAGCATTTTTTTAAAACCTCCTTGGACTTGACATGCCCACGGGAGCCTCCAGGACTGATTGGCAGTGTTTCATGCATGGTTATGTTCGAAAAATGCTGCAGGCGGAGCCCCGCGGTCTTAAAGTTTTGTGTGTCTGTCCGTCATTCGCAGGGCGCAGCTTCGGGACAGGGACAGACCACGGAGTCCTCGCAGCGCGCGCCTGCGGGAACTGCGTTCCACCACGTGACCATCAAGGAGGAGCCGCTTTCGTGCGTGACGTCAGAGGAAGAGACGGCGGGAAGCGGCGGCACACTTCGCGGCGGCGACAGTGCTGACACCGCGGGAAACGAGCAGACGGCCTCGCTTCCAAGAACTCGTTCACCTGCACCACGACGGGCAGTGCGCCGCAAACCGATGTCGAACCCGACGACCACGACGCGCCCACGCCGCACCGACGATGTTGATGACGTCCGTATTGGCGTCGATGACGAAGGAAGCGACGGTGAAGACACCGGTAGCACCAACGCCTTGCTGCGCCACCTTGAGAAGGCCATGGAAAGAATAGGCGTAGCGGCGGGTGCCACGGAGCAGTGTCGGTTGCCGCACGTGGATTTAGGGGACTCGGACACTATGTTCCTGCTCAGCCTACGCGAAAGGCTTAGGAACTTTGGCCCGAGAGAACGGAGCTTGGCTCTCGTTAAGATTCAAGCGGTGCTGCACGAAATTGAGTTCGGAACAGCGGCTCATTGAGTACATTGTAGAACAGAATATATTGTACAGTGTATATAAGGGGCGCGTGCAGTCGTGAGCCATTTTGTTCGTAATAAAAAAAAAAAACGTTTGCTCTCGAATTCTTTGGAGGTGGACTTGCATCATTATCCGTCACCACTTTTCAACAGCTCTGCTTTGATCAGAATGTCTCTCGATCGTCTTAGTTCGGCATGCTGGACATGCGTGACCAGCTACTCGCCAGCACGTAATGGTGCTTCATAGTAGATCTTTAGAAGAGCAGGCTTTTTGACAAAATAGTAAATGTTACTTAACGACGATGAAGTGCGATAAATAAGACGGAACACGACTAGACTGCTCGATTGGTTTTTGTCCTGCCGCACTCTACCCGATCATGAATCGGAAGGTCATTGATCTAAAAAAAGATATAGTATCAATTTAAATAGCAGCCCTTCACCTATCGAGAAAATGAGGGCAGGTGAAGTTAGGCGTGTGAGTGCCAGACCTATTTTCTCTCTATTGTTCCTTTCTTTTCCGATACTGTTTCTTCTTTGCTCTTCGCAAGTACTAATCACGTTAATAGAAAATCAAATACATCATGGTTGACATATGTTCACACCTTCGAAAGAGTTGGTGTGTAGTGTAGTGGTTCAGACACTTGCCATCGGAGGGTGAAGGCCCCTGTTCAAACCTCAACACCGCCAACAAATTCACTCTAATGCGCCCTCTATGAAGTGGCGAAAGCAAGTGCACTGGTATAACCTGCCACTTCATAGAGGGCGTCAGGTGTTCCATATTTATGAGAGCAACTGGTTTCGGCGTGACGACCACAACTACAAGCCGATACAGTCTGGACAATGCAAGAAAAATGGCAACAAAATGTAAGCTAATATTATACCGCAGAGTGCAAAGGAAATGTTAACGCGTGGTTGACTGTACACAGTAATCACTCGTAAATACCGTAGAAGTCGACGGGACAATGCTGGTCCGTTCCTCTTTCTCCTACATTTGTGCATCGTTGTTGAACGAGTCCTTATTGGAGTTCCCGTCTAAACTGGAACGGCGACGAACGTTAACCAGGCCTGCTTGTTCTAATCACGTTAAATATGACGAGACAATGAGCGCTGTCTTGTGTGACAATACTTGGTGTAAAGAAAGCGAAGGGATCGAGATGATGATGATTTGTGGGGTTTAACGTCCCAAAACTACTTCTGATTATGAGAGACGCCATAGTGGAGGGCTCCGGAAATTTCGACCACCGGGGGTTCTTTAACGTGCACTGACATCGCACAGTCCACGAGCCTCAACATTTCGCCTCCATCTAAATGCAGCCGCCGCAGCCGAGATTCGATCCCGCGACCCTCGGATCAGCAGCCGAGTACCATAGCCACTAGACCACTGTGGCGGGGCGAAGGGGTCGAGGGCTCGTTTATTTGTTAAAAACAACTTAATGAACCGACAAACATTGAAGCCTGGGAAAGCACAGGGGAAGTTATTCAAGTTCCTAATTGTGGTAATGTAATTTTGGAGTAAGAAGAAAGAAATGAAAGTGGACGAAAAGACGAACCTGCCTTCGGTGGGAACCGAACCCGCGACCCTCGGATAACGCGTCCGATGCTCTACCGCTTGGCTACGAAGGCGGTCGTCCCTCTGTCCACTTTGTTGGGTATTTATGTATATGTAATCCTGGGAGTGTTAGCGCCACTCGTAGCCACACCAGCGAGTGTGGTACACTCTTATTTCCGGGAGGCTTCACGTACAACGTGATCTTATGGCGAGATGGCTGCTGCACATTAAGACCTCGTGTGCTCCCTAAAGACATTAACTCTGCCACAACGGCCCAAGCAGAAATAACGAAAGCGAAGAGCTCGTCAAACTTAAAGGGGTCGTGAAACGTTTTCTGAACATTTTGTACTAAGTGCGTATTCGGGGTCCTGACCCTCCAATCAACACTATGCGTTGTTCCATTGCACCGTGTGCGTTGATTTAGAGCGATAAAAAACGCGGTTTCGGTTTCACTGCGCGCGTTCCCCTCAACTCTGCAGATGACGTCATCTTAGTAGCCGTCATACCTCCGAGATTGGCGCGCCCTCGGAGGCTCGGAGGCCATGGGAAAACAAACCACGTGCTGCCGCTTTTCTTCCGAATGGTGGCACCGCACTGTTTCCAAGTATTTTCTTCCTTTCTAGCTTTCAAGTAAATCGATTCCTTTAGAGCAAACGCGAGTTCACTGTGCCTTTGAACTTAAAAGTATCTTAACTCAACGTCACCAAATAGTACCACGCCGGCCGGCAGTGTCGCATAGTCGTTTCGGGAGTGCAAAAAAGCTGAAATTTAAAACGGGCGTTGTTAAATGTGCACTGAATATTTCGCCGAAATATTTCGGAATCGGCTTGTCGAATGCGTATTGAAGCAGTGAAAATTACAAACCGGCATCTCCAAATTCTTTTCACGACCCCTTTAATAACTTACCCGACATATTGTATTGCAATGCACATACATATCGTCCGACATTTCTGAGTACCTCTTGTCGCAAGCCCATCGTAGCTAGCAGCACACATGTCGCTACACGTCTCACGGTGAAAACGCGTTAGAAGCAAGTCATTTGAGCTGGCGCTCCGGCTCTTTTGATGCACCTAAATTCCCACTGGCCGCTGCACCACGTTGCTCGTGCTCGTCGACGGAGCAGAGCGAGGGAAAGAGAGCAGATGCGGCTGCGCCGGTGCGGTAGGTGCTTCACGTGTGTTGCCTGCCCTTCAGCCTCGATGTCGGAAGCGCACGTTAGAGCACTGCACGGGCCGGCTTTTTCCGGCCCGGGCCCGGCCCGGCCCGAAAACGCCGAGCTCCGGCCCGCCCGAGCCCGGCCCGGTGTTTTTAAATACGGCCCGTACCCGGCCCGGGCCCGAAAGGTTTAGGCCCGGCCCGACCCGGCCCGGCCCGGCCCAATTCAACCAATTATTCTTTGAGCATAAACAAGGCACTGTCCAATCTTCTCCTATAGTGAAGATACCACCCGCACTCAAGATACTTTCCGGAGAGTGTTGTGAAAACATATGACAGTGTCACGATTTGCACTGGTACTGTGTTTACCTTCGGTTAATTACACCTGTAACACTTTAGCGAAAGAATTTCAGGGAGTTATATGAGGAGGCATAGCTGGCTGTCTCATGCACGCAGTGCTAACGGTGCAATGTTCTTAAGAACGACTACATCATACAACGCCAACATAAAGTGGAAAAACGGCGGACATTTATAATTGGCTTTACTATAATTGCTGGGACTATTGAGTAAATAGCGCAGAACTTATCCTGCAAGCATCGTTTATTGCGCAATGCAACGAGAGGGAGAAAAGAACGCGCTCTAACTACTCCTGGGAGGATTCCCCAGGCTGAGTAGCGTTATTAAACCTGTCGTTTCGGCTCCTCGGTAGGCAACTGTCTCCAACGTACACTACAATTTCATGCTACAAAGAAGGGAGTCCTCTCCGGCACCTTTTTTCGCCGAACCACCGCCACCGCAGTGCTATAGATCTGTCAAAGCAAGCCACACACGTTAGCTAGCGACATACCGTCCTCGCTATTCGCTTTAGATGCCTATCTCGTCGCCTTTTTTTGACCGTCCTCGGTCTTTGAAAGTTTATACTTTAAATCAAGACCGGGCTAAGGGCTTCCGAAATAACTGCTTATTAGAGCGCCCAACGGAACTAGCCGCTGGCTTCTTAAGTGCTCCACGTCGAACGCGGCGGGTCTGGTGTCCGGAGCGTGATCCCATGCAATGACTGCAATCTGGAGAGTTGGTTGCCGCCGAGGACCAGAGACCTCGGTGCAAACAGGGGAGCGAAGTCTGACTGTCTGTGGCTCGCAGTCGTGGTTGTAGTCTTGCAGCTGGCGGCTGTGACGGTGGAGGCGACGTGTGCCAGAAAGGAAAAAGCGGTGACTACGATGGGCAGGAAAAGGCGGAGAGTAGAGGAAAAGCAAACTTCTGAGAGGGGTAGCGCCCACGTGGAAGGACATTTCACGCGGATCTCGCATATTCTATTGCTTCACTAAAGGCTTCATTTCAGAAGGTGTCAACTGCTCCGTCAATAAAATAAGTTATGTGTTCCATCACATGAATGAACTTGGGCCCTTCTTTTGTTTCAACATGTGGGGTGTCAAGCATCTCAAGTGCGGCACAGAATGCTTAGTCTATGCCTCTGTATATAGCTTCCGCAAAACCTGTATTACCCACTATAATCAACTTATGTTAGCGCACGCACCGAGCTAGCCGCGCCCCGATTTTGGATCGTGGTACACTTAACACGCGACGGTGATACCGCAGCCGATAAAAGTAAACGAAAAAGTAGCGCACATGTCGCACACCAACTTAGCGATTCTGGCTAGCAAAGTCTACTCGTGCCGGGGAAACCCTACTTGCTTACCACAAGCATTGAGGTCATTGACGCTTTGGTCCACGGAGCAGTGGGTACTCTACGAACGGGAATCGCTGGGTGCCCGTGCTACGCACGTCCCGAGGTTTCACAGCAGCGGAGCTGCCATACGTTTTTTTTTTTTTTTTACTAGAGGACGGGTTCATGTATCCCGTTTTGAAGTGTGTTACTTAACCGCTAAAATCTAATAGCGGCAGAAGTTCGAAGGCAGATGGAAGCTTGAAGGGATGAAAATTCGTCCACACGGGGTATCTCTGGAGCCCTTAGATATTTGTGCGGTAAAGGGTGCCAATACACACGCCTGTTACAAAGTGCACTGCAGTAAATCATATTGATTATCACCTTCCTTAGGTGCTTGCTCACTTCTGTTTCGGGAGCGCGTCCACGTTTTTGAGCGCCACGAGAACACTTGTGCTCCGACGAATGACGAAACTTATCAATTACTGACGAAGTGTGACGAAGACAAAGGTGGCCGTGAGAATCAGCAAATGCACGCTCGATTTTATGAGAATACGAGTTAAATGCTAGTTCTGACTCTCTAATTGTCAAATCATAAATATTTGCAACTGCCTTGCTAGCACAAAAATCAGCAACATCTGCGTGGATCGGCGACCCTGTGACAGGAGTCAGTTCTCTTCTTGCGCTTAAACTGCAGGAAAAACAGCTCCTCAAGTCTTAATGACTTACGAGTCGCGTTGACCAGTCTACAAAGTCACGAAGGCGGAAGCAGGCGAGGCGGGCATGGGAGCGTAGCTGCATGCTCGAAATGTTTCCCATGATACCCATGAGTGCATCTTATATGCACTAATCTGGGCAGTGTACCGTTGCTTCGCACTTCTCGCAGTGCTGCCTTTCAGTGCACGCTAATGCACTTCAGGTGGTCTAAATTGCCCGGAGACTTCCACTACGGCGTCTCACATAGCCTGACTAGGTTCGGGACGTTAAATCCCAAGAAAAAACAAAACCAAAAAGCATACACGCGCCATTACCGACACGTATGAGAACCGGGCCTGATTCGGGCCTGACCCAGGCCCGGGCCCGGCCCGGGCCCGAAGCTCGTGGGCCCGAGCCCGGCCCGGGCCCGATCCAACAATTACTTACCCGGCCCGACCCGGCCCGCGGGCCGGGCCGGGCCGGCCCGGGCCCGTGCAGTGCTCTAGCGCACGTTACCCACGCGTTCCTTGTCCGCGCAAGATCTCGTTTACGTTCTAAGTTCGGCCGGTAGTCGCTGTAAAATATACAGGGGTCCTATATACCGCACCACTTAAAACTATTTCCTGTTGGCCCTCCCTGACTGGTCAGTTCTGACTTATTAAGGCAGAGTTGACCAATCAGGAACGACCAACAAGGAATAGCATTCCTATTCCATGGTACGGTATGTATAAGCCACCAGAATACATTAAACAGGGGAAAATAAATGTTGCGGAACGTAGTTTCGAAACTCGGAAGCCATGGACTAAACTAGTGCAACAGGCCTCTGGAATCTCCTTTAGGAGGTTATGCTCATCATTATCATCATTAGCAGCAGCCTGCTTACGTGCATTGCGGTAGGGGATGGGCAAGGCATCTTTCATAAACTTCGCCACTTAACTCCGTCCAGCTGTGCTAAGTGCGGCCACTATACCCATGCAAATTTCTTGATCTCATACGCCCCACTAATGTTCTGCCGGCCCGTGACGCTTGCCCTGTCAGAGATTCCACTCCATTACAGTTTATAAACTTCATTTTTATCGCCCATCATGGCAGTGCGAGGTGCTTGTCCGTGTCCCTTAAGTAATCTTGCCTGCTTTTACTCTGCCAAATGACTTGAATTCGTGAACCTGCCATGATCCCGTTTTCTCGCCAATACCCCAGAAAATACGCGCGCGCACTTTGCACAAGTGGGTCTGCTACTGTCTTGGCTGCTGCAGGGCAATCTAGAGCGATCACGATGCGTCTCAGAAAGGAAGAAGAGGGGCGGGCGGACATGCGGCGACCCTGGACGCCCTGGTCAGCATGGGCCTGCTGCTGGCCGTCGGCCTGTTCGGGGCTCTCGCCTTGCGCGTGTGTCAGGACCCCGACGAGCCGACCGTGGCTGCAGCGCGAGGGCTGCGCCGCGACATCCGCGCATACGAGGCCCTCGTGGAAGACGTGCGCTCCTGCTACTTCGCTCAGGCGACGGTGCCGTCGGCCTTGGACGCCGAATCCGTGCTGGACCTGACGACCGCGAGTGGCGGCGAGAGGGCGGACCGCAAGCTCGTCTCACACGTTTCAGCCCAGCTGGTCGAGGACCATCAGAGAACAGATGGACGCAGCGCTTGAAAGATGTTGCGTGTCGCTGAACCCGAAGACTATACGTGCTACAGTCGGGGCTACGTTCCCTTCGGCTGCCCTGAGCTTGGCCGAGCTGACGTGTCAGTGGCGTGCCACTGTGACTCGACCAGAAGATTACTGAGCACCTTGTGACAATACGCGTGCCATTTTAGGCTTACCAAGGCGACTCGGCCACAGCTTTACCGAACAGGTCGTGACAGTAATATGCGTGTCGTTTGGGCCGAGCACTGGTGTTACCGCCTTCTATAGCTATCTAGACTACGTTCTATCTACTAGTTAGACTCGACATGACCGTGCAGCGACGAGTCAAGGCGAGTCGACCGCAGGATTATTTATGACGTTAACTGAACAGCTCGTGAGAATAGGACCTCGACGAAAGAAACGTACGGTGTGACACATTTGAAAGACAAATGCGTGCGTGCGAATGGTAGTAATGCAGCCTAAAGTGCCTCTACTGCGAGCTTAATCGCGCGGGCATGGCGGGCGATGTGTAAAGGTTATTCGATGGCATTGTTAACTAGTTTACTGGAGAGATCATGTAAAGACTTCAAGAAAAGAAAGCAGCGTGAAAGCATTTACAAGGCTTTCGCGATCTTGCTGTATGTCCGTGTATATACAGTGCAAATAGTCGTGTTACGTGCCCGCTGGGTACGTGTCTGCCGTGAGCGTGATGGACCGTGCTTTCGATTCCCAGTTCGTTGCACAAGCTCGCAGCTGGAGCAGCATATCTACCAGATGTCTCTGAATACCATGTTGTGCCTTCCTTGGGACACTTCTTACAGTCAGGCGCACAGAAAGTTTGCAGAAGCCATCTACAAGAGTTGACCCATAGAAATGTTGAAACTGTGCGCATATATAGGTGTGTTGATGCAGCTGTGTTCTCCCGATCGGTCCGCCATGACATCTTGAGACAAATGATCGTATTCGACTTCCTAACTTCGGTAACCGTTGGACCCTTGACTCATAACGGTTCGGGGACTCAAACGGTTCAACATGGTGAAAACTTCGGCTTATTGGTTCAACACTGAGCATGCGCAAATGATGTGCTTGTGAGCATACTGATATGTGTAGTCTGTTCCGATAAAATTGTTGCAAGTTCAGCACTGCATGTGGTGTCGTCCTTCCTTCTACGTCTACGTCGTGACAGTGAGCCGTTATCTTTGCAATCCGTTCGTGCTTCTGGGACATATCCAGCATATGTTACAGTCGTCATTAGGTGTGGGAGGCGGCTGAACTCGATTATGCTTCTGGCAACTGACATACGACGCTGATATTTCGAATACGACCTAATTCCTTGCTGCGAGTACCTACAGTAAGACGAAAGCAAGGAGCAAAACAGTTGAGTGCATGTCTCGTAGAAAAATTCGCACCCCAACCTCTGCCGAGAAAATGGGAGAAAGCGAAGCTTGGCGTTCGTAGCCCTGGCCTACCAGTTTTCTACCTCACGTTCAATATTTATTTCCCGTTAGGTGATACAAAATCCAAGGCATTCATACGGTTTCGATAAGTGCACACCTCGCAAGCCGTCAAGACACTTGCCTTCAAACGGTGGCCATCCGGGTCGGAACCTCACCACCGGTAACGAAATTTTCCACTCCGATGCGTCCTCTATGAAGTGGCAGAAGAAAATCCGCCACTTCATCGAGGGCGCCAGTGATTCAATTTTTCTGGGGGTTTTGGTGTGACGACTGCAACAATTACTACGCTGACTGTGAAAGAGGCTGGGCGATAGATGCTTCCCTGAAAATATATGCATTTTTTTTCGCCGTGTGTACAGCACATATACAAGTATGCATAGCGAAGAAATGTGAAAGAGGCGCAGTGGCTTGTTGAGTTGAAAAACAGAACATTTATTTCGACGTTCCGGCCGCGAGACTGGCCTTTTCCAAGCTTAGAATGGAAATCCATTCTAAGCTTGGAAAAGGCCAGTCTCGCGGCCAAAACGTCGAAATAAATGTTCTGTATTTCAACGTGATTCTCTGATTATATATATATATATATATATGCCGTAATGTTCAATGTCCATTTCACCATCATATTTAATGACGTATGGTGCACAGCCGCATGCCCCGCATACCCCTGGTGTACGTGCCACACGTGACTTTATTAACTGTGACATAACTGGCACGTACGCTAATTGATGCCACGACGTATATAGTAACGTTAGTCATATGTTGGCGCCCTCGAGGGCAAATTTGGTATGTACCACGGGAATGAGACGATAGTTCACGGGTTTTGGTAGCAGCGCCAAAACCTCTGAACGCCACTGTCGCTTATGCCGCGGCACTTTACCGTTAAGCTTTCTTTCACCTTTAAAAATAAAACATGATTAAATGCCATGCCACTGTACAATGGAGAAATGAATCTGTAAAAAAACTTTGCTTGTTCACAGTAGTTCATAGTCGCGACAGTAGTGTAGCCGCGACAAAGTTAACTGCTTTGGCTCAGGTGACCGGCTCAGTCGCTCGGTACTCGAGCTTGCGGTCATGTTAGAGTCACGTGACAGTAACCACTAACACCAGAGCTCAATCAGATGCGCAGGAACACGTCGTCTGCTTATTTTCAGCCGTGAACATCAGTCGCTTATACTAGCCAGGCCCAACAAACGCATAGAACACCGATAAAAATGAAACGAAATAAACTTGCGTAATCTGATTTCGAAGTCGCAAGAGTATTAACATGCCTGGTACTCGCCTGACAGGACCATGTGAACTTTTTTTACCCCCGCCATTTCAACTTCCCATTTCTAGTTCCGTTCTGCCAACACTCGCAATCGCGTCGCCGCGGAGTCGTCAGTAGCCAAACCAATCCGGTCGACTAATCAATATGGCGGCGCCCTTCAAGCGTGCGTTCAAGAGCGGTCGAAGTTCAGCGATGAAGCGCTGAGCTGCGTTTTCGTCTTTTTTGTGTTACCTTTCATTGATCACGAACACATATCTACGTGATGAGTTGGCGCTTCGTAACGTTATGCCAGGGGCTTGGCCGTCTCACGCTAAACGTTCCGCGCGTGCGGCTAGCGCCTACGCCAGCCAGCTACGGCAGGTCGTTACGGGCGACCCGTGCGAACAGTTCGTCCGCACGGAGCGCGCCGCAACCTCCGGCCAAACTGCCGTTCGAAGTGGACACGAACGTTGCCGAAAATACGGAGCTCTACCGCTTCGACAAGTTCAACGTGTTCGCGGCGCTGCGGGTGTTCACGGTGACGCAGGCTTTCCTGTGGGCCTACATGGGCCAGGTGTGTTACGCGGTCACCGACCCCCAAGGCGCGCCCCCGCCGGACCCGGACACCAGCAAGAGAGTCGGCGGACTGCTGCAGTTTCTCCGCGAACGCTTGACCACCGACGCGGGCCGCTACGGCCTGGTCGCCTTCTGCTCTGCAATCGGTGGGTTATCGAAGGAGTCTCGGGATTCAAAGCGGATTGATTGACACGCAAACAGTGATGATGATGATAGTGGTTCGCTTAAGGAAAGGACACCAATTTCTGCAGCCTATGCAGGAAGCCTCCCCCTCTCTCACAAAACAAAACTGCTGGGTCAGCTGTTCTCTCTCGTCCATTTTCTTTTTTTCTTTTCTTTTTTTGCAAGTGTCCTATGATCTGGTGCAGTCAGTCAGTGGTCGTTGAAAAATGTAGCACTTCAAGGAACCCACTCGATTTCGGAAAATCCAAAAGTATGCAGAAAAGGGAATTCGAATAGACGGAGAATATCCCAGCAATTTAAGATTTGCAGACGACATTGTGCTCTTTGGCAATGATGGAGACGAACTACAAAACATGATTGATGACCTAAACCAGGAATGTATTAAAATTGGATTAGAAATGAATAGGAAAAAGACCAAAGTTATGCTCAATAGCCTAGCTAAAGAACAGGAATTTAAAATTAACAGTGAAGCCTTAGAATGTAGTGAACGAATACGTATACCTGAGACAGTTATTAACAGGAACTCCTAACCATGAAATGAAATTCTCCGTAGAATAAGGATGGGCTGCAGCGCATTCGGAAGGCGTTCCTAAATCATGACTGGAAACGTCGCTGTCACTAAAGCGAAAAGCATTCAATCACTGCATTCTCCCAGTACTAATGTACGGTGCAGAAACGGGGAGGATGACGAAAAAACTAGAGATGAAACTAAGAAGCACGCAACGTGCAGTGCAAAGAAAAATGATAGGTGTAACGCTAAGTGATAAAGAACGAGCGGAATGGATCAGGGAACAGACAGGAGTAGCTGATATTTTATATCAATTAAAAGAAAGAAGTGGACCTGGGCTGGGCATGTCATGAGGAGGAAAGATAACAGATGGACAGTAAGAGCGACAACGGAATGGATACCAAGACAGGAGAAATGCAACAGAGGCAGGCAAAAGGTTAGATGGAGTGACGAAATTAAGAAGTTTGGGGGCATAAAGTGGAACCAACTCGCTCAGGATAGGGTGGATTGGAAATCGTTGGGAGAGGCCTTCATCCTGCAGTGGACAGGCTGATGATGATGATGAATACCGCAGCACACTTAGTATCTATGAGCTAGTCAGCAGCCAAAGTAAGAGACATTTGGCGTACTATAATACGAAAAACAGATTTGATGGGGCTGGGGTCCAGGCTTGTGTTAAGAAAAAAAAAAAAAATCCTAGACTCCGTGGAGATTCTATACACCACTAATGGAGTAATACTCATCAGAATTTACTCACATAATATGGTATTACTACATTATGTATAGGGTTGTTCATTATTTTTTTTTTCATATCGGGGGAGGGGGGTGGGGAGGGGGGTAAAAATCGGGCGGTATTTTCCAAGGTGACAATCGGGAATAAATTGGGCTGTTTTTAGAACTGTTCCAAAATTCGTGTTCTTTCGGGTTACATTTACAAAATTAAATTTGCAAATGACTGCTGCATAACATCTATAGTGACGCATGCAGCTTGTCAAATCATCTATACACCACTGGCATTCAGTTCAAGGCAATAGAATCCAATTTTGTTGTCTCAAGATGGGTTAGCTAGTGCATGTGCACAGCACACTCAAGAGATCAGTTGGTGCGTGGTACTGGAATTCGAGGAGAAAAAAAATCAGGTATAACATGATCAGCGTGTAAAAATCGGGTAAAATCCTGAAAGTGAACCACCCTAATTACATGAAGTGTAACATAAAAAATACGGAATATCCACGTAGGGATATTATGAGCATCTCTGTGCCTATACTCCTAATAAACACTGGCCATTTTGTTCAATTTTCTTCTGAAGCTAAGCTAGTGTTTCTGTTCGACCTGTGCAGGCGCAGTGGTGGTTGTAGGCAGCACCATGTTCATCCTGCGTAGTGTGCGTCGTCTCGTGCTGCTCAAGGGTGGCCAGAAAGTTCTGGTGCAGACGTACGCACCCTTCCGGGAGATGCGGGCCTTTCAGGTTCCTCTGGAGCACATCAACTGCCGCCAGTCGCGACTCCAGAAATCCAGTTATGTCACATTCAAGATAAAAGGTCACTGGTTCCACTACATTCTCGACCAGCGGGGTGCTTACCCTCATCCCAGGCTGTTCGACAACACCGTGGGCATGGCACGGAACCTGAAGTAAAAACAGTAACCACCCCAAGAGACTGGCGACGAGTGGGTCAATCGCTTGTTTGAACCGTCGGAAAGGCGGACGGCTTGTGCAGAACGGACGCTATTATGTCTGTGACTGAAGTAGATTTAGCATAGATTGACGTGAAGGCCTTGCAACACTCTCTCCATCCCTAGGCAGGGAACGACGTAGATCAATCGTGGAGGTCACTGCAAACAAGTGAGCCAAATATTATTACACTGCATGCACCACGAAATTTGCAGTTTGGTTTCAAACTCAGCTGATAAGTGCCATCTCTTCGTTTTTTTTCCAGCAAATAACGTCACTGGGTTCACTGACTGTGTTGCTTGAGACAGGAACGGCGTTATTTGATCTCATGATCATGGAAAGATCTTCTGCAATGCTTTATTTGTTCATCTTGAGTTACACAACACAATAGTTACACAACATATATATCTATCGTTAAGAAAGGCCAAGTGGCCTATTTGACACTGTCAGTGACGTCATTTGTTGAAAGAAGAGCAGGCGATTTCGAGCCACGTTTGAAACAGAAGTGCATATTCTCTGGTGTGTGCAGTGAAATAACATTTGGCTCACATGTTCATGGGAGCCTCCAGGACTCATCGTCATCATTTTCTTACTCGATCAGAAAAGTGTTGCAGATCCCCTTTAAATTGCAGAAGTGTCGACGACTGGTTGGAGCTGGTTATACAGTTTGAAGTGGCGAGCGTAAGACACGAAGACATGGGCAGGAAGGGACACACCGCACCACTTTCTCACAACTACACCTTTCTAGTAAGTCATATTTAAGCCGTGGCATGGGAACACATGGTGCAGGTCATACTTTAAACGTGCATGTTCTAGCTAATAAGGGTAGTTGTGAGACAACACTGTGGGTACGTGCCCCTCCCTGCCTGTGTTCTCATTTGTTGCACTGACCACTCAGGATGTATGGCCTTAAATTGTCCTAACTATACTACAGAGGGAACAGTAAAAGGAATGGCTTCATGCGGTGTTTGAGAAAACTGGCTATGTTATTTAACACTGTATCCTAGTTAAAGGGGTCGTGAAAAGGAATATGGAGATGCTCGGTTGTAATTTTCACTGTTTCAATATGCATTCAACAAGCTGATTCCGAAATATTTCGGCGAAATATTCAGTGCACATTCAATAACACCCGTTCGAAACCTCGGCGGTCTTGCGCTCCCGAAACGACTACGCGACACTATGGGCCGGCATGGTACTATTCGGAGACGTTTCGTTAAGGTAATTTTAAGTGTAAAGGTACATGTATAGTGAACCAGTGTTTGCTCTAAAAGAATCGATTTACTTGAAAGCTAGAAAGAAAGAAAACACTTGGAAACCATGCGGTGCCGCCATTTGGGAGCAAGGCTGCAGCACGGTTTATTTTCCCGTGGCCTCCAAGGCCATGCCAATATCGGAGGAATGGTGGCGACTAACATGACATCAACTGCCGAGTTGAGGAGAATGCGCGCAGTGAAACCGAAACCACATTTCTTATCGCTCTAAATCAACACACACGATGAAACGGAACAATGCATATTTTTGATTGGAGGTTCAGGATCCCGAATACGCACTTAGTGCAAAATCTTCAGAAAACATTTCACGACCCCTTTAATTTATGCCTCCATGTAGAGTACCTATACATCCAACCACCCGTGAACATTTACAGAATAGTACTAGCGACGTGAAAGCAAAGAACATCTGAAGGTGGGTAGTGGCACTTGTGTAGTGACGTTAAGCTTAACCATAATTGAAAAAAAAAAAAAAAAAAAAGAGGTGGAGAGAGAGAGAAAAGAATGATTCTTGTGCAGGCTACGTTAGTTGACGGCAAAGAAGGCGTCCACAGCAAGATGAGTTCTCCCTTTGGACATTAATGTCATAGAAAAACAAGTGTTGCTGATCCTGTGTGGCCAAGTAAATAATCTTTTTTCGGCACCAGCACTGCAGTTGTGTCTATATATGTCCCTGGTGTTTCAATATTCTGTAACCTGCCTTGTGTCAAGAAAGTGCAACTGGCGCTGTCCACATCTGCGATACCCACCCACACTGAGTTGACTTATTCACATGCTGGAGAGATCAAACGGAAGAAGCATTTGAAGCTAGTAAAGGGCACTCTTCGCACTGTACAGATGTGATGTTGCGCAGTTTGTTGTGGGCCTGACAGTTACATGTTTCGAACTGTCAGGTCACTCGACACACTAGCGTAACATAAACAAATGATTAACAACTCCAGACTAAGAGTTGATATGTCTGGACTCAAACCATGGCAAATGACCCAATGGCATGCAAGGTGGCCTAGCTGGGATTTGGGTACTTCGGTGTTCAGAATTTAAATGTGTGAGCTTCTCAGGGCTGTTCTGACGTGCCTTTAGGATGTTTCCTTGAATGTCGTAGCAGGGGTATCTGTTAAACATTCCTGTGGGCAATGCACGTGTTAAACATGGGCGTTGTCCACATGTGTTGGATGGATGTTAAACATTCCTGTGGGCAATGCACGTGTTAAACATGGGCGTTGTCCACATGTGTTGGATGGATGTTAAACATTCCTGTGGGCAATGCACGTGTTAAACATGGGCGTTGTCCACGTGTTGGATGGATGTTAGGAGCATCCCCTTTATAACGGGGAGGTGGCCCACAGGCCACCAAGCTCTACCTTTATTCTATCCCCTACATATGTTTGTTTCCCCAAATCACACATATTTTCACAACAAATTTTTCCCCTCGCCTACCTCTTTATCTATTATCGTTCCACTGTGAAGTAACAGTCTGGATGGATGGATGCTATGAGCTTCCCCTTTGTAACGGGGCGGTGACATGTGCGCCACCAGGCTCGTAAGAAGATTTAATAACTTTTTTTTTTTTCCTCTCTCTGAATTTTCTGTGTGCCCCTTGGCAGCACCCTCTATATAACACCACGATGTGCTGCAGCAAGCAAGGGCGCCTGCATACACTTAGCTTTATGTTTCTTGCCTCCAAGATGTGTGCATCCTTACTTTATCAGTTCTGTTTTTTTTAAAGGTGTGCTTACGATTATCAGTGACCCAAAGAGTTGAGAGAAGTTTACAGGTACCTGTGCATGAATTATAACTCGCTATTGCAAGTAATATTCACGTGCTTTATAAAAGAATCTTAGAAGTGCACGCGACTGGGAGCTTTCGCAAGTTGGCGGGCCTTTTCGACTTTCCGTCTCGGACGGCACTGTGCTTGTCCATTAGGTAGCACAAGCCAATGCTCAACCATGCAAGCTCTGCGTCTCCTGGCATGACAGGTCAAAGTAGCGCAAGAACAAGAACGAAACTGCCTTACCTTAGTCTATCAATTTGGTGTCAGGTGTTACTTCACTGCGGGGACAATACCGTATACCAGCTCGTTCACACCGAAAGCCAAAGCGGCCGCTGCAGGCAGGCGGAAAGCGAGGAAAATGCCCGCCGGAGTTTCCCGCGTACTTGCAGCCAATCGGTGCTAGAGAACAACCGGCTCAAAATGGCGCCCACCGCGACAGCTGATTTTGCGCGGCGTTTTTCGTCGGTACAACTTTGAGAAAAGAGCAAATACATCGTAACGCGTTCAACCGATTCGCTCCCCAGTACGTGCTGGCTCTGACACACTTCAACAAGTCTCGCGAAGTGACGAAATGAGACTCACTTTCTGTAGTGCTTCATGAACGTCGCTCGTTCTTGCAAACCGCGGCGCTCTTTCTTCACGCCTTTCGCTGTTCTTCTCGAAAAGCCGCTGCAGAAGCGGCAAGTAACGCTCCAACAGTTTGGCCTTCGTCGAAGTCGTGGATAGGGCACGAGAGCGCGCACATCCGTGGCCTCTCTGGTCGAAAAAGAGGGCGCCTTCTCAGCGATGCGGACGGCAGGCAGGCCAGGCCCGAACTGAATCCCCTTCGTCACGTTCACCGCCGCTTTAGTAAACGCGTGGAGGGATGGTCAACAACTTCGCACGCATGCCGCTTTATCGCTCGCCCGCTTGGCGGCCCGGCATTTGGCGTAAACGGGGCCCCGCCACGGTGGTCTAGTGGTTATGGCACTCGGCTGCTGATCCGAGGGTCGCGGGATCGAATCCCGGCCGCGGCGGCTGCACTTCGATGAAGGCTAAATGTTGAGGCCCGTGTACTGTACGATGTCAGTGCACGCTAAAAGAACCTCAGGTGGTCCGGAGTTCTCCTCTACTGTGTCTCTGTGGTTTTGGGACGTAAAATGTGCGTAGAACCCCATAAATAAATAATTTGGCGTGAACGGGCCATATGTAATGGCTATTTTCAGCCTATTCAGCTGCAGTACATTACATGTCCGTGCCGCACACAAAGTACACATGCACGCGTGCCCTGTACAGGTGAAACCGTTTTAATATCATTTAATGTTCATGACATGGGCTACCTGAAATGCTCGAGCAGCAAGTTATGAGAGCAAGCAGCCGAGACAGACGGCTAAATACGCGAGGTCGAGTTCGGCATTCGTTAAAGGGTCCCTGAAACGTTTTTTTGACATTGCGTCACTGCTTAGGCAACACAACTGTGAAATCATTCACACCATAAATAAAGCGAAGCACCATGCGCTAAGGCAGCTATGGGCTTACTTCTGTCGCCTTCCTCCTTACCACTGCTGCTCCTCCTCAACTCGATCTGCTGCGGAGTGCGCGCTAGCGACGACAGCGCCTCCCGCGTCAGCCGCTCTGCCAAGCCCTCCGTAGTGACATAGCGCCCCGATATCCTCACTGGGGTCGCCCGCCTCGGCAGTGCTAGCCTCTGTAATAGTACAGTGCACTATAGTAATAGAGCGCCGGCGACTCGTGTGTACGCCGCCAGAATCCGCGACGATACCTTTGGCTGAAACGAAGGAGTACGTTGTAGAAGCACGTTGTTCGCAGCTAGGCTTTGAAAATTACGTGCACGTCACTGGTTCGGGGCCAATCAGCGACCTCTCATTCGATCGGTCGATGGCGGGGGCGTTTGAAAACGCCTTTTGGCGAGCCGCTGAGATCTTTTGCGATGCACGTGTTGAAAACCTTATTGTAAATTCCACACTTTACGCACAGCGCTGAAATCTGCCCTCAAATGATCCTAATGACTCGCTCTACTGGATCACCATGTTTGCACAAAATCGTCAAAACAGTTTCAGGGTCCCTTTAATTTTTGAAGGCGTGCACGGGCTTACAGCAATATGAAACAGGAAACGTAAGGTTTTCTTACAGGTCTGTTTCATTCTGCATCGGTTGCCTAACTGGGGTTTCAGGTGCTAGCCCGAATGACCCGCGCAGCAGCATGCTTGCGTGGCGATTGTGGCACCTAGAGTCTGTTTCAGAAGTTCCGTGCAGCACTGTGGAAGCTACAGCCCTCTTCTGCCAATCCGGAGGGCGAACACATGTTAAACTGTTTTTCCGCGGCTTGTCATCAACCAATGGCGGGCGCTGCAGCCCTGGAAGGAGGAAGATGAAGCGGGGGGCGCGTGCCCGAACAATGGCATTTCGTCTCGCTTCGCAAGAATTCTGCGCTCGATGGCCTCGTAGCCTTGGCTCTGCTGTACGAAACTCCCGAGCACGGAACTAAATGACCCGTGCACGTTCGATCCCGTCCACCGCCGGGCAAAATTTCGCTGTTGATGCAAAAGAATCATATGCCTCGTCGGACAAAAAAAAAAAAAAAAAAACTGTGCGGTCAATAGTTGGTGGTTCCAACAGCCACGTGACCATGCGAGGGCCTTTTCTGATCACGTCCGTGTGCCCGTAACGTTTTGCTGTGCGCAAGCTATAGATTTTCGACGCAACAAAGTCACATATGGAGTGCCACTGCGGTGCTACGAAGGTAACACTCATCTGACCTTGATCCGCCATCCCGTTATTAGCAACATATCGCTGGTATTCATCAAACACCATACATTATTAACCTAAATCATTAAACGCAGCAGCATCGCCACCATTTCCACAAACTCCTTCCAGAATGTGGATACAGTCTACTGTGGATATCACCTAACAGAGTGAGGACTTTGTACGTGCCATGGCGTTCCACTAGTGTCCATTCTAACCATGGTTATTGTTCTCTCGACAGTCTTCAAAATTAAAATAACCGGGCATACAACTTGAGAGCAATGTTTGATGTCTTTCATTGTCTTAAAACCCTTTACAATATGCAGCACTCATAGAAGAAATTGAGTAAATTGTTCTTTAAAAAAGAATGCTTTCAGGTCTCTTCCACACCACTATACCGTGCGAGTTTTCTTGCCATGTAAATTTGCTCCTTCAAGGACGGTGTTCAGCACAGTGAACCACAGAGAAACTATTTTTAAAATCGCTACCGAAAGGGTTTGAAATGCTGTTTTTACAATATTCAGTGTGCTGCTTTTGTTTTTCTTCTTCCTGTCAGTGGAGCCAAGGACTTTCTCTTACCCATTGATGAAAGCTTCTGATCCAAGTCCTTAACACAAACACAAGCTGCATTCAAGCTCTTACCAAGAAAGAACCTGAACACCACACATTGTTTTACACATCTCTATTTATTGAAATACATTCTTCATTTCAAACAGTTAAAAAAAAAAGAAAATAAGAAAGATGGTGTCCCGTGTCTTTTTTTTTTTTTCCTATCTAAAATATGCAGCAGACAAAATTCCATGAGCTGTGGTTTGGCAATGGTATTGGCATCGACACAGGACGACTGCCCTACGGAAAATCTGGAGAGACTATATAACGCTCAGTTTAGAAAAAATGTGCATATTGTAACATTATTCTTCTTTTCTGTCTCCAACAACAGCATAGATGCCATATTTACACAGATTCAGAATCACACACATGCACACACTCACACGCACACATGCACACAGCACTAGTCTGGTTGCTCTAGCAACAGTGTACTTGTCCCGGCCCGATGTCTGATTCTCCAATCCATATCCACACGAGCCTGGCTGTACTCATCTTCCAAAACTGCATTTCAGCATGAAGCGTGAAAGCAACTGGTGAATCTGAAGTCGCTTCCACCCCATTTTATTCGTTGTTTGATCAATCAATAATCCAACCTACAGTTCATTCAAGGTCGACCTAGTCCAACAAGCTTATTCTTCTCGCAATCAGCAAATGCTTTCAGGCGCCCGAAAGTTGTACTGTGGCTGTGGGGGACTTGCTTCTAAACAATGTAAAGGGACTGTCGTCTACTGCCTGGAAATTTTTTTCCCACTTGTGAAAATGAGATCGTTTCTTAGGTTGATGGAAACGAGCAGGTTTTTACCTCACAAAAAAGCAAGAGGATCATTAACTTGGCCCTGAAAGTCATGAAGAAATGACCAATACTTGGTGGTGTGTCAAGCTCAAAGTGTAATGAAAAACCAATACCCCTGCAGGTTGGCTTATCTTGCTTAAATGTGAGAATTTATTACTTAAAATTGTATTTGACATACATATGATGGTGTTCCTTCCCTGTGGAGTGTAATTTTCCTTTTAAAATTAAGATATTGCAAGAACCCAGCAACCTGTGTAGCATGTACCCCTATCCGTGCAGAAGGGGCAACCATGGGGACATAAAAATTCTGCTTTAAGTATTTCTACTGACTTTCCAGCAAAACCATTGCAAGCTTGTACACTTCAAATGTAACGCTTTCTATTGCGATAAGAACCAGAAAACTGATGAAGGACGATAGAGAGTCCCTTTAAACAGGCTCTTTCATAGCAGTCCTCTGCTATTGGGATGGCGTTTCCTTTTGTGGGAAGTACTGTGCCACGGATAGCCTTGAGCAAGCCGACAGAAATGTAGTAGATGAGAATGGTGCAAGATGTTGGAAGTAGCAGTGATCTGCATTCAGAAACTGCACAAGAGGTCGCTAAATGACCAAAATTAAAAGCAGCCATGTGTAGTCATGTTTGGCACAGGGCATTTCACTTTTCCTTTCTCTGGCAGAACTCTGGATTCACGGAATACAGGCAACGTCCCTCGGTGTCAACTAGCTTCTCCTAAACGAGCAATGGAATTTGTCACAAGAATGCTAGCATGCCCGCTCCTCTGAGATTATAAAAAGTGAAAAGAGAGAGACAAGAGGTGCTGAAGACTAATGAACGTTGTGAAGACAGTGAAGTAAAAATTAAAAAAAAAAACCGCTCATGCATTTGACATCTCATTGTCAATGAAACAGGTTAAAAAAAATACCCTCTTAACGAGGCATCACTGAGCCCTTTGTATCGCTTGTTCGTAAGATTTCACAATTTCATTACAAGTGTAACGAGTGACCACTTGGAAATGCCCCTGTTGGGGACTGCTGGTTACGATTGCAACAATTAGCTTGAAAGATGTTCAATTTCTATGCAAATATATGAAACCCTCGTGGAAGGACAATTAAACAGAAATGACTGCACCCTCGACGAACCACAAGACAGGCAGTTAATTTGTTTAACCTGCACGAAAGTTTAACTCTTAGCTTTAGCAGAAATAGACGCGAGTAGTTCCTCAGGCTTGCAGAATATACACATTCCAGTAGTTCGTCCTTATACCTTATTTAACTACTGTTCCTGACTCGCCGTATCTGTGATAAAATAGGGAAAGTGCTGCTTGGACCACTGACAAAGCTCGATATGAGGACAACAGTGGAATAGAATCCTTATCTGCTACAGAATACTGACTTCCGGAAAGGCATACTGTCATCATTATATGAATAGAGCAAGACTGTTCTACTGCGTCACGCTTTCAGAAGACATGAAACTTTAAAATTGCAGCTTGATTCAACCGAACAAATTCTTCCGAAAAACCAACAAGACAGCAAAAAGTTTTAAAGGAGCCAATGGTTGGGCCACTTAGATGTCAAGCAACACATGTTCAAGTTCCCGTACAAAGTGACTGATCAAGTTTGCACACAGCCTCCACTTACTCCACTCTGTGTCAACAACAGCAGTGTGCGCCACACAAACAAATGGAGTGTCGTAACGCGTGCGCTGGTGTGGGACCGCAAGGGAAACGGGACGTAGCCAGAACAGAGAAACAACTAGACACGTCAAAGAGGACAGCTGCATAGCTTGCCAAACATTGTCGTGAATATGTACCGGTCACCTTGTGTGATACTCGTGTGGTGCCTTTGTGCGAAACGGTTGACCACTACAGTTTGTGGCCGGTGCAGTAACCCGAGCAAAGCCCTCACAGCCGTCGTTTACCCACCCTCGTCAGTGGTCGACCACAAATGCGACAACTGGTTTTTTGTAGTTACACACGGCTTGTTCTGACATCGTTCAAACGTTCCATACACACTCAAACACTCTAATTGAGAGAAACAAGAACGAGCAACTGAGAACAACGAAATCGGGAGTTTGTTGCGTCAGGCACATGACATTCAAAACAGATCACTGAGCAAACAAAAGTAACACACGCAAACAGGAGTACTATCGAGGACATAACTAAAAGCGAATGTATTTAACAAGCAGCTCTGTGAGACTGCTCTTGTTAGTCTCAAAACACTTTAGTACACGTACGCTTTCATTAGCGATGATTGCTTTGTTGATTATTGCTAAGACCCAGAGGGGAACACGGAGCAACTCGCAAGTAAAAGCAAGAGGCTGCCAGACAAACCACAGCCCAAGGGGAACATGCGTGCCAAAAACTCATGAAGGAAGCATCAACACCTTTCTTCACGCTTCTCGCATTTCGAGTAACCTTGCCTGCCAAGCTGGCAATGGTCTATGTTCCATCAACAGTTCCGAGCGAGAGGAAGAAAAAAAAGTATTTTTTTTTTTGTTTGCATAGGATAGACTCTTCGCGTGCCTGACGTACACAGACAGACAACCATCATTTCTACATGGTCAGGAACAAATGTACACACGTGATGGGGATGAGAAAAATCTGCCAGGCCCAGCACACTTGCCACTGCCTGCACAGTGGCATGTTCTACGCAGAAAGCGGTGGCAAAGCTCTCTCTCCCCCCACAGGGCAAGTAACTGCAAGCCTCCAACAATCCGTGAACACAAACACACGTGAGCTCACACAGACGCAACATGAGAGGGCTTTAGCGTAGTGACAAAGTACTGGCACAGACATATGTCAAAAAATTGAGAATTTTTACGGAGAAGCAGCACTTGCGGCGACAGCTCATGGTGGGGCAGAAAACCGAATGTCGCCCTCTAGCGACGTTCTTGCATTGCACGAATGACATTCTTGTGGAGACAGGAAAGTGCAGAGATTGAAGACAATCGTATCGCCTTCCTGCGAGCCTACACCTGTAGATGAGTAGAGTACGGTCAATCACTGCAGATTAGGCCCCGCACACTTTGAGCACCGCGAGACGTCACCGCAAGAACTGCCTCCTCTGTCCACGCTTTCTGTTGTACATCCATGGTAGTGCACCTTCACCTTGTGCCGTCTCCAATTAAAACATGCAAAGCGACAGAGGAGGGGGAAAAAAAAAAACTCGCATTGACCTAGTGGTTTTAATGTTTCTGTACAGATAGTGTTCATATTATTACTACTGTCACCTAGAATTTCTCCACCTCCTATATACTAAACCACACTGTGGTTGACGCTTTTGGCACAGGATTGCTCTGTTTTCATTCGCAACAGCTTGGAGACCCTCCTCGCTTGGTGCTCAGCCAACAACACTGCACTCCTCGGAGCAAAACTCCCGAGACGCAACACCATCATCCAGTCACAACAGGATGTTCCAGTGCGGGCAAAAAAAAGAAAAAAAAAAAAGAAGCCCGGCAACTCTTTCCCAATATCGCTCCCGCAAAGGAATGACGCCAGACTTTTGGCAAAGAACACAGCGCACATAATACTGCGTGCAACCACAGGCTTGAGCTCGGTGACACGGCAACTTCTCTTCGTATAGATGCATCGTCGTTACAAAAAACGAATTGCCGTGGAAACATCTGCACCAACACTGCCCTCCATCCCGCCCCGGAGCCAACACCAGGAGTGCTCTTGCATGTCACCGAGAACGTGACGAGCAGTACACACACACACACACTGGCAAAAAACGAAAGTCCCATGCTGAACACGCACACACAAAATGCGGAAGCTTTGAAGAGCGTAGCGGCCGAACATTGTGGAGCGCTTCTTCACGTTGCATTTGCTCGGTGCGGGGGTGCAGCGGGTGGTCTAGCTTTGCAAGTTGCAATTCCCTCGCCGTCTTCGCAGCAATAGTGGCTGCAGTGATGTCGATGATTTACCATGCACTGAACGGAGTGGTCTGCCCTGACACGGCGTCTCAACGCACGAGAGAAGTGCTCCGCAGGATAGGCCACCTTAACATTTGTACAGTCGATTGAAGCTAGGCAAAAAGCTGGGCCATTTGACACAAAGGTATACGACAAACAGTGGCCGACATCGAATTAAGGCTGTCCCGTGCTTGGGCGTGCGCGGTGAAGGTGACTTTTTTTGTAGCCGACAAGCATGATATCCATTTCAACGAAGCAACAAGTGCAGTCACAAAAGAGAAGCTTCGAAAAAAACCACACGCACGTGCATGTGTGTGAACGCACCTGCAAGGTGCTCAGCAACACATCTAGGCTTTTGTCGTACAATGTACCATAGACAGCTGGTCATTTAAAATAAACGAAAACGCATGCAATGTCACATCTTCTACAAAGTGAGGTGTGCCACAAAGGTACAGCTATCTAGAGACACCTTCGTGACACTACATAAGCGACAAAAACCAAAAGACTCAATCTACCTCGGTAACGCAGAGTGCAGAATGAACGCACGCTTAATGTATGGCGGCCTGTAGCACAAGAACACAACTATGCCCAAAACACTCAAAACAAGCCAAAAAGTTGCACAGAACAGCGCCAAACGCCTCAACAGTAAGAAGTCAGTCAGTCGCTCTTCCACTTACAAGAAAAGAAATTTTTTAGGCACAGGAAGAAAGAGAACTTCTAAGACCGATGGAGCATTCATTAGTTTCGATACGTCATGGTTTTTAAAGGGTCCCTCACGAGGTTCTGCCACTTCAACCAAGTGCAGTACATGTATGGCAGGAAGGAAATTACCTCTGCAAAGTACAAAATGGGTATGTGGCATCTAAATGTTCGAACTGAAGGCTGTGTGCCTTTGCCTTTGAGGAGAGCCACAATTTGGGAGAGAAAGCCGCACAGGCTTTCTAACACAATGGGACGCTTCCTGGAACGCCAGCGACGAAAGCCCTATCCCAAGTGTCCGAGCGTGCAATGTGGACACCGCAGGTATGACGGGCAACAAAATAGAAATGGGAAAAAAAAATAACGCAGGCAGATCAAAACGCGACTTGCCCTTTTGTCTCCGGCATGTGGGAGAACTCGGGATCGGTACACGGTGCACACTTAGGCGCAGGGTGGCTCTACTAAGGTTAATGATTGGGCCGGTTGGTTTGGCATAAGAACATGTACATGAACCAAAGAAAAGGAACGGGAAAGGAATCACTGCGGTTTCCAGTGCTCTGTTCATTCTTTCAGCCATCTAGGCTGTTCTCTCCTTTCCTTTGGTGCGCCGTACATGTGCGAATACGGCAAAGGGGCAGAATTCATGACCCGAATGCGGCTCCTCGTTCCTTGCAACACGAAAACGGGATAACGCTATTCATTCACCCCGTATACACTAACGAATTCAAAGATTTATTTTTGTGAAACACCCTCCAGAACACGGAGCCTTTCAACTTGAGGCATGTACCCGAAGCACGCGATGAGCCCTGGTGTGGAGCCCTTTAAGAAACAAGGCAGGCAGGCGGCAGGGGCGCACACACTCCCGACTGTCGAAACAGTTTCTTTTTCCTTCTGTCTGAAACATTCCCTGCGATGCGGCGTTGCGTGCGAGGAGGCAATTATTTATAACATTTACATTTCGTAGATCCAGCCAATGTGTGCGTGCACGTATGTATATATATATATGTATATATAATAATATGTATATACTATAGCATCTCCAACTATTTATAGTGCGGCAAGCATTCGTCTGCAGCTTATATATTACAGCTTCCGCCATCCCACCCCTTATTACTTCTGCGTGGCAGTAACACTGCAAGTCCGCCACCCGTTTCCTTATACTGTATGTACACACCTGTGCGGCCATTTTGATGAGCATTTCATAGATTCACCTGTTCCAATCTTGACGGAGGGAGACTACGAGGCCGTGAGGAACATAAACTTAAAAGCTAAAATTTTAACAGTTCACTGCGCTGCGCGCAATTCCACTTTCGTGCGGAAGAGTTGCAGTAAAAGAAAAACAAATGCGCTCACGGTATATCATAGTCGACGCTGCCCAAAAGACTGAAGGCATCGCTATGCTCCCCGGTCACTAAGTTACCGAGCAACCTAGCACTGCCAGTCTGGGACAGCCTTGCATACGGACTGCCCTCACCCGAACGTGTCTCGTCACTGCCTCCGACCTCTACGAAAGAGAACAACCCTAACCCTCTTCCCGTGTCACGTTTGCGACCAAGTATTATTGCCTTTTGAAATTCCTTCGCCTCGCTTCGGCCGCAAAGGCCTAGAAAATCGCGGGGCCTTTTAAAGCGCAGGGCCCCTGCAAAAGAGAGGGAGTGAAGGGTAGAAATGGAGGTGAAAGGGGTTGGGTGCCTGTTGCATGATTCTATCGTTATCGTTATCGCTAGCGAGTAGTCTGTTACGGAGGTGCATTGCGAAAAAACATTAATAAGAAGCGCTCAAAAAATAAACAAACCTCTGACAGATTAGAAAGAAAGACAGCTCCCGGTGGATCTGAGCAAGTGGACCCGACAAGCGTGTCCAATGCAGAAATACTGGCCAGCAAGCATGCAGAAAAATAGAAAAACCATAGCAGCCAGGAATAAAGCAAGTGGGGCATATAGGACACGCCCCTCAACGACCACGAGGTATAAAAAAAGTGCAGGAATTCTGCCCCCTGTCACTGATTTTACGAGCATACGAGCTAAGAAATCACATTAACAGGAAATAGAGAAGCATCAGACTGTAAGAAATACGCATGACTAATAAAATCACTTGCAAAAGCTCCAAATAAGGAAAATCAAGCAGATGCGCAACAATTAAACCGTTACACTAAGCTACAAATGGCGAGCGGTAAATAGAATCAGCGGCAAAAGCCAGAAAGAACATGTAATGCTGTCCTTTCAATCCATCACCTCTGCCCAGGTATTGTGTGAACACAGCAACCCCAACGTGTGAAGTTGGGCTCTGGCAGATTTCACCCATCCAGCTCTGCCCTATTGCATAGCATCTCGCCTGTGTGGACAAGTGCACTTGCATGCTACGAAATTGGAAGCGTTCGTCGTGGCTCTGCAACCCAGATGCTAAAATGAACTATCCCGGCACAACAACCGTGCAAACCCACGAAATCGAGTTAATTAAGCAGAAAAAAATAGAGAAAGAGAGAGAAAGGCTCAGCATGATAACTGTGACCACGCATAACACTACACAGGGAAAAAAATAAAAAAATAAAAACACTATCATGCTAACGAATATGCAGCAGGTGCTCACACTGTTAACACCTGAACTACACGAGAAGTAAAGAAAGTGCTTGGCCAGTGCACCCACACAAAGTCGAGCAGAACTCCCCACACATACTAAACTACACCTTTTTAGGTGCGGCTCAACCGTTACCACCGTTTGGGATACAAGAGGTGTACTTCCTTACACTGTGCCTCGAGAGGGTGTATTTCTCGATGCGACAGTGGCTGCCATTCTCCTGAATTCAGCACCCTACCATTGGCAGTAAGCCTCCCAAGGTACACGCTACAGAAAATCATGAGGCACGTCGAGGTTTTCAGAGATGGAAGTGCATGATAATGATCCTTATGCTCTTGAGGCATGCTTTTATCGTACAGCAGCATTCGTCTCCAGCTTACGCCTTTAAAGCTGCACATGTGAAGCTTTCCTGTCCCCGAAGACGTGCACACCAACGTAGTGGGATAATTAGACAAATTTATGAACAATGTTCCTGGCCCTCAACACAGCTCCCAACTGTGCAAATTTAAATCCCAATGACTTCATATCTGCGAGAAGTCCAGGAAAGTAGTCCAGACTTCCTCCTTCTTCCCTCTGCTGCTTTTCTTTTTGTTTGTTTCTGATGCAATATAAAAAAACGATGGTCAGAAGAAAAAGTGCCATATGATGAAGTGCCAATACCAGCACTTCTCAGCTGGTGCAAAACACACAAGAACAGATTCATGACCGCAGAAGCATGCAAGAAGGAAGTTGAGCTAGCAATCCGAGAAACTAGCTTGACGCGCCACTGTTGCTACTCACAAGGCCACCATAAAATGGAAGGTAAAAAACAACGCAAAACACTCAGAAAAAAAAGAAAAACCAATCACAAGATGAGCCACCGATGAAAAATATGCGTCTCTCTCCCCAGCGTCCTAGAATCCACAAGAAACCACCAGTAGCAATACACTGTCATGGCAGCACAGAGCAGGGAAGAAGAGATGACAGAAAAATCTTTGTGTAGTCAACTGTTCACTGGTAATACATGTATACACTGAACTGAACAAACGGCCCCCCTATCTTGCATCGTGCTTCCCAAGGGAGATGTCCAGTGGTATACCTATTGCTGTCTTCCAAGAACCTTCTGCCAAGTGCCTGCCACTACTGCCTCAACACTTTCGCCGTTTAAACACTCAAATCCTTCCACCGAGATGAACGTCACAAATCGACACTTACTTTCCTTCAACAAGCAACACCCCTGTGGTTCGTTGTGAGCTTGACAAGAAAGAAGCCAATTGGTAAAAGAGTCCAGCATCCTCGCTCATTTCAAAGTGATGTGTGCTTGGCTGTGTAAAGGAATGCACGTTAGAAGACCCGTGCTTCGAATGCCAACGAGAAAAAGAAAACGGGGGGGGGGGGTTGGGGAAAAGGCTAAACAACCACAGTGCAAGGACAACAACAACAACAAGCCAACAGTCACTGCATGTCCCGGCGCCGAAAGGCAATCGTGACGTCCGCTGAGCGCAACACACAACACAGTCTCGGAAATTCACTCCGCCGCCACCACCACGTCACGACGATGAAAAAGAAAGAACAAACAACTCTCCTCTCCCTTTCTCTGTTACGGATGGTGAATGGTGCCCAAAAGTTGAGTCTTCGCATCCGCAGGTGGTTTGTTTGCTGCAGGCTCTCACCGCCGCTCCCGCACGGCCACAGCCGCGGAAGAACTCTTGCTCTGCAGCATCAGCTGCTGCTGGCTCGTCGCAACCTTAGCCAGGTTGAGAAGGGCGTGCGCCGCACCTTCCGCCATGTCTTCGACATCCCTGTTGCTGTTTGTGGCGGATGAAGAGGGCGCAGAAGAAACCACGGCGGTGCTGCGGCTGCGCGTCGAGGCCACGTTCGCAGCTTGGCGTTTCGACTTGCGAGGGAGCGCCGCGGCAGCAGCCAAGGCAGCTCTCCGCTTCCGCGGAGGCACCGACGACAGAGGAAGCCTGCCAAGTCCTCCTCCACCGCTGCCGGAAGCGATGCTGCCGTTGCTGTTCTCCTCTTGGAGATTGTCCTCTTGCTCTACTGGCTCCTTCTTTATCAGCGGTGGCACAGTGTTTCGAACCGACTGAAACGTGAGAGAAAAATGAGAAAGCTGTAAGTGCAGACACATGGCAGACATCATGGGTGTACCTGGTGTGACATGCAGAGCGAGCACAAACATTGTTTTCTACTGTAACTGGTTGTATGTAGTGAAGGAGGAGTCCGAAAATGGTAAATCAGAAGCAAACAAAGTACCTTTCAATTCCATCTGGCTGCATTCGGTTTTAGCCCATTTGTAAGAGCTCTATATGAAATGTTGTGCATTGTAAACTAGACAAAGGCAAAGAAAACAAACAGCATAAAGAGCAGCACACTTCAAACTTACTTCATTCAAAATCAATAAATGTTATTTAAATGGCAACTTTAAAGGGCAATTTTTCATTGCCCGCGGATCTCAGTGAAATGTTCAATATAGGTTCTCCTCAATATTGTAATGATATGTGACAAACCAGGCAGTTGGAAGTCATTTAGCTTTCCTGAAAATGAATTTTAACAATTTTTAGCGGATTCCCACGTGGGCCACGCTGTGTTCTTGACGTCATCACCTTCGATGCTGCCTACCTGAGCAGGTGGACAGTCAAGAGCCAAACGGGGATACTTCAGCGCTCTAACCATTGCTGTGAAGTTCTGAAAAGCCGGCATAACTCAATGTATCGTCACATGACATTGCTGCTTTCATTTTTTTGGACACCAGCTCCATATTTCTGATGGGGAGGAGGCTGTGATGTCATCGCATATGCTGCACGAAGCATCTACAGTAGAACCTCGTTATAACGAACCCGGATATAACAAACTATCGGATATAACGAAGAAATCACAATTCCCCTTGAAATTCCTATAGATGAAATTGATATTGGTTATAATGAACTAATGGTTATAATGAAGTAATTACCACTCCCCTTCAACTTCGTTATAACGAGGTTTTACTGTATCTGATTCGGTTTCGATTTTCACTGGGTTACTTAAAAGTTATTAGTTAGTTTCTGAGCAAATTGAGCACGCTGCCTGCTACAGGACTTACCTAGTTAGCGCGAAAAAAACACAACACAATGCACACAGAAAGGAAGGATGAAGACTAGCGCCTTCTTTTCTGTGTGCATTTTACGCTAACTTTACTCAGGTATGGAAGACCAACTAGCCCAACAATCTGTTCTGCTGCGGGACTATCAGTGCTGTTGGAAAACGGCGATATCAGAACATGGTGGAAAAACCACCGGGGTTGCCCTTTAAGAGACCCCAAAGAGCACACCAATCTTTCGTGCCTTAGCAAGTTACCCCTTCACGATTCCAACAGCACCACTTTTGCCATGAGGGAATGCTTAATAATCGAGAAAATGCACAAAAAGCATAAGAGCCCTTCCAACTCTGTGATACGGGAAGACCAGCAAACCTGTTGGGTCTGTAGCCGTTGACTATGGCAAACTGAGGCAATGACACCTTTAGGGAAAGATTCGTGACGTGTCCCGCACAAAGGCTCTTCCTCTAAGACTTAGCAGGAAATGCACTGCCATAAGTCGTTGCGGCCGCTTCGTGTCGGTGAGCGTCCTGTACGCCCTTATCGCAGTCAGGTCTCCAGCAAACCACAGACTGTCACATAGTGCACACGTGGCAGCTATGGGGTCGTCAATAAACTCTCACTGCAGTAGAACCTCGTTATAACGAACCCGGATATAACGAACTATTGGATATGACGAAGCAATCGCGATTCCCCTTGAAATTCCTATAGATGAAATTGATATTGGTTATAACGAACTAATGGTTATAATGAAGTAATTACCGCTCCCCCTTCAACATCGTTATAACGAGGTTTTACTGTATAATCTCAAGGTAGCAGCTGAGGTAACATTCTGATTGTAGCGTGTAGCAGTGATATGGGTCGTGCTTGTATTTGGTTTGATAGTGATGTGCCAACACTCTTCGTACTCCTGCTGATCCTCTTCAGAGAATACGACATGTGCCCAATCCATGGCGAGACCAAAGAGCAACTGAACATGTCGCTAGCATGATCTCTTATGTCATGATACAAAGTACAAATGCAAATGGTGGATGAGATAAATTGTAGAAAGGCTGCGACGTTTTATTAAAATGGCTACACCAATCGCAGTGCGTGCACTAGTTCTTACGTGGCCACCAGGGTAAGCCACATCATGTAATGAGGAAAACGAAACGGGATGTCCTGTGAAAAGTGTGATACAACGCACGCTTTTTTCTTTGCAATGTTAAGTTTGAAAGTGCCACCAAACCAAGATTTCCCTATGGTGTTGCAAGACGGCACAACATGTCTCAAATTCTTGCCAACAAGATGATCTCCCGAAACCTAGCCTATAACAGCTTAGCTGTGAAAGAAAATACACGTGGTGATACCGCTTTCATATTTCTGCATGAACTCGATGTGGCGTCGCAGATCTTGAAGGTGCCTTACAGTAAAATTATTTTCCAATAAATATGAATCACACTGTGTCGTAAAAAGGCCAGCAACTAAAAAAGCAGCAGTTTCATTAAATTTAATCAAACCAATAAGGTCAAATAATGAGGAAATGACTTTGGAGCCTGTGACATCACACTTAGGCTTAGGTGTGGAAGTTTTGATATAATATTCAGAATAAAATTTTAACCTTCGCTTTCTCTTCTAATGGTGAATGCATGTGCATTCGTTAACTGCCATGTACAAGACCATTAGGTCGATACAGAAAAGTTTGTGGATGACAGAAAGAGAGATCATGATCCTAGCAATATTTTGACTTATCCAAAGGCACTTCATGGCAAAAGAAAGAGAGAAAGAACTTTCGTTTTGCTGATCATTTCCTACTTGTCCTGTGTTATTTCGTGAGAAAACAAAATTCTCAGTACAATGGCATTTTCCCGTTTCCCCGCCGATTCCGTTACTGCGGGGTTCAACTGCACTTTCCCGCTCGATAATTTGTCACACCAGTCCGCATTCGAAACAAACTCCACAAAGTTGTCATCCATGCCTGCTGTTTTGTTTGCTTACAAGCGAGCATTACGGTAAATTGGAGGCAACCTTAAGGATGTTGCACTTACAGCTGTGGTAAGTACAAGACCAGTTCTGCGATAATACAACGCTGGTCCTTGAAACACGTTAATAGTCACTTTAAGAATACGGGCTCCTTAAAGGGATACTGAACAAAAATCGGAATAACTGAGGAAAACATCGAAAACCTACTCCGAAGACACCACTGTTCCGATTAACAGAGTTCATTTTACGTATTTTCGAACAGTTGGCTGTATTTTTAGTGGATCGGGAGAACGCAGCGGCTGCATGCCATTGCGCTTGTCAACGGCCGTGACGTCATGTGCAACCGGCGCCCTCTCTCCTCCAGCCACTTCCCTCTCCACCTCTCCTTCCAAGAACCACTTGTGTTGCGAGTTGCTCATCACGAACTGGTCGGCGCATCAGTATCCGGTGGCCGTCACGCAACTTCCTCTAGTTCACTGCGCGGCCGCTAGACGCGCAAATTTGCGAAAAATGCATTAAGTTCAATATTTTCCGCTAGTCTCTCGCTGAAATGAAGGCTGTGGAAACAAATTTCAGCACCCAATCTTTCAACTGGATCCTTTATCTCGACGGCAAAAGTTTTGTTCAGTATCCTTTAAGTCGGAAGTGTGAGGATAAGATGCGGCGGTAAGACTTTGCTTACCGAGGCGGAGATGTGATACAAGGCATTGGCTGAATCCCCGCCGAGGCCATTCGAGAGCGAGGCACTGTACGTGTGGTCTTCGCTGGGGCTGCTCGTGATCACCGTTGCATTGGCACTGACCGGAGTCTGCGGACCCTCGCCACTGCGATTTCTGACAAACAGAAAGAGAGAACACACTTAAGATGGTAATGCAAGCGAGGCTTGCGGCAGCAAAGTGAGATTATTTTGGTAGAATGGATTTCAAAAATAAAAAAGTTGATGTTAATCTGATGAGTGTTGAGCCAAACCTTTTCCCTCCGAGACATATTTATTTCTTTACTCCAAGAATTTCCACTCAGCTTGTACAATTAAGTTCTACTGCTATGAAGCTATCAGTAACAGCTTGTATGTGTTACATTCAAATAGAAACAACGTATGTTTTTGCACAAATGTTAGAAGTTGCATGGCACAGTAAAGACGGCCGCTTTCTCCCCTCCCCCCCATATGTTTATATACAGTAAAACCTCATTATAACGAAGTTGAAGAGGGAGTGGTAATTACTTTTTATAACCATTAGTTCGTTATAACCAATATCAATTTCATCTATAGGAATTTCAAAGGGAATTGTGATTACTTCATTATATCCGATAGTTTGTTATATCCGGGTTCGTTATAACGAGGTTCTACTGTACTGAATTAAATTTCATCAACATTAGTTAATTCATGCTCAGATGCCACACATATCAGAATTAAGGCAAGATATAAATTCACGCAGAACTATCAATGTTACAATTCTCGAATAAATTTCACAAATACGTGCAGATACATAACACAATTTCATAGGAGAGAAGAGAGACGAGCATTTGAACTTTAACGTTACACACATACAATCGTAATAGACAACTTGTACAACCACATCCACTGCAACACACTCTGAGGTTTAGCTGTAAACAGCAAGATGGGAAGTGACAGGAAAAGATACCAGATCAATGGTGTTATCGCGAGGCCATTTGACTTTTTAACAGTACTTTATCTGTAGTCTTGCTGTGCGATAGCCGGTTTGCTTTTGTTTTTTGTTGGTATTCAAGGTAGTGATCTCTGTGAAGAAGAAAAAGAATAGGGGGAAAAAAAGGAAAAAAAAAAAGAAAACCCAACCTAAGCCAGTTCCACTGAGGTGAAAGCTGTACGAACTGTGAGCAATGATTCGCCTGTGTTTCTGTTGCGTTCGTCGCCAGCGTTTCTGAATTATTTTTGTTTAATTTTACCTCATTATGTAATTAATTACCCTTAACATGTATCTTTTATCTTTTTTAAACTAATCTGGTTCGCTTCGACCATTCCTAATCTGGATACAGTTGAACAGGTTTCGGTCAGCTATTAGCATGTTTTGACCCTGTTTTCAACTGCTGTTTCCAAATCACAGGAGACGTCGACAGACCGGGCCCCCTAGAGTGCTTCGCACTTGAAAGCGGCTGAATAAAAAGCCAGCCTCATACTGCTGCTTTCTTCTCTGTGTCCATGTTTTATCTGGTTTTCATTTCACAGTCATGTACCAACTAACCCAACCTTTGACACCGAAGCAGCTGAAGTTCAGCACTTGTTGCGTGCATCTGTGCCTTCATCGTTCACACTCCTACTGCCAATAAATCCTTACCAATTCACCCCCATTTGCCATCAAGATACTGGAAATATAGCGGTTATGGCAAACCGTGCTAGAATACTTCCATCACCTGCAGCATTTTAGCTTCTGTTTTATTTCTATTTATTTCTCCGAGAAGCAAAAGTACAGTAAAACCTCGTTATAACGAAGTTGAAGGGGGATTGGTAATTACTTCCTTATAACCATTAGTCCGTTATAACCAATATCAATTTCATCTATAGGAATTTCAAGGGGAATTGTGATTACTTCGTTATATCTGATATTTCGTTATATCCGGGTCCGTTATAACGAGGTTCTCCTGTACAAGGGAATGGCACAGTGCTGACAAACTGGAAGTGATGGAATGTGACTATTAGGGGTGCTCTATACTGTTTCTAATGCCTGGGCCACGTGCTCTGCTGTTCGTATTTTAGTTGATGCTTACAGTACACATACACACACAATGCTCACTCTACAAGCCTTTGAATACAATGTGTGTGCGTCACAGTCAGGAAAGATGATGGTGCACGACGTGATAGTCTATTAGGGGTGGTCTATGCTATTGCTAATGCTGGGGCCGAGCGCCCCACCGTTCGCATTTCATTTGATGCTGACAGTATGTGTACGCACATAATGCTCACTCTACAAGCCTTTGAATACAATGTGCATGCATCACAGTCGGAAAAGCTGGTAACGAAAGATGTGATACAATGGCGGGCGAACTTACCGTAGCCTGAGCTGCTTCTTGCTGAACACGACAGGGCTTGGCGGCGAGTCCCGGTAGCCATCGTCTTCTTCCTCTTCATCTTCCTCGTCACCTTCAACACGTCACATGCACAGCATTAGCAACACGCTACCTGCCAATCGCGTCAGCGCATTATGGTGCACCTGTCGAAAATGCTGCACGATTCAATATTCACATCAAACAACAGTAGACTCTCAATAATTCAAACTTCCAGTTTTATTCAAGCAGACATCAAATTTTTGGTTAGACTGCCATGTTTTCAATGTATTTAAAATCTGCTTAATTCAAACTGTGCCATTTCAATTAGTTCCATTAATTTACACTATTTTTGCTTATACCGATCACAAACATTGGCTGCTCTGGTTCCTGCTGACTGAACATTCATGCTAAGACATTTTTCAAAGTGTTCACTACCACTAGCAGAAAAAAGAAAGAAAAAAACACGCAGAGGTCGCAACAATGCATGCATTATCTGGTCACCTCTGGTTTTCCACATTGGTTGCACCTAATCACACATACGCTTCATTCTCATAAGTCATAGTTCTCATAATTCAAACAAAACATTGAGGTCCCCCCTCAAGTTTCAACTGATGAGGCTCTACTCTGGAAATAATTGTCGCAAGTAGCAACAATTCTTAAGCCAGAATGCTTCAAGATCTTAAGGGGGGACGTGGCAATGGGAATGCTCATTTTGGTCAAAATTTTCCATTTTTCAATTTATTTTTTCTCATGATCCTCGGACCTTCTTTTACCAAGTGGTGGAATATTATAACGAAATATGCGGTAGTAGTAGGGAAAATGCCACTTTATCTATGTGTTGTCGTCCAAAACCACAAGAAAATCAGGCTTCTGAAAGTGCCGCCACCTTGGAATCATTGTAAAAAGGAGAGATCGAACCTGAGGATAGTCACACAGTCGTATTTATCCAACAAAAAATACAACCAGCAAAAGCGAACAAGAGCTTAGCTGCTCAAAGTTAACATTTGACTGTTTTCATCAAGTAAAACTTTGAGCTCCATTTTCTCATCTTCCATTTTTTGAGAAGTTGGTGTCAGTCATCCCAGTGCCATTTCATAACTAATGAAGCTAAATTCATTGTTTTTTTTTTTCACTTAGATCCTGAAACATTAGTGAGCGCCGTAAAGCTATTCATTTCCACCTGCACATCACACAAACTTTTATAATTGCATTTATGCAAAAGTTGTTAGTTAGAAAATATGTTGAGGACATTTCAAAAATTTTTTCTGTATTCATTTGGACATAAAAGATCAGCGAACAGCTTTACGGCACACAGTGGGCCTTAGTGTATATACTTAAGTAAATATGGTACCGAAATTTTGTCTAATTAACCGATTAATTAAGGGGTGACTGTAATGGTCTATAAAGTGATGTAACTCAGAAACTATAATAAGCAGCTCAAAACCGATTTAATTTAAGATATCACCATATCAAACTACATCAGTGTGCCAAATTTCATCAGTTTATACCCATAAATAACAAAGATAGTTTTCATTGCCACGTCCCCCCTTAAGTGCACCTAAACAAATACAATAACTTTCATCTCCACTGGCACAACGTGGGCGTAAAACACGATAGCTTAGGGGAATGTAGCAAGCTACTTTGTTCCTGTAGTGTGACATCACTGGCTATACAAGGACCATTGCTGCTTACTGAGCAGTTGTGTGGATACGACAGATCTGCTGATTTCCTCCAGACACTGCACCTGTGCTTTTAATGCTTAAATGTGAGCACATGAATGTGAATGTTGATCTTCATTTAACTCACTCAGAGGAGGCAGAATACTGGGCACATTCTGCAGGGCCAACATTGCAGCAGCGGCGGTGTCGACGTCCTGATCTGCGAGATAGAAGGGGGTGCGCCTCAGCAAACCGCATTGTGACTGCCTGTCTTATTGGTTGCATTGTCGAGACAGATAGAGAGACAGAGAAAAAAAAAGGTCCTGCATTGCAACGCCACTCTAAAGACATCTTTTCTTCACTTTCCAATCTATTGAATGTCCCTAAGCAATGCAGGGGCTACAAATGTAGCGCTTGAATTGCTTCCTGTGCTGCAGCTCTGTAGTCGAGTCCTGGGATTCTTTAACAGGCACATAAGTGCGTGAGAAATTTTGTATACCTTGGCCACTTCAAAAATAGCTAACAGGAATGGAACCTGTCGCCCCGCTCTCAACAAAACAAACATCCCAGCCAAATAGGTAACCAGATAACCACGATGAACCCCTCGAAATTCGGGGGCGCCCTTGCCTGCTGTGGCCAATGCAACAACGAAAAGGGAGTGCAGACCAACGCACGTGTCAACTTTTACATCTCTTTCAGCAACTGCATCACGGGGACTACGTCCATTCCATTATACGCAGTAAATTAGCTGATCAACTTATTCCACTACCAAGCAGCCTTGAAGGGGCTCTGCAAAACTTTTTGAACAACGTCAGAACGGTGCCAATCAGTTCTGGAGGCTCCTATGAACATGTGAGCCAAATACTATTACACCGCACATGCCAGGGAATTTGCAATTTGGCTTCAAACACCACTGGAAATCGCCCGCTCTCCTTTCAGAAAATGATGTCACTGAGGGCACTGACTAAGTCGCTCGACGCAGGAATAGCCTTGCCCGGTTTCATGGTCACAGAAATATCACCTGCCACGCTTTGTCTGTTCGTATTGAATTCAGAAAATAAAGGAAATGAGTGTATCTCTCTTAAGGGGGGACCCTGCACTTTCAACTTTTTTCAAAACTTCTTGATCAATTTTGGTGAAACTTGCTGAGTTAATGTATATTTGTGTGCTGATCTCAAATATGCAATTATCTTCTTAATACTATATGTAGTTCTTAAACTACCAGACATTTCATCTGTCCATTTGGGAGGAAGAAGTTTTCCTAAACTGAGTGAGTTACAGGGTAAATCAGCATATCATAATGATCAGGAATGAAAACTGTATGCAGTAAAACAAGAACGGATGTCCTAAACCCATTTGGTCAAAAGTTATGGCATGTCAAACATTCAAGAGTGAAATTCCAGCTGGACGTTAATACGTAAATGTTATTTTTATAAAATTTACTTCATTCTATACTAGTTTATCATCCTGGCAAAAAAAGAATTTTAGCAATAGCACATTTAGAACCCAAGATATTGCTCCTCCAAAACTGCAAAAGCACCAAAATAGCAATAATGAGAAAACGAGAAAAAACGGTTGACAAAGTGTTTACTGACACGAACTTTACGCGAAGCTTCCCAGTGCCATTCAGAATACTCCAGGTGCATTATCCGGATGCACAGAGTCCTTGTGGTTTTTTGTGACTGCTTTTCTGGGTTGCACTTCTGAGACCCTTCTGTGCGATGTGAGCTCCATGTCGCTGCGATGTCGCCGCAGTTGTCGCACAACACCGAGTTTCACCGCGAGACCGTACTCGCGATCGCCACGTACAAGCTTTACTGCACCTCGGCACCAATTGCAACGCAGAGACTCGAAGAGATCGTTGACAGCGTCGAGGGCGACGATGGTGTACGGCGCCGCAGCTTCCGTAGTCGCTGTTTTTTCCGCGGCACTTAGTCGGCTGAAGTTGTCGATCTTCCACGCGGCCGCCGGCATCGATGCCAGCCGCTCCATCGTAGCTTTCTCGCCGCCATGCATGTCCCGTGCCATGCCCTGTTACGAGCGCCGAATCTACCCTCACGCTACCAGTGTGAGAAAATGAAATGGTCTCGCGCTCGACTAAGCGGGCGCGCCGTTTTCAGCCACGGCGTTGTTGTCTGGCGGTGCTTCGTGAACGGCTGCCGTTTGCGTGGCGATGCGGCGCGATGTCACGTTGTCGCGGCGCGCTTATCTCAATCTTCGTTCCGCCCGAACTGATTCAGCGTGTGGTGCTTCGACGCCCCGCCAGGCATGACGAACTTCGCGAGCGATAAGCGCGAACACGACGAAAGCGCAATGAAACGACCTCTGCAAAATGGCGGCTTGGCCAGGGGCGGCTCCGAGTCTCACTCAAGATGGCGGCGTGGAAATCCGGCACTTAGACCAACCAGAGCGCGCCGTTCAGATCACGTGCTATGAACTAACAGCAACGCATGTTGGGCCCCATGTTTGCGAGCCTTTTTCTTGCTCGCGGAGTGTGCACAGGGTGGCTAAGCGAATAAAAAATAACGCCAGAAACGCGGGCTTTCCAACGACACCAAAATGGCGGCGGCCGAGTGCGTAGTTTTCGAGCTACGCGCGGTCAAAATCTAGGCAATTTGTCCCAATTTTGAGGGGCAACGTTCGCGGAATCGCATATTTACAGCACAATAGCACAAGAAATATGCACTTTTGCGGATCCAAAATTTGAAGATAGGTGCAGAAACATGTCGGGAATGCAAAAATGAAGAGACTGAAAATGCGATTTTTTGGCCAATTTTCGGTCTCTAAGAGCCGGGTCCCCCCTTAAAGCGTAACGAAAAAAAGCCGAGCGATTTAGTCGTTTACCACCACTGACGTCATTTGCCGACAGAAGAGCTGGCGCTTTCCAGCAGCGTTTGAAGCCGAATTGCGAATTATTTGGTGTGCCGGGTGCGATAATATTTGGCTCACTAGTTCCCAGGAGCCCCACGATTGACAGTAACTGTTTTCTATGTTAAAATAGTTTAGTGGGGCCCTTTCAAATTGGTATAATCACTGAAGTTGACATTAAGACATACAGTAAAACCTCATTATAACGAAGTTGAACGGGGAGCTGTAATTATTTCGTTCTAACCATTAGTTCGTTATAGCCGATATCCATGTCATGTATGAAAATTTGAAGGAAAATTACAATTGCTTCATTATATCCAATAGTTCGTTATATCTGGGTTCGTTATAACGAGGTTCTACTGTATTTGATGACATTAAGACACAAAGAATAGGCTTTCATTACGCGTAGGTCTACATACAAGTGATCATATCGACCACTTCTTTGCAGTAAAAATGAAGAAATGTTCTAGCTACATGGGCTTTACTAACTGTCTCGTACGTGCAGCGATAGCAATGCAGCCTGCGCTAACCTTTCGTTGAAGATGCGGCAAGCCTCTTCGACAGGAAGGGGAAGAGAGCTGAAATAACAAAATTAAGTTTTATTTGATAAAGAAATGAGGTGCTGCTCAATGAGCAGCAAATTAAATTTTGTTTTGCCTGTGCAATATACAACTCGAGAGTCGAGGAACAAGAGTTTGAGAAATCTGAGAAGCACAGGGAAAATACATGCAGCTTGAGCCTCTTAGTCCTTTTGCTAACTAAAATGTAGAGTGCAAAGTTGTACAATGGGCAGCATGGTGACATGGTGGCCAGAACTTTCTAAATTTTACATTTTTGGGGATTCCTCATTACCTATACCCAAAACTTTGCAAGCAAGCGTTTTTTTTTTCTTGAGATTCTTTAATTATCAACTACCACCTAAATACATAGAGAGCTGCATTGTTCACTGTAGTGTAATTTTAGTTCCTAACAAAATTTTTTTTATTATTCCCACAACAGGCAAATTTTACCTGGTTAAAACAAGGTTTTAAATACACTGGTTTCTATCAAGACTTTCAAGGGTAATTATGATTTGCCCATTATATCCATTGTTTCGTTATAGCCTGTCTCATTATAACGAGGTTTAACTGTAGTTATTGCTGCACTGATGTTACCGAAGTGCCGTGCACATGGCTTGTTGGGCCGGCGCATAAGTTGAGGGCATGGACATCGGGTGCCAGCAACCACTAAACCAGCTCGAGATTTTCTAGCAGTGCTTGGCACGAGCAGCTTGCACACAATTTACTGCTCAAGAACGTTACACTGCATTACTTCACCCCCCAAACAACATCTTCTAGACGTTCAAGCTTCTGTTTGGCATGTAGGTGCACAATTCGGTGTGTCTCTTCCGTGTAAAAGATGCTACACCGTTAAATTGCAACATAACAGTCTTCAATAATGAAATTCTCGATCTAACGGAGTACAGTGGAACCCCGCTGTTACGTTCCTCACTGCTGTGTTTTCCTGGCTGTTACGTTGTTTTTAATCGGTCCCGGCCTAGCTCCCACAGGATCCCACATATTGCGAACCCCGCTGTTACGTCGCAACTGTGGGCCTGTTCCCGCATTATGCGTCCCACCTGGCACGCCGTACCCGCCCGGGCATCGCTATTTTGATTTGACTTTTGACAGTCTTGGTCACGCTTGCAGGAATCACCGCCCCCTGATGGCTGCCGAGATAGCGCGAGCGTCAGTGTTATCTCGGCAGCCATGCGACACTAGCCCCACCTCCCCTCCTGTCTTTGCGTCTTTTCATGCTCATTAAAGGCGAGCGGGGCGTTTCCTCCCCGCTTCGACGGCAGGCGATCTGATAGGGGTGATGTTATCGCCTCCGACCGACGGAGATGGGCCGGGCGCGTTTGATCTCTGCTTCAGCCGTCTTCGTCGCCCCCACTCGTGTGCTTTTATTCTAGCGACCGTACTTTGGGCTCCAGGGGCTTCCGAAGAAAAGAATCAGAAAAAGGAACATCGCACTCGCAGCCCCTTTTGCGTATGACTGCGTTCGCCTGCGCAGCGAGGGGCGCGGCCGCGCGGCTGTCCAAAGTCTGTACGTGCGCGCGCCGGCGAGCTGGTTCGGGCTGGACGGCGAGCGGAAAATATGCGAGGAATTTTTTTTGTTGTAAAGCTGGCTAAATATCAGGGGTGCGCAAAAAATGTGAGGGCACAAATTATGCGGGTAAATACGGTAAACAAGCACTGAAGACGGAACATGATGTACTAGAATATCGAACGATCGCGGACCCGACGCGACCAGCCAACCAACCGTACTCGCAATCACAAACCACGCGCGGGGTGCGAGAACAGGATGCGGTGATCGCAGTGACGGGGCAACTTGCCCCCAAAATTGTCGCGTCACGCTGGAACCAAGCCTCAATGATCACAGTTTTGATTGCGATCTCTGAGGCCATACTTTCTCTCATCGGGGCGCCGGAGTCCGAATTATCAAATTTAGAGCTAGAAACCGTCCGAAATATCGGTCGTTTTAACACATAAAGTCTATGGCAGCACTGCCGGTACCACGCGGCTGTCCGAATTATCGGCCGGCGACCTAGATGGCTCAGCTTGCTGAAATAAATTGTTTGAAATCAAAGCGGCCATGTTCCCATTCATTTTCGGAGCTTTCTTCACTCTTGCGTTTTCCCGGCTGTTACGTTTTTACCCCCGGTCCGCTGAAAAACGTATTAACGGGGTTCCACTGTACTTGGCTTTTTGCAACACGATGCCCATAGAACAGCATGTACCCTTCGCCATGCATGATTAGCGACAAAAAGAACAGAAAGGTTCACGATGCTTACTAGGTGACGGAACGTTGTTCTGGGCTTGAGATGGGTCTGGAGACAAGGCTTTATCACTGCAAATGCCACAACACACACAGTCAAAACCAATTACCAACAAAACCAGCAACGTATGAATGGACGAACAGACTCACAAAACTACTTAGTGCAACTTCAAGTATGCAGAACAAATGTACACAGAACAAATGCTGGACACCTCTGTCTAGATGCACTAAGGAATGCAGTAGTTCTAACATAAAAATTAATGCCTGTTCTAATAGGACCACGAATTCCTTTCCTTTACATGCTCTGTTGTTGTCTTTCTGGTTACCTATTTTAATGGAAATGAAGACCTGTCGGGCCAGCGCATAAGTTGAAAGCACAAAGTTGCGTGCTGTCAACCACTAAACCAGCTCAGGATTCATGTTGCAGAACTTGGCACAAGCAACTGCGTAGCGTACTGTTGCCCAGGAGCCTTGTGCTGCTAAGTAACCAATTTTTTGTACCTGATTTTGCCAACACAGCCTTAGATCAACTGAAAGCCTTCAACAAGGCTTTAGCACAATGAGGAAACATAACATACGGTCGGGACTCAAGAATGCAAAAGATGACAGTGCATTCTACTGCTAAGTAACTACAGTGGAACCCCGCTGTTACATTCCTCACTGCTGCGTTTTCCCGGCTGTTAACGTTGTTTTTCATCGGTCCCGGCATAGCTGCCATAGGATCCCATGTATTGCGATCCCCGCTGTTACATCGCAAGTGTGGGCCTGTTCCCGCATGATGCGTTGCAACCTGGCACGCCGTACCCGCCCAGGCACCGCTATTTTGATTTGACTTTTGAGTCTTGGTCACGCTTGCAGGAATCGCCGCCCGCTGATGGCTGCCGAGATAGCTAGCACCAGCGCTATCTCGGCAGCCATGCGATCGCCTGGCAGCCGAGCAACACTACCCCTCCCCCCTCCCCCGCTTTTGCGTCTTTTCACGTGCGTTAAAGACAGGCGGGGCGTTTCCTCCCCGCTTCGACGGCAGGCGTCCCGATAGGGTTGATGTTATCGCCTCCGAGCGACGGAGATGGGCCGGGCCCCACTCGCGTGCTTTTATTCTAGCGACCGTACTTTGGGCTCCGGGGGCTTCCGGAGAAAAGAATCGGAAAAAACGGACATCGCACTCGCAGCCCCTTTTGCGTATGACTGCGCTTGCCTGCGCAGCGATGGGTGCGGCCGAGCGGCTGTCCAAAGTCTGTCAGGGCGCAAGCCGGCGCGCTGGTTCGGGCCAGACGGCGAGCGCAAGATATGCGAGGAATTTTTTTTTAGTAAAGCTGGCTAACTATCAGGGGTGCGAAAATTATGCGAGGGCGCAAATTATGCGGGTAAATACGGTAAACAAGTACTGAAAATGACGGAACGTGAAAGCGCTATCGAGCGATCGCAGACCCGACGCGACCAGCCATACTCGCAATCACAAACCACGCGCGGGGTGCCGGAACAGGATGCAGTGATCGCAGTGACGGGGGCGACTCGCCTCCGAAATTGGCGCGTCAAGCTGGAACTAAGCCTCAATATACACAGTTTCGTTTGCGATATGAGGCCATACTTTCTCTCATCGGGGCGCCGGAGGCTATAATGGCGGCCCATTCTCTGCACTCGACAGCCGCGGAGTCCGAATTATCGAATTTAGAGCTAGAAACCGTCCGAATCATCGGTCGTCTCAACATCTGTGGGGGCACTGGCGGTACCGTGCGGCTGTCCGAATTATCGGTCGGCGACCTAGATGGCTCACGTTGCTGAAATAAACTGAAGTCAAAGCGGCCCTGTTCTCATTCATTTTCGGAACTTTCCTCACTCTTGCGTTTTCCCGGCTGTTACGTTTTTTTCCCCCGTTCCGCTGAAAAACGTATGAACGGGGTTCCACTGTATTAGCATGTCCAGTGTGTACAATAGCTTTAGTGTAATATTTACAACTGCAAGAATACCAAAATTTGGGGCGCGAGAAGAATTTGGATATTTTTCGAACAATTGCATGTCACCTGAAACACAAAATGTACTGCTAAACATGGGTAAAAAACATGCTTACTGCATGACTAGTGCACTCCCACAATGCTTTTCAAAAAGAAAAAAAAAAAGAAAAAGAAAAGGCTGAAAGAAAGAAAGAAAAAAGGAAAGACAGACAGACAGACAGACAGACAGAGCTGTAGATCAGTCCTACGGAAAACCGTGCAGATGCACGGCTTCGCTTTGCCGCAGTAGACAAGTACTAGCTTTGCCGCTGTTCACAAATTTTAAGTTCAATGGACCACTTATCAAAGGATAGCATGTTTTGTTACAAACTGCAAATAGTTCAATCAAATCGAAGAGCAACAGCTATTAGAAAAATCTTCGAAAATTTAAATATTTGCATGCCCCCAACAATATTGTGTGGCTGTGATGCTGGTAGCAATGTCTTGGTACATCCTGTGCAACTACAACATGTTTGCAGTACCGCTGCCACTGAAAAGTTGTAGCCGCAACTTCACGCACTGTTAGTCCAGCTACAGGTCCGTGCTTGTTAACCTGAGCTATGAACTACTGTCACAGCATCCTGCAAACAGTAAGAGTCACTGGAAAGGCATGCACGTAACTAAACAAGAACGATGAGAAGACAGGGGGCAAGAGTCAGTGCACTTTTCTCCCTATTCTCGTCGTCCCTGCTTAGTTACATGCTTTTCTCATCTTCTAATATGGAACAATCACCAGAATCAATTGTTGGGCTGGTTGGTACTGCACAACTGTCTGAGCTAGCCGAGCCCATTAAAGGGACATTGAAGTGGTTTTAAATTCTCGAATTTAATAGAAATTCGGAAACTGTGACCTCGTATAGGATGCGCACGACGGTTTTTTTTTGCAATATTTAATTAAACAACAGCAATATAAGCGCCCAAACTTGGTCCACGGGAACGCCCCACGGCACGCACAGAGTGCAGGTAAGGAGGATGACAGAGTGAAACGCTATCATATTGAGGACGATCAAGGTAGCCGCATTGGAGCATTGGTTTTCGGCGTTCGTCTGCGGCGTTGTTTCCGCGCGTGCACTAGCACAGCCAAGGCAGAGTCGGGTGCTCCGAGGCACCCACAATGATGACATGAAGCTCTTCAACCAATCATAGGGAGCGACGAGGTTTGAGTTGCCGCCCACGACACGCGTTTTTGCCAAAACAGAATCAACTGCTGAGGTTTATGCCAATTTTCGACGTAACTTTCGAGTTCACCGTATGAAAAATGATAAAATAGCACTGTAACCTCAATTTTCCTTAAAAGCAATTCAGCGTCCCTTAAGAGCTACCAGTGCGTACCCATTGTCTTGAGAAGGCACTGAGTGAGGTGTCGAAGGGGCTGCCCAGTTGAGGTGAGTGTAGGGAAAACAGGGCGTCTTGCGCATCGCCTGCAGCAGGTTTGGCCGGAACTCTGGGTCGATGCACCACAGCGATCCCTTGCCAATGTTCTGCATGCACAAACACCAGCATACACACACACACTTGGGGAAAGACAGAAAGAGTGGCTGAGGTTTAGCTCTTCTAAACCTA